>VXAU01003167.1:580831-670790 GCA_013399695.1 Formicarius rufipectus
GCTCCCCCCCCCCCCCCCCCTTTTATATGAAACTTCACCTTGCAGTAAAGTTCAGACCAACACAAAACTGAGCATTCATGGATGTGGATGATTTTTTTTCTACAAGAAAACATTAGTTCAGTAGTCAAATAAACATTTTTTTAGCCTGGGAGAGTAAAAATACTGTTTCACAACTGTATATATACATTCTAATGCACCAGTTGTGTACAGTTTCTTCCCTGTGCCATGTTGTTGACACATTAAGCTGTTAAGTAATTTTTATGCAGCATTAGCATGAATTAAAATGCCTATGTTACACAAACCAATAATTAAACATCTTTGGGTGACTCCATTTAATAGAATCTCTTCTGTATTTAATTCTTTTTTACCTCTGGTCTAGGTGATTATACTGGAAAAATGCCCTCACATATATTTCCAGTCTTTATGATGACAGTTTTTAATTCATGTTCTAGCCTTAACCCTCTCATCCTACTCCAGTCAGACAAATATCACAATATCAATATTTCAGAACACTAGAAGCTTTTTCAAAGCTTTTTGAACTCAATGCTTGAAGAAAGCGGCTCAGAACCAAAGCTGAGTTAATTCTGGGTGCCAGCAGGGGGCACATCAAGTCCAGAGGATCATCAGAAAGCCTTCCAAGCACCTTCTCCTCATTACAACCTACTACCGAGTGCTGAGATCCCAAGGTCAGGAGCAGGTGAAAGTACCGATCAGTATATGAAGCCTACATGAATAATCCACTCTTTTAAACTACTGCATTTTCGTGATGCAACAAAATTTTCCTCTTTAGCATGCTTTACTTTAAATACAAGACCAGAATATTTGTCTGAATTCAAACACTGAAGAGCTCCCCTGGATAATTTTTTCCAAATGTCAATAGTAACAAAGAAAATTACAGTGACAGGGACTTGTTGCAACATTCTAACTTGTTGTAACATCTAATTCTAATTCAGAAAATGACCAGGATACTGAATTTGCTGAGCTCACGGTTACACCTCCAATTCCTATGCCATGATCATGCTATATGATCACAGAGACTTTCCTAAACCTCATGAGTGCCACAGAAAATCTTCAGTAATTCTAAAAAATCATGCTCTGTGTCCTTCCAAGATAGGAAAGTAGGTCTGACTTTTCATTTGAATTGCAGGTTATTTCAATTTCTGTAGAAACACGATACCCTTTTATGGTTGTGTTACAGCACTTTTGTGAAACACTGAACTTACACAAATCATTGTTTCAATCCATGACCACAGTAAACAATTTTCAAAGAGACTGCTAATTTAAAACTTCTCCATGTTATGGCTTATCTGTACCAAAACACATGGTTTACAGAGTAGAGACTGCTTTGGAACATCAGAGACTTCTGCTTATGTCCATTTTAGGACATGACCTGCTTTTCTCTTGGCAGCTTGTGGGTAACAGAATGACAGGTAAAGTACTTAGGCCAGCACAGAATGGCAAAAGTACATATGGCTACCAGAAATTCTTTTGGTCCTCTAAATTTGGGTACATGTACTGTTCACAAGCAATGTTACTTGGCAATAAAACACGAAATCATGACTCCATGATAGCTATTTTCACACGACAAAGATCTTTGTGCATTACATTTTTTCTTGGACTGCCACCTGGATTCAGCTTTATATGTACAGAAGTATGTACTAATTAATAAAAGGGAGAAACACAGTTGAAGAAAGCTGAAAAAATACACTCAGTACCCCTTTCCAGCTTTGTGCCATAGCCAGGCAGAATCTGTCTAGAGGTGAGGGCAGGTGGGTGCTGCGACCTGAGAGCCTGCAGAAAGTTGGAACCAGGCTTGGTCATGCTCCATCTGATCCTCATTTCTAACAACAGACTGGGTGCTGAACTGCATGGACCAAACCCCCCTCTTATCCAAGAAGCCTTGCAACCTGGCCTGTATTTTCAAATGTAAGTAGAAACTGCCTATTGCAAAAGGTGCTGCTCTCACTCTGCCTTATCCCTTCTTTGTCTCACTGACCGCCCCATTATGCAGTCCCACGGCTCTGTGGAGGTCAGCAGACAGCCAAAATAGTGTCACCTTGTGTCTGAATAGCTCTACACAGTTAGGTTTATGCTGCAGGAAGGTGAGAGCAAATAGGCTTAATCACAAAAGGAGGAGAGGGAGGGGACACAGGTAGTCTTTCATCCCCCTGAACATCACCTCCTGCCCAGGGTCCAGTGGCAGAAGCCACACTGCCATTGCCACCGAGCTGCTCCTTCCAATCCAGCAGAAAAGGCTTCATTTCCCTGCCTATGTACGAGCCAACGCAGCTGAGCTGGCAGGCTAGGGAACGGGAAAAAAGCTGTCTGCATTTTCAGCTCTTCTGGAGCCAGCAGAAAGGAGGAGCTCAAAGCAGGGAAAAGCTATTGAAATGCCAACTGCTCCCAATGTACACTCGGCAGCAGTGAGATTCCGAATACAGTGACACAGTGGATCAAACAGGAAGCTATTAAACCACCATTAAATTAAAGCACAACAAGATTAAGCAAGGAAGATTAATCAGGCAGAATTAAGTGGTTGAAACGTGGAGGGTTTTCTCTTTTGCTATTCTTATTCACTGCATTTCTCAGGAATGGTGGGTTATTTTTGCTTTTCCTCTCCATGCAGGAATCAGGGTCTAGTGGTGACAAACTACTGAGCTGCACAGGGATGTTTAAACCAGTGGGAAAGCACTTAGGGTAATATTAGATGGGTAAGTAGTAAAAATAGACAAAAATGCCATAGATTTTTTCACTAAATGAAACTGCAAGATGCATAAGAAAAACTAACAATTTTTTAGAGGTTCACAGAACAATACAGAGTGAGTTCAGAGCTCTCTTGGAACTCTGCTGTTTTAAAAGCCTGCTTCCTTTTGGAGTTCTCCTCTCCATATGGTCCAAACCTGTGCTCCTACATCACCTTGAAAGGCTCACCAGTGGGGCTAACCAGAACAGCAGCAGCTGCCATTTACCTGATGAGGATGCACTGGTTGTCATGGCGCTTCCAGAGGCAGCGGTAGCACTCGTTGGCCACAGCAAAGATGTGAGGTGCAATCTCTCCCATGTGATGCTTGCTGTATCGCTCCATGGCGGTGCGGTCGTACAGTCCCGGGATGCTCTTGTAAGGGTTCACAGAGGCAACTATTGAACCAATGTAGGTCTGCAAGCACAGAGCACCCCCCAGAAATGTTATTATACATGTGCTGGAAGATATTAACACTCTTCTCAAATGATCAACAACAAATACACATTTGCAAAACCATAGCAATCCTTCAGATAAAGGTGGCAGGTAATTTCCCCTGATTTCTTCCTTTAAAGAAAAGTGAAAGTTGTTTCCCCCTCTGCCATGTTCTCATGCTTACCCCACTCACAGCACAGAGCTTATTGGCTGTACAAATCCCTGCCTTAATGCTGCTTACAGCTGCACAGTAATGCCTTAGAGTGCTGGTCTACAGCTGCTTCTCATGTGTTCTTGGGGACTCGCTGAACTTACTAAAAACCTGGCTGTGTCCCAAGTACTGGTGCAGAAGTCTGTATTTCCACGTAGAGTATGCAAGTCCTTCTCTGCTATTAACTTTTAAACCAGAAGTATCAGACATTATGGCAGTCATTAGCATTATTATACAGTAGCAGGCTCTAAGAAGAACGTGAGCACTGGCAGATTCTCCCAAAACACTGTGTTTTTGTAACTTAATTTGCTACTTCTCTGATGCACAATGGCACCTAATAAGGCATTCACTTCTATCTCATTACAATTAGAGAGCACATCAGTTAAAACCACCGAGGTAGCAGCTTATGCCCATTCCCACTGCCTAAACTCATTACGCTGTGCTAACCTGATCGTTTGCACCAGTCTGTTTGCAATGCTGTTCATTTTCTCATTCACCCTCTATCCATTTCAATACATTTTTCAAATAAACTCATGTTAAGTGAGGTAGGAGATAACATTAAGTTTGCTGTCCCCAGAACTTCCAGTATGTTTCTGGGGCACATGAAATTAACTGACATGCCGTAATGGTGCATGTGTAGTGTTACCACTGCGATACTGATTTCATTTTGTTAAACACCCTTTCTGAGGTTACAGTCAGGAAGCTGACACCTGCCTTCAGCAGCTCTGCTAAAGAGCCAGGCTGTGCAGCCTCCAGCCCTGTAACACAGCCCCCATGGACAGAGAGATGCTCCAGCAGCAGTCAACCCTCTTGGCAGTGACAGGAACCAGCTGTGAAACTGACTGCAGGACTGGGGCTCCCTTCACCTCCACAGTACCCTACCCAGAAAGGGATGGATAAGGTGAGCAGCACTTTGCACATTTAACACAGAAATGCAGCCTCATGTGCTCCTCCTGAAGCTTCCCTCTTCTTTGTACAAGCCACCATGGGGGCACTCACTGGGACACAGGGACCATCAGCTCCCCCACATTTTCCTCTCCTCTACATCACACTCGTCCACAGCACTTACAGCCCACATCTACCTGCCTCTCTCTTCTTCTCCTTAATTAACATGCAATTATCACTGTGTATCAGCTCTCCTTTCTCACTGTTACCCTGCTGTTACACTCCCCATTATCCACCTGTTCGCCCTCCATCAGACCCGACATAAATTGCAGCTTTGAGCTTTTGGTAAGGAAACTACAGAGGAGTCCTTGAAATAATGACAATTTTATTAGCTCTTAGGGGAATATCCTTCCCCACTGTAACTCAAGTACCTTTTACAGAGTGGTGAACTTTCAATCTGTGTGCTTTATAACCTCTCGCCATGGTGTGCAAGAGCTCAGAAGATTTCATCTAGAGGCGAGATACCATTCCAAGATAAGATTGTATCACAGGGCAATTACAGCACTGAGACAACAGCTTAATTTCCTGGGATCAACCCCTCTTGGGTTCTTAAATAAGTAATAAGGAAGTCTCTGAAGAAAAACTTCCTCTGTTTGATAAATATTTCAGCACAGATTGCACAGGCAAAATTTTAAGAGACCTTATTTTATAAGTACATTACTACAGTGCAAGTATGACCAATAAAACAGACTGCTACAGATCTTCATCTTTACCTTATTAAAGTCTGTCTACGGTCTTGTGCAAAGAGTAACTTGAGGCACACAATCACAAAAGATGCCATGGCAAAGAAGCAAACAAAAACATCTCCATGGAACACGATACCATCTAACTTTATAACTAAGCAACCACTCTACAGCTTCTGCCTGAACAATACCTTCCTGTGGTAAAGCACAGGCAAAAGTGCATCACCATGGGCTATGCAGAGAGATTTTTATTGCTTTTCCTATTTTAAATGCAAATATCAGGCGAGGCAACAACAGCCCACTTCTGCATACACTCATGTAACATGAGGCAGACTTTCACATGGCTTAAGTATAACTTTTTAAAAATTAAAGAAACAATTCCACAATGTTAGTCATTACTGAGAATAATGAAAGACTTTTTATTAAATAAAGTCAGCTGGTTTCATTGCCTCATAATTCAAAGGTATCATAAAGAAAGGTAGTGTATGATGGCAATAACAGAAACATGGTGAATAGCAGAAACACTACCAGTGAAAACAATTCCTAAATCACCTCATGGAGTAATACTTAGGACATGCCACTATTAAAAAAAATTCCTTCTTTATGTAATTTTCTTCCAGGAAAAATGTGAAGAACCACAACCTCTACTGACACAGGTGAAACTTTGTGGTTCCAGTCTTCTGGTGCTCTGAGTATGTACTACTTTGTAGAACAAGTGAAACACATGCTCAATCCAGCAACAAATTATAGTGACACAAGACAGAACAAACTCAGGCCTTCAAAAAACAGCTTCCTCATCCCAAAGCAAGATGACAAAAAATGTATATTATTCATACACACAGTGCATCACATTTGTCACCTACCAAGTCTCACAATCCAACACAGGAGTAGTCACAACTAGGTATCTGCATGCACTAAGCAGGAGTTAGCTGGCCCAGATGAAAATTCCACTTTCACCCAAGGCGGTTCAGCAAGGGCTGAAGCAGCATCATTATTAAAAACTATTCAAATTATTTTAAAAGTTCACATTAAAAAACAAACACTCCAGAAGTCAGTAAATTTCCTTTGGGGTACTCTGCAAGATCTGCTGCAAGAATCATTACCCACATCACTTCCAGGCTTACTAGTCATCCCATCCAGTAACTATCTGAGTCTAACTAATAGCAGCATTTCATACACAGTAGATCCTAGACTCTACCTTGGCACCTCTAAGAGCAATAAAGTCAGAGACTTAGGGTGGAGGGGAAGGGAGCATCATCTGCACCCCCATGAAGAACACTGCACCTCCCTATTTCATAGAATGGCCTGGGTTGGAAGGGACATTAAACATCATCTAATTCCAACTCCCCTTCCGTGGGCAGGGACACCTTTCATTAGAACAGGTTGCTCCATTCAACCTCACCTTAAACACTTCCAGGGATGGGGCATCCACAACTTCTCTGGGCAACCTGTTTCAGTGTCTTACCACCCTCACATCCTAACATCTAATCTAAACATACTGTCAGAATGAAACCCTTGTACTGTCACTACACGCTCTTGTGAAATGCCTCTCTCTCCCTTTCTTGTAGGCTTCTCCACTTGCATCCACTCACTTCTCCTGAGCATCCACCCAACACAATCCCCTTTTCTTGTAGGGCAGACCTTCCAGTCTGGCAAATGCGTGCACCTCAGCAGCAATCTAAACCAGTGTAGAGATACACAAAAAATGGAAGGCTGTTCAGTGGACATGGGTTGTCTCCTAAACACTATTTCTGCACCAGGTATCATCATATAGCAAATTAAAGCTGCTGTTAGGAGTCAGAGGCAGGATCTCTAAAGTACTATATTATGCTAACATCATAAGGCAGGTGAAATTTCAGAAAAGATACTTTCACATATGAATATCACTTCCACTTTACCTATAATTTTTTTTTTTGGTGTTCTTTTTGGTTTCTAATCTGATTCTGGCAGTCAATAATTACTTATTTTAATGAACGCACTCCAAAGCACTTATGAATAGTTATGAACAGTTATGAATAGGAGAAATGCTCATACATCTGCCAAAGCAGTGGCAATTAGACATTGGAATTTTGAAGATTTCCAGCTGAAATAGTTTGAGTGTTTTTTTCAGTGAAAAACTGTGAGAAGTCCTATGACAAGCCTGACCACTTAAACCTGTGGCAGTGAACAGGAGTTTCCTATTCCCTGTTGTACAAATGACTTGACACTTCAGACAGAACCACACGCAAACTTGTGAGCTACTTTGGAAAAGACTAAACCAGCAACAACTTGTTATCACATCACCACTGATGTATTTATTTAAATCAAAGAATAAATGAAAGTTGAGTCACTCAGCCTCAATGCCAATGTAGCAGTTTGATTACCATATTGTAGGTTGGGCTCTTTTTACACTTTCAAATTTTTACTGAAATTTTACATTGATAATTCATCTCCCAAAACACTTTCACTCACAAGCCACAGACACTCTTGCTCCCCCTTTTGCACAAAAAGACAAAACAAGACTCCTTGCTGATCTTCTCCAAGGACTTGAAAAATTAAATATTCAAACTCTGTCTTCTCATCTAGGCATTGAGCAAGGCAATGGCAACGGCAACACAAGAGTCAAAATGAAAGATGTACTTCAGAAAGGAAGAGATTTTTCTTTAGTTCTTTGAACATTTCTTTTTTGTTTTGCTTGTTGCCTTCTGACAGCAATTACCATTGAGCCTGTGTCTCCAGGTTCACCCCAGAGTTCTTCAAACACTGCAAAACAATTTCTTCTTTGACAAAGTTGAAGTGCTCACCGAGACTGCTTATACCCACAGAAAAACTCCAGCAAAATTTAACATGGTCAGACTAGTCCTGTTTAACATGAGTGTGTTTTTGGAGGTTTTTTTAAAGGAAGACACGATCAGTTTACTTTAGTTTGATGTCAAACCAATAAAACTTCTTACATCATTTAGATTTATCAAAATACACTTTTTCAAGGTAGCTTAAAATGACAAGAAAGAAGGGTGCAATGCATTAATGAAATACAATTTGAACTGTCTTTCCCATACAGAAAAGGCTTTCAGACTGAAAGAGGAAGAAGTAGAGTAAGAAATTTCCTTTTCAATTTTTTTTCCGATTCTCTATAAAGCAAAAGCAATGAAAAAGGAAATTGCTCTAATGCAAGATCACTTAATTAGTCCCATAAACCGAACATAACTAAATATACCAGGACCACCTTACTCTTCATCTTTTCCCCTTCACAGATGCTTTTCAAAATTTTTGGGTATATCGTTTCAGGTTTGTTCCATATACAGCAACCATTCACCTTCCACTTCTTCTCTTTTATGTCAAGACTTTAATTTTTCTAATTCTGAGAATCTTTACGATTTCTGTGTTTTACCCAAGCTCGCTTTTCCCACGTAAGGTCACTGTATTTATCCCACAATGCTTTTCTCGTGATCACCTTTCACCCTCTACATCAAACTATCCCTCTGTACTTCCCAGACTTTCAGCATCTGAGACATTCCAGTTTTCCTGTTTTTTTAATAAATAAATAAACACATAAATAAATAAGTAGGGGGCAGAGGGAAGGGAAGGACACACTTTTATTTCAGGCTTTAAATATCTCATGCTACAAGGACAGCAGCAGAGAAGGCTCAGACTGGAGGACCCTGTTGAAGGGCACATTATGTACTGCTCCCGAACTAAATCTCTGGTCAATAATCACAACAGAATCCAAAACTAGAAATGCTGGAATAGACCAAATATAGAATTAAGATGCTTTGATACAGATATATACATTAACACTGAGAAAAAGGACTTTGTCCAACTCTCTTAAGAGCATTTTGAAGCCCTTCTGCTTTGGAACACAAAAATCCATGTTATTACATGAAGAAAAGCCTGTTTTCAGACTGAGTTTATTCTGAGACAAAAACAGCTAGGTCTACTACCACATACACATCAGCATAAAAAGGAAAAAGATGGCTGAGCCACATTTTGGTGTGCTTTATAGGGGAGGCACAAGAAGAGGCAATGGCATGCCATAAAAAGAACGATAATTATTGTCATCGTCCATGGTAGGACCTCAATTTATCCTCACTGTGGTAAGTATACCCCATCTTTCAGCTCGTCCCATGCTAATTTCAGTGGGACAGAATCCAGTTGTCTCATGCCTGAAGCCAAGCTCCTTTCTTAAAAACCATAATCAAAATGAAGTACTAAACTACAATTTTAAATGTTTTCAACCAATCAAGCCATTTCTAAGATGGAATTGTCATACTCTATAATCATCTTTACACGCTTGGGCTCCTACAGCCCTCACCATGTCTGGTGACTCATGGTGAATTTCCAACTGCCCGAATTTACATCAGCTTTGCTTTCCTCTGTCTGTGTGCTCCTTGTCAATGCACACAACATTATGACCCCTAACCTGTTCTTCTTTCTTCTCAAGGTCTGTTGTAGAATTGATTGCAAAATGAGTTGTTTGTAAACATACAAGCCACACAACAAATACAAGAATTAGCATCCATGGGAGAGAACCTTTAGAGAGAAGCCAGAACACAACAGAGAATGTCACTAAGAAGATGAAGCACTGACAGGCACCTACATACAGCCAAGACCTATCTTGTTCTCCTTGTCATTTTTAATGAAAAGTGTCTTCTCAGGCACATTCACAGTGCTCAGCTTCACTTTCCCATGTGTTTCAATCCATGATGAAAGCTGCAGCCACCTTTTCTACCAACCACTTCCCTGGTGGCCTTTTCCCTTCCAGTGTTGAGCACAGATTAGATCCAAAGCGTAACAGACCAAGGCATTTTCAAAGCTAGGCTTTATGCTTGTTTCCATTAACACAGGTCACAAGAATATTTCAGAATATTTTTTGATTTTTAAAAAATATGTTATTTCAGATGATCAGATGCAACTGTTGGGCAACAGCACATCCTATTAGATGCAGCCTTGTCTGCTATGTCAACCCTTCAACCCAGCTAATGTGACCTAAAGCTTCCCTTGGTACAAGAGTATTAAGCAACATCATCGTGTTCCCAAGCCCCTCTGAGAGCAAAGTCTATGCTACCTCTTCATAAAAAAAGTTGTACTTTGTAACCCAGCTACTTCAACTTCTAAACTAAGAGAAACCTTCCACACCCTACACTTCAGCCTTGCACATTCATAGAGTCCTTGTCCTAAGAAGCTAAATAAAACTGTCTCAATCTGTCTTTTTCTTAAGGGTTAAAAACTGGGTTTTGGTCACCTTATCTGCCAACGTAAATACCCAAAGCAGTGCACAGAGGCAGACACCTTATTGCTTAACTCCACAGGAAGCTCAGAGATGGTGAAGAACTCTTCAAAGGTTAGGAGATACACTCATAGCTTAATCTCATTTTATTTTCCTATTCATTTATGCCTACTGAACAGACTGTTCCATGTGGATGGGAATTACTCAAGGAAACTCTGCAAGTGTTATCCTGAATCTGCACCAAAAAAATCCAGTTCAGAAATATGAAACCAATATAAAGAAAAGCTGATAGACGAACACTGTTATAACTAATAACCAATAGAGCAGACAATAATACTGATGTCAGATGTTTTTCCTTCTTTAGGAACTGGACACATTCCTGGCACTTTTTCTCCTGTATAGAAAGGACCGCGTCTCTCTGTTTTTACTGCACCTTTTTGCTGACTAATATAATGCAATCTCTAACATGTAGCAGTCCTATCTACTAGTTGTCAGAATAATGATCTTTTGTGCATAGACTGTTTATATAAACAACCAGAGAGGAATATCTCTCTTCACCATGGCCAAGCAAATAGAGGCGGTGACCTCCTGAACAAAAACATAATCGATCAGAACGAGATATTGATTTTTGTTATTTTCATGGGCTGCAATACAGCATGTGAATGTAAGTTTGTGCATCAGACTGTAGCAATCTGTGTGCACAAGTGCTCAGCTTAATTTTAACCAGGCAAGCTCTAGCTCAAATCAGAAAAGGCCTCACAAAGTGCTTAGACCCCATGGCTCGTCATTTCATTTCAAATGGCCTGTGGCCACACACTAGTTCTTCCTCCTGCTTTGTTATTGCACAATGCTCAAATGAGTCTTTCAAATCTGTCTGAAGGTCTAATTCACCCTCCAGCAAGGAAAAGAAAAAAAATGGTCTTCTTCCTTCCTACAGATTCATCTTGGGAAGATGAAGGGGCTTTTCAGAGCAAACACACACAAATGAAAACAAAAATGATGGTAAAGGATGCCCCAAAGAGTACTGTCTCTAGAACAATGGAGAAATAGTTTCATATAAAATTGCAGATCTACTTAATTCTGCCTTCAAGCATCATACATACTGATATTCAGATTTAAATAACTTCCATGGTTCTTTAGTGTATGAAGATCTCTTATACAGAAAGGGCTTCTTTAGGAGGAGAGCAGGAATTATGCTTTAATGAAGTAAGAAAAGAGAAATCAAGAGCCAGAATAACTGAAATAAAGTCTATGCCAGGTAGTTAGTTGGATGGCACTGAACTGCTGCCAAATAACTGTCAGTCTAGAAATCAGAACTAAGATGGCAAATGGTATTAACAGTCAAAAATCTGCTAAATGGAACTTCTGGATTCCATTTACTTATAAAAGGAAAGACTGACAAACATCAAAAGGAAAAAGTTGAAACTACTTGTGAGAAAGGGACCACATCTTTTCAAAGAAAAATAGCAGTTTGGCTATGGAACAATAGTCCATTTACACAGGTAAACAATAGCTACCAAAGTAAGTTAACCCATTCTCAACTTAAACAGGTTGTTTGTAGCCTTTCTAGTAATAAGCTGCGGCAGTACATGAATAATGCAGTTTGACAGCGTTTTACAAGCTGTAAATTTTGCCCAGTTTGCTTTACAGTCAAGGTCTAAGCTGCACAAAGAAAACCTGTGCTGGTGACAGGCAAGTGGCCTAAGTTTTGGAGTCCAAATTCCTGCCCTCTTTTCAATGGCTTTGCTGGACTGGGCCAGACCTTGCAGAAAGGAGCCAAAGCTTACCTCCAGGTGAGACAATGGCACACAAAGAAGTGCTCAGCACTATCTGCAGAAGCTCTGACTGAATGGTACTAAGCTGCTGCTGGTACTTACACAAATGACTGATAATCTTTTGATTCTGCAGGTTGGTCTACTTTCTGTTCATGCCCCACAGTTAGCAGTAATAAAGTGGTGAAGAAAACAACATAAAAACAAGCCTTGAAATCTGGGAAGACATTAGCAATATATACCCTCACCAGTGACAAAACCTGCAAACAATGCTAGATTTCTATTTTGCAGTTTTTGATATGAAGTTACCATTAATAGAGCTTAGGTATATTACAAAACTCGTGGAAGTCAACATAAATTGACCCTGTTGCCACTGCAGCTATTATTTACTCTATAGTCAATCAAACAAGAAAAAATACAGAGCAGAAAGAGCAAGTTTTTATGTTTTAATAAAACTTTAACCTCTTCCCCCTCCCCGCCTGTCTCACAAAAGCAGCCCACTAATAACAGAAGGTAAGATCCTTACTGCAGCGTGTATACCCACTAGGTTTCCAATAATGACCTAATATGCTGAAAACCATAATATAAATTAATGTGTTTCTGTAGGTGCTGCATTACATGTATCCACTTCAGACACTGTGACGTGTCTGTGTAGCTGCGGCATACATGATAATGTACTTGATTACACAGACCTTTCTGAGTAGCTCCCCTCATGTTGATCACAACACCTCAGGTTGAAATAAGTGCTAAGGTCAGAAAATATGCACCTTTAAAATCCCCAATATTTTCTGTTATGAGGACAAAGTTAAGACAAACACGCTTTATTGTTGTTGTCATAATTATTAGCAGTCCCACAGGTTATGCAGTATGGTGGAATCCAGAAGCAAGGTTGGTTAACCAATCGATGGCATTTGTTTGTTTGGCATTCTCATATTATTACAGCCATGTTCTTCCTCTATCATGTATTTTAAAAAAAGGAAAACCAAATAAAAATAATGATAATTTGCTTGTGGTCAACAATTGTTGATCTATAAAACTGACCATCCTTTAGAAATAACAATTGCCAGAAATAAATTTCACTAGATTACCAATTAAAAGCCTGCTGTGTTTTTATAGATCTTTGTCTGCTGCTCTCTAGTAACAGACGTGAAATGGAAGCTGTAATTAATTCTTGGAGACAGGAACTCACTTTGAACTACATTTTGAAAACATTATCTGATCTGTGCAAGCATAACATTCTAATCATGGAGGTAAGTAGCTATGTATAGACGTTTGTCATGCATTCTTAGCAACACCGTTCTCTGCTCTCCGCACTTCCATGGAAGGAGCCGGTGGAGAGAATCTTACCCATCTCCCCAGCAGAAAAGGAAAGTGTGAAAAACACTGTGATTCATCAGCACACTCTTAAAATTTCTCTATTGCAAAAGCTCGGCAATTAAATAAACACCAATTTCCTCAATGACCATGGAGCAGATCCTGCAAACTGGTTACCTAGGACTGCTCCACAGCATTGAATGCCTCTGGAGAGTAACTGCAACAACAGCTAGGTTGCATATAGGACCGGGATAATGTAGTTCTAGGGGCTAGTTTTGTAACTGAGGGTTTGGTTTGAATTACTAATATATGTGTTATGGTACTAATTAGCAACACAATTTGGATTGTTTTAAGTCAATAGCTCACACTTATTTATAACATGGAGCATGACAATCCAAAGACCAAGGCTGTAGAGCTGTTCAGGATGTAGGGGTCCTTGATACATAGTCTTTTTAGGTTCACTTTCTGCAGGAAGTGCATCCAAGTTTTTGCATTTAGGTAACACATCATGAGTTTTTGTCTTTAGAAGTAAACACTGTGGGGCTACGGTCTAGTGGACGTGGTGGTATTTGGTTGAAATTTGGACTTGAAGACATTGGAGGTCTTTTCCAATCTCAATGATTCTATCAGCTTCTACTGACCTTCCTTTTTTTCCTCTGTCTTCACACACAACTTATGTCAATGTTAGAGGACATCTGAACAGGAGTGCTAATCAAAGTGTACCAATTATGTCTGTCTGCATTTAACCATGACTTTAGTGTGCCCTGTTATTTTCTCACTGTAATATGCAGCAACATGCACTTCCTGCTGACCACTGTAACACAGCATAGAGGACAGAGCAACTGTACTGGATCAGAAATAAATTTTACTGAATTCAGAAAAAAACAAATATTCAAAAACCTATACAAACAAGACACAGAGAGCAACTGACCTAGATACTAAAGTGTCTGTGTCTGCAAACAGAATTTGAAAAAAACCCTATGGTGATTATTGATTAATGCTGCACAAACATCAACTAGTTGCCTCCGGGAGCCCTAATGACTTCAAGGGAGATAAATTATCTAATTACTGCTGGCTTAAAATACTACAACTGAACATACTGCTTAAGTAAATAAACACTAATAGATTTAAAAATCAATGTATAAATAACTGAATGCACCTTTTAAGAATAGACAGAACTGAGTTTTAGTGTAATGAATTGGCTATGAGCTCTGTAAGCAACCTGGCAGGGAAGAGACAACTTTTCCAGTTTAACACCTTTTTAAAAAAATCGAATAAATGTTGCTTTTTCATCCAAGTTATTCTATTTTTGTTGCTTCAGCTGAAGAGAGAAAGACAGCCAGCCACAAAAACTGAGCTCCTAATTACTATCATTCTCCCTCTGATGTGGATGGGGTTGGTACAGCACTACATGCCGACGTGGCTGGTACAGAACTCATACATATGCATGCAAACCTAACAGATGGTTATAATTACTGCTGGCCAAGCTGCAGTCCTAATTTGAAAGTGAGCAAAAATAGGTTATGTTATCCTTCACCCTTCCTGGCCACCACACCCAAGTGTTGTACAACCTGGTGGTCACTCTCCCCATCAGGGTAGGGAGGCCAAGGGACTGCCACACCCCAGCCCACACAGCATGCCTCTCTTGGCACGGGTGAACATCTTCCACTTAAACAAGACAGGCATGTGCCAAGTCATCATCACTTCAAAGGGGAATGTGCCTACCTAGCTCTTCAGAGCCAAATTCAAAAGGAAAAAGAATCAAAAGTGCTTTGAGACTTGTCTATTGCTTGAACTCATCAAAATGAGGGCAGATCTGACACTGGAAACCTCTGCACAGACCTGGCACAATGTATACTCCTGTTATTTCTGATCTGCCTCTCACCTCAGCAAAAGCTGCTCTTATCCTCTGCTCCACTCTTCTAAAATTTGCTTGCCTGCATCAGTAACTAACCACTGGCTGCAGACAGGACACCAGCAGCTCACCCCAGAGCCAGCCCCAACACCGTAATTTGTGTGTCTTGCAGCACAATCCACGTGGTGTGCTTTACAGCGTCTGCTCCAAGGCTAAGCCTCTCTCCTCCACAGGGTGTACTTAATGAAAAAGTAAACTGGAATCAACAGCTCTGGTAACAATCCACCTTTGAACATCAACAAGAACAGCTGCCACAGCACTTGCCCTCTCCAAACTCTGTGCCCTGTGATGGCCTTGCTTCAGAGGTGACCAAATTCCCCATGAGCCTTCACAAAAGGCTCTTTTTTCAAATGTGAGCACCTTCCATTTTTAGCACTAGTGTTTATCTTTCCATATTTTGCCACATACCAGCTTTGCATGGAAGCTAATCTGTGCTTTCAAAGATGAGCACCAGACCTTGCAAGCCAATGGTCAGAAGCTGAATCTCCTGATGTTATTCCCAGTGGGAGTAAAAAAAAAATGGGAGAGGAAATAGCAGTGAAAGCCCAGGGATCATGTGATTACTGCCATCCTAAGTGTTGTCCTTTCCTGTACAACAAACGCAGCCATAGCCCAGAAGCAAACTTTCCAATAAAAGCAGTATTAATCACAAAGTCTGAAAAAATACCAGACAGGAGCCTGCTTTAAGGAATCAAGAAAAGATTTGTACATTCTGTGCCTCTCACAGGCCAAAAAGGGAAAACACACACTCTTTTACAAAAATTCAGACAAAAAGTATTACAAGCAGATGTCAACAGACTAGACATTGACAGTAAAAGATGGTTGCACATAGACAACTTTTTGTCATTAACCTTCTTGATAACAGCATAGACTCAGTTAAGAGCTTCAACTCCTTATGTTTAGAGCCAGGCACCATTCACACTAAGAACATAGTCTGAACATTAGATCAATATTCTTCCCTGCCCAAGATATAATGAGAAATACTGAAAATCCTCTGATATCCCTTTATTGCTGCAGTTGTTGGCAGCAGCAAAGAGTCACTGATGTGTATGATGAAATTCAGCATCCTTAGCAACTGACTTTATAGGATTAATTAGGAAGTAGTGAAGAGTTTAGGAACATGGGTATGGTTATGTGAGAGAAAAATATTATTAAGTAACAGAAAATTAAACTGAGCTCAAACATCTGAAGATATTTATTTAAATGCTCATTGCTGGAGAAACAGCTCTTCAAATACAAAAACCCACACAAGTTAACAGTGGAAGATCTGCATAGATAATTGACTGACAAAGTAACTCTTTAAATTTTAATTGTTTCTTTTAATTGTTTCTTCTGTATTTTTGAAATTATATATACCTTACACTACAATTTAGTATATTCCACTTCATATATTTTTTATGCGTGGGTGAAGAAGCAAGTCCCAAAACTGAAGTCTCAACTAAGTGTATTCCTTATCAAGGTACAAAGGTGCTTCCTGGTCTCAATGTGACTGAGAAAACAAACAAAAAGCTGCCAGGCTCAAGAACCACACTATTATGCTTGCCATACTACAAGTATGTAACTCTAAAAATTACAGCATACACATTTGCTTATCTTTTCTCCCTACTTGGCATGTGGACATGGAGGTGCAGAGAACTGAAGTAAAAAGGGATCTGTAAGCTAAAAGCCAGGACACAGCAATCATATGGTGGTTTGTATTTGGGGATGGCTAGCATTCTCTCAAAGGGATGATCAGCCCCTCAGCCCACAGTGGAGAGTGGCACATGCCTTTCCAATATATCCCTAACACACAAAGGACAGACACAGACAAGGTGATGAGGCAGATACAAGAGACAATGTGTGCACTACACTGATGAAGCAATTCCTGGCCAAGGGAGAAGGCAAATGTACAATCTGTAAAGTTTCGATTGCTCCTGGCATGAACTCCAATGGGTTCTACTGTCCTGTACTAGATCTAGCTTGGTCCCAAAAGCAGAATGACTGAGCAGGTACGAATGATCAGTGGCAAATATACCTTCAACAAAGGTAATCTTCACATACCTTTCAATCTTTGTTTTGGTTTTTTTTTAAACATTATGATGCAGCTGTTCAGTTAAGAAATTTTGGCTTGAAAATACATAGCTCATTTTGCAATGACAACACCCCCTCCTTTAATACATGCTCCTATATTCACAGAGTTTCACAAAATTTCTCACTGTATTTAATCAGCTTTTCTTGGAGTTTTTGTTCCTGAAGCCCTCTCCTGCTAAAACACTACTATTGGCACAGCAGGAGTGGGGTACCAGTGACACTGGAGAAAAGAAGATGCTTCTTAAATCCAGTCTTCGTTACACATACAGAACAACAGAGGGGTTTTCATACGCATTTCAAAACACAACTTTTTTTCCAAGCACCTTTTCAATAATTTTTCAGTTGAGGTGGATTCAAAAGAATAAGGAGTTAAATTAGCAAAACTGAAGGGACAATGTGTATTCAGTAGCAACTGGAGATCTGTCATCATTAGCAGCACACAAACCTGTTTGTCCAGATACGTACACCACACTAAGCACCGAGGAACAGAACACCCTAAACTTGCCTTGACAAGCTAAGAATTAAGCTAGGACATGTATGTCTCTTTAGAACAAGGCTATTCTATGCCTTACCAAAAAAATCACCCACATACCCACATGCTTTTCAGAAAGGGGACGTGCCCTCCATATGAGAGCACATCATGACTCAGAAAACAGGGTTTTTTTAGACTCACACTGAGTAACATATTCTAATCTAACAACACGGAGGGAAAACTAAATTCTTATCGGGTAGCTTATTTTCCCCACACACATGCAAGACTGTTCACATGAGCTATTAATTTTTTGTTTACTCATTTTTCTGAAAAACAGGATTGTTAATCTGAGAAAAAAAAAACATACATAAAGAGAACTACCTTGACATTTAGGATTTCCCATGGAAGTCACTTAAAGGGTAATGTGCAAAGGAACTTTATTTCATTGTGCCCTTTTTTGCTTTTTATTGTGAAGAAATTCTAAACATAGGAAAAGTTGTGGGTTTTTTTTTCCACTTAAATATGTTTGTATTTAAAAATAAATAAGCCAAACTTAAGAGATGAAGCTTGGAATAAAATATATATAAAGAGAGCCAAATCAAGGACCTAGACATGTGCTGCAAACAAAAATGATTTGTGTTCTGCAATTACTAATTTAAAAACCCAAACCAGCAAAATGACCAACCACTGAACCCCTAAGGTTCACAATCTGTAACTGCTGCTAATATTCCTTGCATCTTTTTCACATCGAGTGTGGTTTTAGATTCAGGAAAGATTTGTATTTGGTTTGTTCAAGAGTAACTAAAATATTTAAGGAGCAGGTAAATCTAATCATAAAACCCATTATTATAGAGTTAAGAAAAAGAAATCTGTGTGGACTAATGCATAATTTTTGAAACTGATAAATGGCTGCCTGTTCTCAAAGACTCCAAGTTCCAACTATCTGTATTTAATGGCACATATCCTCAGTCTGACAATCGTAATGGTCCTTTCCTAATACCCTTGCTACTACAGTAGAAGAGGGGAAGAGGATCAGAATTGGATTTTGTCCTGACAGGATCTCAAATGGCAGTGACAGACTAAACTCCACCACATCCTCTCTGGTGACATACACAGCACATGTTGATGGGGCAGAGTCTAAAGCAGAAGAGAAAAATAAGAACCCTTTATACAACCCTGTCAATTTAAAGTGTAAAAGTGTCTGTAGCATGCCAGTTTTTCAAGGCTGTCAAGGGATTGCCTGGCCAACCCTGAGTTACCTTCTCCTTCCATCACTGCTGGTGAGAAGTCACTAGATGAGCATGTTTCTGCTCTATGTGAATATAAAAAGAAGAGGAGAAGACCAGGAGAGGAGATAGCACAGAACAGCAAAACACTTAGAGCACTTAAAACATTTAAAAACATTCTCGCCAGATATTTTTCTTCTGTTTAGAAAAAACTTACATAGATTTTATCCTGCTGATATCGCTGGAACAAGTTGTGCATAATGGAACCTTCGTGGAGATCTGTAAGTGCTGCCATGTCTTCCACACTCTCTGTGCTTGTTTGATGCATAGGAGTTACTTTTTGGTGTGTAATCGTGCTCTGTTTATAAGTGAATACCTGAAAGAGGGGAAACAAAGGCAATATGATAATCAGAGCACACATTCAAAAACTTCCACCTGAGAACTGAGCTTACACCCCCATTCCTATTCTGTATCCCATTCATCAGTGTGAAGAACTGTAGAATGTAGTAGCCTGCCAGTGATACCTTACTCTAAAGCTTCTCTGACAATAATTGAAGCCCCAGACACCTACATGGGTCCTATGAAACTCATACATACTGGCAATGTACTGAGGACTGTAAAGTGTTTTCATGTTTAAGGGCAAATGCCATCTGTTCACACTGGACTACTGCTAGATTTTATAGGGAGAAAAACAAATCAAGCAATAATCATTCCCCAAAATCCCAAACTAAACAAACAAAAAAAACCATCCCTTACAGTAAACACCACTTATACTAAAATTTCTCTGGGAGGAAATGTTTTACAGTACAAAACAGAAAGCAAAAATTATTGCTCTAATAGTCTGCAAATGTTCCTATGTTTGAACTGAAATCCACTTAAATGTTTCCATTCAACTGTTCAGTCAGGAAGTGGTCATTACTCCTAATGTAAGTAGCACGTGAAGTACAATTTGCAGCAGATACTTGGAAATAAGTAACTGAATAGACTTCTAATTAATTGATTTTTGAGTTTAATTTCTGAAGCCAGTTCCACACAAACAGTAAAAGCTCTAAAAAAATCTAAGAAACACCTTCTATGCATCTTCTGCAAAACTATCACAAATATGCTAAGAAGAAGTACACAACCTCAATCTGGTTAAATTTTTATGAATAGTAATAACATCACCAAAGACTATAAAACAACAAATTTTGAATTCTGCACCACATTTCCTTTTAATTTACATCTTGGCACCTCACCCTTATAGATATGTCTGCATCTCAAAGCCAACACTCCTCAGGCAATACTTGCCCCTGCCAGTTGCACCAGTTCAGTGTAAGAATGTCAAAGCATGGAACTAATGCAACTATTTTGACAATGTGGACCATCTGAAAAAAACAAAACCCTTCCAAAATCCTTTAAAATAATATTTATCAACCAGATGGAAGCAGAGCCATAGCCACCAGCCCAAGCACCAGCAAGCATGGTGGGGCTGCTGCTGCAGGCTGGGGGTCAGACCATGTGATGCTGCCCCAGGGGTCACCCCTGTACAGAAGGAGGAAACCCTTTGTAGGTTTTTCAGCATAAAACCTTAGATATGCTCCTGGTAAGGAAAGACTGAACAAGTGCCATTGCAGGAAACCATCCAGGAAAACAGTGATGTCTGTCCTGCTGAGACAGGTGAGAAAGAGGCTGAAGAATGAAAAGGCTGAAGGCAGATCAGAATAAACACCGAAGCTCTGTGCTTGGATACCCTACCAGATGACAGAGGAGGACTGCCTGAAGATATTTGTTCATTCAAATACTACCCTGGGCATAACAAATGCTGGCACAGACCATCACACCATTACAGATGTCACTTGCACCAGCACAAAGTACACCAAAGGAAGGCTGGAGGAGAGAGGAGATCCAGCAAACAAATTTCTAACAGGCACTTGGGAGGCATCACAGATGTCAACAGGATGTGTGAGCAAACCATCAGAAAGTTCCTAATGCAGTCCCAAAATTAACCACACAGAGTGCAAGTGGAATTAGAGGTAATTACTTCTCAAAAGTAATAAACTGCAATTTCTAGTTAGAAGAACTCTAACAAAAAACTCAAAAGTCACACTGTAAAACAAAAATTCCACAAGCTCTAAAATTTGGAAATCAAAGAGATTTTAGGAGAGCAAATCCTAAAAAGTAAGCAACTTAACAAAGGCTATGTATCATCCTGGATACAGAAAAATAGACTCAATAATACAGTTAAGAAACCAAAGGGGGATGGTACCCATCCTGTGAGTGCATTGCATGTGAATATGGTAAGGAAGCAAAACAGCACTTCTAAGAGCAAAATCTCCATAGTTGTGATGTCTGTTCTTTGATAAGTGATACACAGGGTAGTAGGGTAGGCAGAGCACCCCATACATCCAATGATGGATGTTTATTAATGTAAAGAATTCACAGAAACACACCAAGAAAAACAACATGAGAACTGACTTGTGCATGGCAGCACTATTGAGGATGGTCTCTGCAGATTCACCCTTCCTACTCAAACCCACTATTTTCTCTTCTTCAGACTGGTTGTTCTCATACTTTCATCCCTCCCACACACTGTCATCTTGTTTGGGTGAGGAAACAGTTCTGTGAGCTGACTCAGAGACAGGATAGTGCATCAACCAGCTAGAAATTCACCAACCAGTAATAATGGCTGCCACCTAAAATAGAAAGGAGCAGGATATTTTTCCCAACACTGAGTAGTTACTTTTGCTTTATTTTTCATTTTTACCAGAATCATGCATCCCTCAGAGTTCTTAAACCCACTGAAAAAGTTGGGCAAAATTATCTAACAAGATCAAAGTCATGAGACAGGGCTGCAGAATCACATGCACAGATCTCATCTCCTTAAAATGGGCTTTTTGCAGTCCTGCTGCTCAAGCCCTGAAAGGCCTGCTTTGTTTTATTTCATCTTGAATCTCACCCTTATTAGGATAAAGACATGGAAAAGCTACCTTGAACTTTATCGTTACTAATTAGAAGATCATGTTATGAAATATTATAGCACTTGAAATCCTCAGGAAACAGGAACCAAGAGCCATTCTGCAGGGTCAGCACGAAGAAGAGGAAGATAGCTCCTGAACTTCGAGAGGACCCTGTTTGGCAGAGTGCAGAAGCATCCATCCTCAAGGACCTTGCCAGCATTTCTGGAAGGTCAAGTGAAATATGCAGGAAACTAGAAGAAGATTTAAGACAAGCCTAAATGAGAATTCAGCAAAAACTTCTTTCCTTTCTAGATATAAATGGTCCAAGATAACAAACAAACTGAATACATGGAAAACTCTAAATTAAACCTTAAAGAGACAGCACACAAAATAATGTTATTATGTTATTATGGAAGTGAAAATTAGAGGTTGAGATAGGATGGACCAATGCAAACAACAACAAGAACAAGCACAAGCTCAAGAAATGTAAAACAAAACAGCAAACTCACCAAAACAACAGTCAGGTGCATTACACTGGGAAAGGAGAACATGTTAAAACTGTTCTACTGTCCCTACCACAGCTTACTGATGCTGTCATGAACATGCCAAGAAGGGACTTAGATGAGGAAATTACCTAAAAAGCTGGGGGACCAATGCTATCCTGCACAATTAATATGGTATGTGAAAAAAAAAAAAAAAAAAAAAGGCACATCTGTCTTTCAAGCCTTCCATTTAAGGGGTATATCACAAAACAATGTAAAATTAATTTTTGCACTGAAAAAATACCCCTAATCTCAAAATCCAATGGAAATTTTATTTTCACAGATTTAATTTATAATACAATTTGTTAACACGAGTGAAGTACGTCAGAGTAGGCCCTCAATGACAGAAGCACACATGCTTTCTCTTTTACTCTATTTTTTCGTGACATGATGCCATGTGAAAAAAATCCTGTTTGAATCATGTCATTAAATGGCATCAAAAGATTTCACAACAACTGAGCCAAGTGAGTTTAAGAGAATGTTGAATTAAATGCTTATGTACATCAAAACACCCACAAAATCACCACTTCTTGCAAAATCTACAAGTCATACTTAGGATTTCCAGCCTGTACAGATCCCACACACAACTGAATCTCTCAGCGTGTCTTTTGCAAGGAGATGGAGTTTCAGCCTTGTGCTGATGATCTCTATTGGATGGGAGGAAAACAGAAGGTACTCCAAAAGTTTCCTCATTAACAACTTGGTATTTGAATTACAATCTTCACTGTTTTGGTGAGATTTTTGCGACATTTTTGAAGGTAGAATAAGTAGGCCTGTCTGCACCTCGGAAGCCCTGATGCAATCTGTATCATTATTGAAATAGTTCTCTGCAAGGTTATCTACTGAGAAGCTTACATGTTGCAAGCATTTTAAAACATCTCCATCTACACAGCGGCGTGAACCCTCACCCCTCCCAAACAAAACTCGCAGCCAGCGAAGGCTCAGGTTTCTTTCTTCAATTCAAAGACTGAAAATTGGATCAGAGCAAAAGGTGTCCAAAGGTTGTCCACTGGATCAGAGCAAAGCGGTTCCCCACCGCTGCGGCCTCCAGATGGGGACAAAACACCCGCCCACAATCTCGGGCTGGACCACCCCTCACAGACATCACCCACCACACAGGCAGCAGCCACGTCAGCAGCCATCAGTTTCACCATCAGTAACACATGTTGAACATGGCACTGCCTGACTGATGCCAAGTACTGAGTGCTGAGGTGCTTGGGAATGGTTACACAGCTTAGCACGTCCCTGTTGTTGCAATAAATCAAGAGGGTTTCTTGGTAGGGGCGACAGAAATGGAGCAACCAATCTCCCCTCTGCTGTCCTTCTGAACAATTCTATCAACTCTAGGTGTACTCAAAAAACTGCAGGGTTTTACAGAAGATAATTCTGAGATTTAAACACAGAAAACAGAAATATTGAAGTCTTACCACTCACTGGATTTAAACTGAGTTGCTCAAATTCGTATAGCCAGAGGGATAATATATAATACAACCATAAAATTCAGTAAGATGGGGAAAGTGAAGACAAAGAGGTATTGTAGAGAAGTCACCTGAGGCAGGTTTACAAATCAAAAATATACAACCAACCAACTATAATTTTTTCAATAATGCCTACTATTGTTAGTGAACTGATGGCTACAGCATCTGGGCAGTCCACAAGCACCAGAAAGTAAATCTAACTGATTCAAAAAGTAAAGCCCTCAGCCCTTCTGTCACTGCTCCAGGGACTGCTCTACGTGAGCTTTTCACAGTGTTAAATGCTATGAGGACGTCCACGAAAATCCACAACTTGAGAGCAGCTCCAGAGGACTTGGTTTGCATGTTCACAACATTAGTGCCCTTGGTTTTCTAAGGCAAGACAGCAGAGATGAGCACAGCCCAGCAAAACACACAGGACTGTCCAGAGAAACATCCACTTAAAAATATCAACTCTTTTTTCATTCGCTGCTGTTGGTCTGAACGGAGGATCATCATTTGTGTTTCTCTTGTATTTAGAAGTTAAAAGAATGTAATAAATCTTACAAAATGTCTTTATACATGAGACCAAGTAGAAAAAGGAGGCCTTGGGCTCACATTACAAGTTGTGGAATGTGGCGTTCCAGGAAGGAAAATAAATCATGACAAGTCCAAGGACCCAGAGATTAAAACAAAAAATTAAAATGTAGTAGTTCACTCTTTTTTCCTGGAGAGATCTACTGTCTAAGTGGATACTTAAAATACAGGACAAGGAGGCTCTCTTATATCAAAAGTAATTTAAGACTAAATGTAAAGCAGATGAACTACTGACATTTAAAAATCTTATGGTTAATCATGACAAGACTGTGACCCAAGTAATGTTTTTGTCCAATAATTTACTACTTCTCTCTAACAGCTGACCTTAGACATCTACTCATTGTCCCCAAATAATCTTTCAGGCAACAAGATGTACCAGGGCCTAAGGCTTGCTTTGATATAACATAATTTAGTCTCTTTCAAAGCAAACAGAAAACTCAACAATGAAGTTTCTTACCTATTAAACTATGAAGGATAATGAAATAATCTACTGATGCCAAGAAAAAATACTATCAAACTGATAAAATTACTACTGTGACTACCTGGCCTTTTCTTCAAGCAACAATCCTATACACACACCAGCCGAGAATCAGCCACTCGTTTTGTAAAATTCCTCCCTATTTATGCTAGGAATCATCCCACTCTCCAGCCTCCCTCTTCAGTTAGATATTAATCTTGATCTCTAATGCAAACTGCCTAAATGCCCACTTCACACATAACTGTACCTTCCCAATTAGTTGAGTAACACACACCCTGCAAATTGTGTGTAATTCTGTATTTTATCCTTAGCCTCCGCTCACTTTAGTTCTTCCCATCTTCAATCTTTGTTCTTCCTTCTATCGATCAAATCCCTTCCAAACCTTTTCTCTCAGTTCCCTTTTTGAATCACTTCTCAGACTCACTGGGGTCCGGGACATTTGGGTCAATAGCTGCTTCCAGGTTCAAGTTCTGGGAGTCTGTTCCAGAGCCTTCGCCCACCCTCCAGCAGTGACAACACCAGGGATGGCTTGTAGCACCTCCTCTGAACAGCTTTCCCAGTAGGACTTTCAGGTTCTCACAGCCACACAGAATACCCCTTTTTGCTTCCAAGCTCCACAGTGGGGGAAGCACACTGCCAGGATGGCAGTCCTGGTCATCGCTGCAGCAGAGTTCAGCAAACTCACTAAATCGCGCCTCTTTGCCGCACTGGCCACTGTCCATAAGCTGGTCTGATCAGCACTTCCCACCTAATGCCTGTTCCATGAGAGGCATTTAAAGGCAGGTTACTCCACACACCGAGCTCTTTCCATTCATAGACAAGCTCTGTCATCAAGCATGAACAAGCTTCAAATTGCAGGTTCAGCACTTTGAACCTTTCAATTGCACTTGCCTACACAGACGATTAACAAATCTGTGCTGGTTTAGAGTTAAACCGGCAAGAGAAATGAATCCAACTCAGAATGGGATTGCAAGTCAGAATAACAATTTAATAAAACATCACAAAATACACTGATACAAGAGGAAATTTCATTTGTGCCACAAAAACAGATATACAGCCCAGCACAGCAGGGCACGAGCAGAATGGAGCTCACCAACCCCTGTGCTGAACACCACATGGTCCCCCTGAGTTCAAAGTAAGAAGAAAGGAAGAAACCTGCTGGTGAAAATGATGGTTGCAGTCCAGTGGCAGTCTCAGTCCGGTCAAGGCTCTGGATCTGAAGAGAGATCCCAGTCCCCAAACCCCAAGCTTATCTCTGCTTGGGCTCAGATGGGAACACCCAGTCCCCCCGCCAGGGTGGAGAGTTTCACAATGGGCGATTTACTCTGTGAGGTGAACAATGGCGTATTTTTGGCATCCCTAATGGCCCATTAGCAGACACGAGCCCTCAGGTGGGTGTGAAGGAAGGAAAACTTCCTTATCCCACAGAAGTTCCTAAACACCCAGCTTGTAGCCTGAGTGGCTGGGTGTCCCCTGGGCAGCTGCTGCACGTGGGCCATTGTGAGCAGTTCATGAGGAAAATGACATAGAGGGTTTAGAATATATACCCACCCAGCGACAAACTGATCCTGGCTACTATAACCAGGACAAATTCAAATTAAACGCATCCATTTCACCTAGATTATACTATTGTAAGCTAAGTCTCTAGGCAGTCCATATTAATTCTTACAAGGGAAGAAGAAAGTGCATCTTTATTTTGTTTCCAAGTGACCTTGTAAATAACTTACAGTATCTGCAGATACCACAAATGTTTAAGGAGTCCACCTATAAATACTGTAGCACTACAGAAAATGTGCAACATTCCTGGCATGTCACCAGCACCTTCCTGACCATGGAAAAGTGCTCCTTTCCCTTTGTGATCAAAGAAATGGGAGGATTTCAGCTGCCCAAGTTTTCCTACAATGCTAGATAAAGTGAAGCAGTCCAAGGGCAAAACATAGGAGGCCCTTAGGAGGATTGGCCTCCACCATCCTGCCAGACAGGTGGACAGCAGCAGGGTCTCAACTGGAAACCAACTTTGGCTGTACATCAACCCAGGGAAGAGGTCTCTGACCCCAGAGCAGACTCCATCATGTAGCAGAGAAACAGAAAGTCTGGGCCCATGTTCCCCACGGGTTCAATCCTCCATCTGTCTTGGGACACCTCTCCTAAAGGCCTTCCAAGTCAGTGCTACTGTAAGCAGCACCCAGTAAACAGATATAATGGCATTACTCCTTTTGTTTTCAATGTGTATCACCTTAACTAGCTCAAAGTACAAGGGGGTGAAAACTGGTAGTTTCTTCTTCTCAGGAGGAAGACCAAAATAGTAAAAAAACCCCCACACTTTGCCCATCATTTTCCACACAATGGAAGAACGCATGGATGATGGCTGGTACTGAAAGCATTAGCTTTCCTGCCAGCATCACTTACAGCTCAAGTATCTAGTGAAACTCTCTGTTTCAAATCCATATTTATTCAGTGATTCACATGAGATAAACAATGTGTATTTACAACTGAATGAACAAAATGCCTTTTTGGAACAACCATGTTCAATAAGCACCTTGCAAATTATACCAGTTTTTTACAGACAACAAAGCAATTCATCTCACTAAGTCTTTTTTTAAAATACAAAGATAGAAAAAGGAAAAAACCCTGGCAGGTAGCTGAATGGACCATCTCTGAGATTAGATTAGGAGAAGTGTGTATGCAACCTTGCAGGAATGCTTCCATGGGATCTGGAGTTCTGAGGGGCCATCCCTGCAGATCAAACCTTGTCCCAAATGAAGGCTTGCTGGCTAAGGCAATTCTCCAGCAAAGCTCTCCAGGATGTCAAACAAAACCTGAGGAATGCCGTCAGGAGCTTTTAGCCTCATTGCTCTGCCTGCTTTTCACCTTGGTCTGAACCAACCCTGCCTGGGCTATGGGCACAGCCCCCACAGCCCAGGGGTACTAATGGTGCCCAAGCCCTGTAGGGAATGTCCCACCTGCATGAAGACATGTGCGGGAGTTCACGAGCTACCTGGGGAGCTGCTGCTTTCCTGTCCAGAGAATTTGTGACACTCATCACCACTCTCTTATTACCAAACCAAGGAGGCTCTGTCACAACACCAGCTGTAATGGCTGAAAAATCCTTGCATCACACTGGCACGAGCTGGTCCCCCTGCAGAAGCAGACCACAGACACTGGGCTGGGGTGCTCCCTCTGCAAGACTGCTGCAGAGGGCTGAGAGGGAATAAAAAGAACCCAGACCCAGAAGAAAGGTTTTTACATGAAAACAGATGATCTTGATGGCAAATCTAAATGCACTGAGACAACGTATAGCTTAGGATTCCCTCACTCCTCCCACCAGCCCTGGTCAGATGCAGTGGGACATCACAGCTCACTTACCCTGCGTTGGCTGGATGTCACCAGCTGGCAGACCTGCAGGAGCACTGCAGCAGGCTCCAAAGCTGGGGCGATGCTCACACCAGCAGCCATGTGACAACTGACATGGCCAGGAGCCAGTCTGGAGAAGAGCACAGTGCAGACAGCACATGGCCACCAGCAGTATCATCCAGTGCACTCCTGGGGCAAGGCACCAGTCAGGCAGGCCTGCAAGGTCTTGCAACCCACAACTATCTCTGTCCTGAAAGACACCACTCACAGAGGCTCGAGCAGTAACCTTCACAAACCCAGTTCCCTCATACTTTCTTCTCCTGTAGGTCTTACACCACTGGCAACAGAGCAAAGCATGCTTCTTCTCCAGGGCTTTACACCAACTCCATATCTCTGTGTTCCTCTTGCAAAATCTTCCCTATCTGCACTCATTTTCACTCTCTCCCTCCCCCTTCCCCTGCCATTACACTCACAGTTTCCCTCCTTCACCTCTTGGTGCCCTCTCCTGCCTACCACCTCCCTGCAAGAAGATCTGCTGTTTTGGAACCACCCTGTCCCTGCTGGTGAGGCAAGAATTTGCTTTCCACCCCACACATGCATTTAATTTTGAATTTAAATGTCCAGTCCCTGAAACGCTGGCAGAGGTGCACCTCAGTCCTGCTGTCAGTCAGTTGGTTCCCTGTCGGTTCTGCACACACTCAAGGGAAAACCCAATGTCACAGGTAACACACAAGGGTTGTCAGACAGCAAATTACAGCTCTTACTTGAAATAGGAATGTAAATGTTATGTAAGATGCCCTAAACACATTAGGGCAATAAAACAATATTGAGTAAGAAAAGGATACTGGCAGGCATTAGTTATAAATCCAGTGCTGAGGGCAAAAACTTTCTGCATTGACTGTTTTTAAAGCTGTGTGTGAACTAAAGGCATGGCAACTTGCATATGCATAGAGGAAATTCATAAATACGCAATCTCAGCTTTCAGATTTCCTGACAACATTTAACTACAAAGCTCTCAATTTATGACCCCCTCTCCTGCCCTTTTTTTTTTTTTTAATTTCTCCAAATCCTGGCTTGGTTTCTGCTAGAGTTAAGTGCTGTATGCCTCACAGCAACAATATTCAACTGTATTGAACTTTTTAATCAAACAATGTTTAATTCACAATGCCAATGTATCTGCTTCAGTAGGACTTAGTTTAAAAAACACCTTTTATATCTTTGCATATTGACATGTTTCCAGAGAAGCAGAATAGGCAAGAGATTAATAGGCAAGAGAGTGAACTGGTGGAGCTTGAAATTTTCTTTGAGGGGTTCATTTTCAAGACCTTTTGAAGTCACTCTGGTGAACTGAGATAAGGGTCTATTCTCATCTTTGCTTATTTTAAAAAAGGCAATTAGTTTTAGGGGAGTTTTTGCTTTTATGTTACAAGAATAAAAATATCTGAATATGAGAGATGGTACAAAGCTCTACATGACTTTGCAGAGACCACAGAATCACAGAATACCTCAAGTTGAGAGGGGCCCTTAAGGATCATGGAGTCCAGCTCCCTGTTCCTTGCAGAACTTCCTGAAACTAAACCACATGACTAACAGCATCATCCAGACACTCCTTGAATTCTGGAAGGCTTGGTTCTATGACCATTTCTCTGGGAAGCCTGTTCCAAGTGCCCAACCACCCTCTGGGTGAAGAATCTTTCCCTATTATCTAACCTAAAATGCCCTGATACAGTTTCATATAATTGCCAATTGTGAAAGCCAAAGTCCAAACTGAAGCATGAGATACTTGTTTTAAAAGACAGCAAAAGCCAGAGTCTCTTTATAGTTCTTTTTAAAGCTCACGTATATTTTTTTTCCTACAGTATCAGAAAAAGGTATTTCTACACTATCACTTAATAACCTTGTAAAAACAAGCCAAACTCTTCCCTTTACTGGCAATCTGCATGCTGTGCTCCTACCCACACCTGGCACTACTTACTGTTGCTCAAACACAGATAATAGGAACTGGGTACAACCCTGGCTTGAACATCAGCCCCTCACTTGCTCTCTTCTTGTCTTTAAAGGATCAGCAGGGCTTTTCATTAAGTCAGTGTTTACTACCTGATGTTCCTGCAGGTTGCCCGTGGTGTGAGGTTTTGACACGGCTATACTGCTAGGGAGAGAGCCAAGGGTATATTTCATCTACAGTTCAAAGCAGTCCTTTAATGAGGTAACTGTCTATTCAACGTCTCTTCCCCAGAACTGTGTAGAAAAGGGAGGAATTGAATACAGTAAGCTCGTAAGGATGTGTATCCATGAAAACAAGTATGGACATGACGACACCTGGCACACAATGGAGAATGCTCAATGCAGAATTATGAACATAAACAACTGGGCATTTTCCCCAAACCTAAGCATACAGTACAGTTTCTACAGCAGCCTTGTTAGCAAGGCTATGCCATTGCAATGTTAGTTTTTATCATGTCTACTGATCTCGAAACAATTCATCAGACTTTCAGGAAAGTGCTATCTGAGGAGAAACAGTATGGCCACTCCCTCTGTCACTACAGCCTTTAATTCAGTTAAACAGCAGCTGGGACTTTTTCCAGCTCTGACTGAAGAAAACTGGAAAGTGCCCTTAGACGACAATGGGAAGAGGTAATCCCTCCTTACCTATGTGCCTGGTTCTGACATGTAGAGGTAATTATACTGTAGGCAGGGACATCCCAGCAGGTGTCCAAAGGTGCCTTTTACCCTGTCCAAGTTAGTTCTGGGTCCCATAACAGCAACGCTTCCCCTGCCCAAGAATATACCCTAAATATCAACAAATATTTGTTTGCTAATATGGAAGTACTGGCAAACAAAACAAAACAAAAAAAAGCACAGGTGGTTTATCCACACTGAGAATTAGCCAGACCCATTTATAACCATTGGCAGGAGCAGCACAGTCTTGGGACAGAAGAGGTTTTAACCATATTTCATACTCTGCGCTGGAGCTAAATCTTGTCTGGCTCCATACAGCTTAAGTACAGTTTCCTCCCACTAATGTGTGTTAACCAGGATCCCAGCACTTGTGGTTCAAAGACAGTGGACAGTCCATGTGTAGAATTAGCCTGGGTCTAGGAAGGGATTGATCATTCACTCAGCTTTCCTGCTGATCTTCCTGGGCCCAGCAGTAAAGATCACCATAGCCCATGTCAGCGCCGAAAGGGGACTTTTTTGAGGCCACAAAAGAAAACTTCATGCAACATGCTGGAAGGATTTACTGCCTTTGCCAGACACAAAGAGAAGAAATTTCTTTTCAGCTATGCAGTCCAGTGAACCACTCTTCCCAGAGAGACACTGAACCTCAACACTGTGGTCCAGAGCACTGTTTCTGTGGTTAAGTAGGGCTATGCTGCTCTTCCCAGGATGTCGAACCCAGGGTGTCTCACACTCCTATTTCTCCCACAAGATGGGGAGATGGCTGTAAACCAGACTGTCATCTTCAGTCTAGAAATAAAACAAAAACAAAACAACAAAAAAACCCCAAACAAACAAACAACAAAAACCCCCCCAAAAAAAAACCAAAAAACCCCCCCAACCAACCCAAAACAAAACACACACAAACCCCCCCAAAAAACAAACAAACAAACAAAAAAAAGACATCCCAGCTTCTGCATACTGGAGAGGAACCTGCCAATGTATGATTAATGCAGGGATGGTTGTCCAGGTCTGCAAAGTTTCTGAAATAATAATTCTGCAATAATCGCTCCTCAGCCTCGCATGTCCTGCTAGCAGGACGATGAAAAAGGACTCTGTATCTGCAAAGGAAACGAGGGACTTTCCTCCCTACCAGCAGACAACTATGGGTCACTGCAGAGGGCAGGGGTTTCCTCCACTCTTACCACTGCTCAGGCAACTTGGTGAAACATGGGAGAAAGGACGAAGATGCTGGAATTATTCTGAATTTCTATACATAAATATACTAATACTTGCCACCTTTTGGGGCCTGCCCCAGCTCGTGTTACAGGCGCGGCTGCAGTGCCACGTTTGTGTCATTCGGTGGCAGAGAGGATAAGGCGAGGTCTTCCCCTGGTGCTCTGACCCACGTGGGCTCCCAGGATTGCTCAACAGCCTGACATTATTGCTTTTCTGTTTGTATGTTACACTTGAGAGGCGGCGGGCGTTGGCCGAGTGGCGTGGGCCTCCACCTGTGGAGCCGGCTCCTCCTCTGAGGACGCCGGTTCGAATCCTGGAGGAACTCGCTGTCGCCGTCCGAGCTGCTCGGCCGTGGCAAGATGAGCCTCAGGAGTAAAGGGGGTGGGGCCAGTTCCGCGCACACTGTGCCTCACTTAAAAAATCCATTGCGCAGGCTTATCCCAAGATCTTCGTTCGCGAAGTCCAGCCAACAACAACAATATTAATACTATATTCTGATAGGTTAACTATTCAAGGAGGTTTCAGCATCAAAAATCATCATGTTATTATTCTCAAAAAGCACAAAGACATCTTTACAGTTTTACAGACTATATTCAGCCCTTAGAGTCTTACTTTTCTCCAGGACCAGTGTGGTCAGCAGTCAGACATCAGCTCCCTCCAGCAGGTGACCACCAGCAGCTCCTGGAGAAGAGCTGTGGGTCAGTATCACCATATACAACACCTTGTTGCAGCACGGCTTTGTTTCACCCTCTTCAACCACGAACTCCTAAAAAGTTACCGAGGCCCTTTGCTAGCTGTGGCGCAAAGGTTAAAGCTTCAATACACTCAGAGCTCTCATGCTTGCATGATATTCTTGCAACAAGGTGCCCACCAACATGTCTTGTTAGGCTGAGCTGCCCCGGAGAGCCACAACAGTTGTGAGCAAGGAAATCTTCTTAAACTGGCGCAATGAGGCCGGCTCTCCACTCCCCTACTTTCCCGGCACTGTTCACTGCAGTGAGAGTCTGCTGCAAGAAAGAACAGAACAGGTTTGGGCAAGCTTGAAGCAAAGCTGCACATATCCTAAGATAACAGCCAAGGCAGTTAAGTGCTTTTCATTACAAATGTGAAACCTAGGTCCACACCCTGAAAGCCCAGCTGACGCCACCAGCCGAGATCCCTCGGACCCACATGCAGCTGAATTCAGAGCATCCCACAGCCACATTCCAGCCTTGCCTGAGTCAGAGGAATGCCCCTCACCGGTCATTTATGATAGTTTCCTTTATTTTTTAAAGGGGGACACCACACAACTGAAATTTTCCAGACCTTCTCTGCCCAAGGACTTCTCTAGTTTAAGATCAACAAAACCAGCGGATGGCTCAGTCATCGTGAAACCACAGTGAAGAAAAAGGGAAGCAGTGGAGTAAAAAGAAAAGGGGAAATAAAAGGTGACAGACATATCCATTAAACAAATAAATAAAGAAACTCTATCTTGTTTTGAAAAGGTGCAGAAATAAGGAAAAGGACATGAATGCATACATATCCTCGAATTCAAAAATCTTTCAGTTTAGACTGGGAAAAAGAGAAATTTCTTATTTACAAGTGGCACACTGCAGTTGTCTTCTAATGTGCCCTGAACAGCAGCATTACTCAGACTGATTACATAATCACGTACTAATTACTCAGGCTCTCTCAAATGCATACTAGTAAATTTGATTATTACTTAAATAAAGTATACATTGTTAGAAATGTCAGAGTGAGCTCTTTCTTTGACTGAGAGCTTTTTAGGAAAAAGGTTACCTCTTTGCCATAAAGTTTTATAGTGTCTGGAACAATGACCTCTTGGAGATGCTTAGGTGTAAATATGAAAACACCACTAAATTTTAATATGTCTAGTTTTGGGAAAAACAGTATCATATTCTTTTGCTTGGCATGATTACAAGGAGCATGAACAAATATAGCAGGCCCAGGAGCCTAAGTATTCACAGAACAGCTTAAAAAAACTTTTTTTCTGTCTGTCTTAGATTCAGTGAAAGTTCTCCTTTCTTACATCCTTAGAGATAATATTGCATGTATTACTATTAATTTTTGTTACTGTGCAGGTAACAATATCTTTTCATTGCACTTATGAAAAGCCTGTATGGATGTTAAATACAAAACCTTAAAGCTTTAAAAAAAGGTAGAAAGTTTGACTGTCTTGGCCAAAATCCCGTGGTAGATTTCTTTGAAGAAAAAGGCAACTAAGTGGCACTGCTAGAACTTGCAGAGGAGATAGGAGCACCCACTGGTCCTTGCAGGGCATGAATCCACAAATATAGGCAGATGGAGTGGTCAGGAGATGCACTCTCTCTCAAAGTCATGTCTTATTGCATGGCATGGATATTGTTTTATGTATGAGAACATGCATTATATACACATATGGAAAAGAAATTGCTTTTGGCTGTAAAACTTTGACAGACCCCCATAAAATCAGCATACAAACTGGTTGGTTTGCATTTGAACTACAAAACTCCAGCCCTGCACAAAGCAACAGGGCAAACTGAACATACATGAAGGTGGCTCCTCTTATGAAAACATATGTGTGGAACTTAACTTTCGACAGCTTGTCTGTGCTTACATTTGAAAATCACAGTTGCATTACACAGTAGATAGCATGTGTGCTGGAGAAGCCAAATTACAAGCAGTTCCCACGATACCAGCAAAGAGCAATTCACAGTATTTTTTTTCCTGTCCCAAATAAAGACAGTACTTCTTCAGTAGTTGTGTCAGAATTATGGAGACAGACAACAAAGATGTCTTATATTCAGAGAATTACTTGGTAGCATTACACATATTGGCAGTGTTTATAGTTCTGGAATGAAAAACCCAACCTTTTGCTGCAAAGAAAAATACACCAGTACTTTTCTGTCTTTGTAAGGATACTATTGCTTGTTTTTAAATTTACTTTGACAAACCTCAAGCACATGAAGCTGTAAAAGCTCCAGTCTATATTCTTTAAAATGAGACTAGAAGTTCAGCATGAACTGCAGTGAAATTATTCTGACACCTTACTAAAAACCCATTAGAACAAACAAAATTGGAGCACCTTTTCTGATTCCTTGCATTGGAGGAAAGGTTGTAAGAGAGATAGGTTGACATGGCAATGTTGTATACTAAAGAATACTTGACTTCTCAAAGTCAAGTGCTCTGGACTGAAGATCAGACTTGGGCCTTCGAGTAAGTGTTTATGCTGGCCACAGTTAGAACAAAGAGGTAGAGAAGGGGGATAAAGTACATTTCAACAGTACGACTTTTACACACAAACACCTCCAACAACCATTTTATTTGGAGTACTGTTATTGGTACAAACCCTGCTGAAGGTATGGAATTGAGCCCATTTAACAGAGGGTCAAGCATCCCATTAACAAGAATGCCACAGCAATTGGTCACTTTAGAGTTGCTGTCACAGCTATCACCTCCACAGATTATAAGAAGAAGTAAATTGACATGACATGTTGCCCAGAGAAGCTGTAGATGCCCCATCCCTGCCAATGCTCAAGGCCAGGCTGGATGGAGCCCAGAGCACTCTGGTCTAGTGGAAGGTGTCTTTGCTCATGGCATGGAAATTGGAACTATGTGATTTTGAAAGTCCCTTCCAACCCAAACCATTCTGTGACACATCAGTCATGCAGTATGAAGCTGAGTCACCACCAGGTGACACATAACTAATGACTGACTCTAAGTCAACTGCAAAACATACAAAATGCTACGATCCAACAAAAAAAAACCCAAACGAAAAACCTGTATTGCAAGCCTTTCACTGTCAAAACACACAGTAGCAACATTACTAAAAGTAGGTTTCTTACAACCTATCACAAATGTATATAAAGTATTTAACATACAAAAGAAGATGCTATTTCCTAGAAGAGTCCATTGAGTTATATACAATTTCCTTCCTTTCAGCAAAATGAATTGTTACCAACTATTCAAATAAAAGATTATTTATCTGTCATTCTCCATTACTGTGGCTTCAAATACAAACCTATATACTAGTACCTTCATACACCTTTGTTTTAACATACACGGTGGCAAACACAGGTGACTAGGCAAAGAATGCAAAGACCTACAACAGTGAGTTGCATCCACTGAGGCACCAGTGAGGAATCACCCAGTGCCTCATTTAGTTCAAGACAGGTAGGTGCAAGAAAATCATACGTGTTTCTAGTATGGTTTAAAACTTAATTCATATTTATATTAAGTTATTCTCATGAGATGCCTGTATTGTAGAAAATACAGACCTATTGCTATATAGAAAGTTCTCATTTCTGGGCTTCACTCATCTGAAAAAGCTCAGTCAATACAACAAACTTGCTGACACCACCATCACAAGGCCTTGTATGCCTAGCAGATTCAACAGAAGATATGCAATCTTGTGCTTCTCTGCAAAAATCCTACTATATTATGGGAAGAAAAACCACCCCACAATAGAATACCTGGAAAATGACCACTTGCAACAACTACACAGGCATAAATGTGAGTTTCCAAAGCATCAAATTAAAAGACAAGTTCCCACGATTTTCCATTAGCTAGATTCCTTTGTAGATGAAATTTTCAGAGAAGGAGATGGATTGAAAAAGGCAAGGAGAGATCAAACTCAGGTGCTGGAAGTCAAGCACAAAATGTTAATGTCAAATATTCAACAACTGTAAGCTGCTGTGAAGAAACTTAGCATCCTTAAAAACAAGCTATGCAGGTTCGTATCATTACCTAAATTAGAGCACCTGATTCACAAATTATTATTTATAGGGTTTGATTTAACTGATCTGACCAAGACCAAAAGAGGCCCCCTTATCAGATGCTGCACAAAAAGTGATAATCCCCACCCCACTATGAGACTATATCCATTAAACACCACTTCATGTTCCCAGGCATGGAAATACAGTACATGCAGACCAAGTACTGGCAGAGGAAGCCTATTGGTGAGAGGAAGGTTTAACCCAGACTACCAGGATGAACTTCTGGAGAGGACAAGTCAAAGAAAGCACATGCCAGGCACATGACTCTTCAATGGAATTAAGTTAGATAACAAAGTTGAAACCATTCGTTTTGATCCCCTCCATCTGCTCCTGCTCAGAGCAAGGTAACTCAAGCACCCAGATATAGGGGGTTGCTGGTAGAGAGTAAGCAAGTGCTGGTCTCCACACAAATTCACTTTTCATCACCAGAGGCTTCTCCCATTCAGAGAGGTCTACAATAGATCCTGCTGATGCATCCTGTGAATCACATATATGAGATGTCTTCCCAGAAGAGGCACTTGACCTCAGAATGATTATAGTGATGGTGCTTTTTCACTAAATTTTCTTTTGCTCATGGGGCTACTAGGGTTACTTGTTCCAGGGTTAGCAGGCTGTCCATGTAGCTGGGCAAGTGCTAGCACATCTGCCAAAATGTTTCTCCAGGCCCCTTGAGGCACAGTTCAATCCAATTAAAACACACACAAAACTAATAACACTCAAAAATTATTCCCTTGGTGCTGTCGGTTCCAGCAGTCCAAAGGTCTTAGTCCCAGCAACTTGAAGTCAAACCCTTTCCAAGAGAATTGTTTCAGCTATTTCTGAAATCACTTGACTCTTTCTCAAGGGTATTTGAGACACAAACCATGCTGACTGTCCCTGGGTCCTTGGACACAAACAAGATTTTTCTGCCCAGTTGTGAAGAAACTGAAAACAGCTTTACCCCAAAAAAATCAGTACTTAACTGTAAGGATGTCCTTCTCCTGATGCAACTGCACCACTGCAGTGAAACCATTCTGCTCATCAGCTGAAGGTAGCAGTGCCCACACAGAGATTTTTATTTTGACTTTGCACAAACCCCTTCCTAGAAAGTGAAAGACGAAAGTGTTCTGAAGAAAGGGTGGGGTGAGAAAGACAACCTCACTTCCAAAGAATTGTGCAAAATGAGAGTTAGAATGAAAAGCCTGGACAACTCAATGATCTCTGAAAGACGTTTTGAACCAGTGGAGAGACATCTCTTTGGAGCACAACACTATGGTCAGATGCTTCAAATAGGATACAGATCACAGGGAACGGAGAGATTCTACAATTCAAGCTACCATGGCACACAGCAATCTGCCACTTAGAAACGGCACAGGATATGCTCCTGAAACACAAAGGAGTTTTAAATGTTAGTAAGACACTACTACGTTGTCTAAATATGTCAGAAGATAACACTGCTGAGACAATTCAAGCAAACACTTTCCACAACCACTGACAGATCGCAGGGAAAAGAAGTACATTCAGATCAGCAACAAGTAAATGTTTACTTCCATCAGGAAGAGGCTGTCAGGAGTGCAGATTCTGGTTACTCCAGCAACCACACTCAACACGCTGTACTCGCATCAGACACACAACTTTCACCCCACTGGATTCTCAATCTCACCAGCCTTGGGCTAGATCCAGCCCACGGAGATTACAACTGTTGTCTCTACATAAGCCAAACACATAGAGGTGAAAACAGAGCACAAGTGCTGCCCAGAGAACTGCTGCACACATGGCTGCCAAACTTAGTGGGAGCTGAAGAGTTCCTCTCAATCTGTAATGGGGTATATTCATTACTGTTTTCTATTCGTGTGATTACAGACCTGCTTAAGATTATTGACAACAACAAAAAAAAAAAGCTGCAACACTTCTCAAAATAAAAAGCAAAGAGTGCAGTTTGGATTTTTCTTTTTGACCCACTGATATATTTTAAAACACACAAAAAGAAGTGAGTAATAGGCCTTTTAATATTGAAATTATACTCCCAGAAACTAGGTTTTCCATGAGCTCGGAGGCCAAAACACAGACACTTACCCACTACCATGCACTTCAATACACTTGTAACGGATTCAAGGTCTCTTAAAAGTAAGTTCAAATTCCACTTGTACTTCAACAGCCAGAGCTGGCTTTTCTTTCAAGTCTCTTCACAAACCTGTTGTTCAATAATGAGCTTTCAAAAGTATAGTAAAATTCACTGATCCCTTTATACTCATCTCATTATCCTGGCCTCTTGCTGTGTTTGCTCCTTTTTAATGCATGGAGCAAGTATTAGCTTGATTTCCTACCACGCATCAAGTTTTCAGCTGAGGTTAGTAATATACATCTCTGACAACTGATAAGATCTCTATTACTTTAGTATTAAATGCATAAAGCTAGAGATTTTATTTTTGCCTTGCATCTGGCAGATAGTGAGAGCATACCTTACTTTCCTGGCATGCTTTAACTTTTGCATGTAGATGCATCTGATAAGAGAAATTCAAATCAAGGCAAAAATTCAGTTATCATAAAAGAATTGAAATTAATATATCCATTTGCATCCATATGCAGAAGACACAAAAAAACCCCACAAACAAGCACCACAGGAATACTGCAGTTGACGTATAACAACATAAAGTTTTAAACCCTCAAGTTAGAAATAGCACATTTTGATGAGAAAATTAAATTAAACCACATGCCTGTTCAAAATACAGCTTGCTCAGACAGTAAAGAAAAAAATCCAAATCAAAACAGTTAAAAAAATCATTTCATTGCTACAGCTTCCAGACTTATGAGACCTTGCACATTCAGACATGGACAGCTAGGTGTGAATTCAGATGAAGCAGTATGAAGGAAGAAAGTTGCAATCGGTGCTGACAGATCATGGAAGTCCCACTACCCTGGGTGACTTCAAACTCAGCAGAGGTGAACAGACATTGCAAAATGCTATGCTGCTGGCAAATTTGTGCTAACACAGACACTAAGTGCTTTTCCATTAGTAGAATTCCAATTTTTTTTTCCCAGCAGAAGTACTTGTCTTTTATTGTCCCACAAAAATGAAGATCACTTCTAAAGTTTCATAACTGGAAATTAGTAAACAGCATTCCCAAACTCATTTCTGCCTCAGTCACAAACAGCTTGTGATGCCTTTGGCTGAAAGCAACGGCCAGAACCTGCTATCCTCATAAACTCTGGGAAAAGTTAAAAACAGAAGCAAAAGAAACCTGGTACTATCTCTCTAAACCTAAGGAATCCCTCTCGTGCAAGTGCATGGGAACAAGAGCCAGCCCCGCTTTGATGACATGTATAGCCACAGAGCATCCTGCGTGTTCCTGTAAAGGAAAATGCCAGGAAGGCACTTGCTCCTTACAAGCACAGCTGCTGCCAGGGCTGGCTGCACGAATCCCAGCCACCACCTGCAGCTCACCCTACCTGGCTGCAACACAGGGAGATGCCAGCCCAGACCTGCCATGAGTTTTCCAATTGTTCTGGCACTGTGAGGTTGTGGTTTTTGCTTTTGTGCACAACCCAGTAGGATGCTGTAACAAATGGATGAGGACCTGCACGTGTCACTGCTCTGCAGTAAACATAAAGCAGCAGTAGCTGATGCACACATTTACTTGTATTAAATATATGGTTTTAAGCACTCAAGACTCTTTGAGTGAAAAAGTGAAAAGAGTGAAAAAGAATCACCACAATCATTTCCAGAAACCCCCTCTTAGGGCAAGGACAAGCCTGAGCCTATCAGTACCAAACAAACTCATTTTAAATAAGCATAACAGCTCCCACAAAATTTGTTTATTGAAATTAACTGCAGGGTTGGGGATAAGTTTGGTTTATTTTCTGTAGTAATTTGGAAAGCCAGAGATGTATTCTGGAACTTTTACACAAAGTGCTGGAGTTAGCAGGACTCGAGGTTCTATCCAACCACTGATTCACCATCTGACCTTGAAGAAGTCCATCACCTCGTCATAAATCTGCCGGCCCAGTTCTGAAACTGGATGAAAGCAGGACTTACCCTACAAAACACATGCTGTGACTAGTTTGGCCTTCTGTTAAATAAACACAACACCCCCTCAAAACAAACCCTATGAACTAAACAATGTGTTTTTTTCTGTATACAAAGCACTTTGTACTGTACAAAACCGGCATGCTTTACCAAGTGGGAGGGAAATGGATGTAAATATTTACACATGTACTGCTAAGAGCTGTTACTCACTCTAGGGACATGTATGCTGGTAGCTGTATAATTCAAGAACTACATCAGCATAGTGGGGGTGCTTCTCGAGACAGAAATAACACGCTGGTCTCTGAAAAGCATGTATTATGCTAAGAAGTGTAAAGAAAAAAACTGACATTAAGGGGACAGTTTGGGCCAGACTGCAAACTAAATTAGTTTCAAACAAAACAGAGATTCAACAAAGCTACAAGTGCTCAGAGCTTAATTACAGGAGTAGATGAAACTACTAGCTTAGCATCCAGATTTTTGTTCCACTTTTCCACCATCTCACAAACTCTTCCAAAAGGCAAGTATATTTTAGACTGGTAAGTAAGCCTGGAGGGTAACTATTTCTCCTTATGCTCAATTGCCCCTTAGGCCTGCCAAGAAGAAAAGTTTATGCTACGACTGGGAGAAGAGTCACCTCAGCCAGTAATTCAGCTGCTTCCATTGTGCCCTGGTGCAAATAAAGTACCTGCTACTTTACGTCTCTCCATACTTGAGCTATTGTGGAGGTTACAGGACAGTTTTCAGAGTGACACCCCTACTACAGTATTTAGATCAGTGACACATAATGCCAAACTGAAATTAGAAATAGATTTAAAATATGTGCTATGTAAGGGAATGAGGCTGGCTGGATAACCTCTCACATGGCAAAGCCTAGCTCCATTAACTCATGGGTCCTAAGAGCTCAAGATATCACTTAATGATGTTGAAAAAAACTGGAACCAAGTTCCAAAAGCTTCCTAGTTGTCTATCAATTGCCCATTTCTAATAAGGTATTTCTTTCCATTTGCATACATAAATAGAGGAAGCATTTCTTGTAACTGCAGCCTTGAACCACATCTGACAAGGTGCTTAGTATTTACATAATGTCCACACTAAAACTGATAAGTACAACGTGCTGCGCACAGGTTAAAAGTTATTCCAAAAATGCATGACTCAAGTGCAGCTTCAGAAACTTTGAATCTCTGTGGTGTCTGAGTCTTTGCCTACTTCAAGCAGTCAATCTGCTCTAAGGACATCAGGTACAGTAAACTGTTTGTTCAGCTTGTGGAGTCAGATTTGAGGATTTCATATTCAAACAGCACTGACTCAAGTAGTGATATCAGTTCAAGGACTTTTCAAAGTGCAGCTACAGAGCTTATCAATACCACAAGGTGAATACTACTCTACCTGACAGTTTTCTCTAGCCAAGGCCTCAGGTTTTGCTTTAATCTAGCACCAGCATGCCACTGTAACTGAAAAATCAAGCCTTCACTCAGAAAACTTCTGTGGGCTACTGTTGTCCACCATTTCTTCTACAGGAATAGACATGAATGTGATGGGAAACACATGCATTTCCCCACCTCATCATCTACACTACATATGCACACATATGTGACAATACTTTTCAGAAGAGCTGTATCAACCTACTAGAGGTATTAAGATTCTGCATTGCATTAGAACAGCTCTGTTCATTTCTGAAAGCCTTTGAATAAATGCATTTGATATGCACAATGTGGGCATGCTTGGGATTAACAGAGATCAGCAGCCAATTTGGAGTAACTGAATATGCACAGCAGTGTCTGGTTTAATCTGTTAACACCATTGTAAACTATAATTTTTTAAAATGCCCAGAGAAACAACCCAGGAGAAAACCAAGGGTACTGCTTAAGAAAATGTGTACCCCTAGCAGCCCTCTGCTTCTTGGCCTCCACTTTGCCTACTGCACAGGCTTTCCTGGATGCAGCCCCTGCCCACATTAAGGGTTTTGTTCATGTACAAACTCAGCGCAGTGGTCACATTCTCCTGATAAGCACAAGCTCATATACTGGACTAACCAAGCCTTTGTCACGCTTCTGTTGCTTTCCTGACCATACTGCTCTCTCTCTCTTCCCCCCCACTAAGGACATGTGAAAAACATTAACATATCTCAAATGCCTACCAGACCTTGAAGTATCCTTGTCAGAACTTTACATTTCCTGGTCAAATCTCGTGGTGACAGAAACGCTGTGTAATTGCATTTAAGCCAATAATGATACACAGATAACGCCGAAGAGTTCTGGCCATCAGATTTCAATGGATACTAAATGACTGCCTGAAAGCAGCATTAGTAATAGAACAGATTTTATTTTTACTTCTAATTAGAACTCCTTGCTGATGCAAGTGAAAAAATGCACTTTCAAAAGAGAAATAATCGTCAGTAAAACACATATAATTATTTTCATTATAGGCCTGTGTCACTTCCAGCTATTAAGTACTCCCTTCCCAAATCTATTTCCCAATAGTCTGCAATTCTGCTACACATAGAAAGCTTCAGATGAAGCATTCAATGGCAGGTACACATCTTGCTAGTAATGCATATATTTTCAAGGTAGCTTATTTTATCACCATAGGCAAAACAGAATTCATCTTATTCAGGCCAAGAGGAAGTCTGTTGATACTATATGGGAACACTCTACCAGACCATTCAATGGAGAAGGCAAGTTTAATTTAAAAAGGGAATAATCGTTTCCAAGAGGCAAGATTTTATCTTTCCTGTAAAAGCCATCAACTCTACAAAGTTACAAATCACTGGAGAAAAATCCCACAGTGAGTGTTCAGTAGAGCCTCAGCCATTTAGCAGCCAAACACCTTGGGAAAGCCTGCCTGCCCTTGGTGTGCTCTAACTGCTGCTTCTGAGCAAGACCTCCTGGAGCTTCCTTCGGCTGCTTTTGCCAACCCTGACCAAAGTGTGTGGAAGAAGAAGATGATGATCACCTGACCCTTGTGCTCCTCGTGAGCTAGAGGAAGCTTGTTGAGGTTTTGTGCTCCATTGAGCTTTTCTGGGTCTGCAGTGAGGTCCTTCATGCCAGGGCTGGTGCTGCCCAGTGTCACCCTGCTGCCCTGCCCCTGGCTGGGGGTACCACAGACTCTGGCTGCCAGGTCCTGCCATCACTAATCCGGAGAGCCACCATGCTCCCAGCCCCCAGGAGCCACAAGCCCCCTCTGTGCCCTGACATGCTGGTGTGTGTGCACATGTCAGAGAGAAAAGCACATGCAAATGGGAACTCGGATGCACAGCCAAATGAGCCAGGGACATGTTATGGGAAGTGAAGTTGAAGTAGAAGCTTGGACAGACCAAAGAAGTAAAAGCATAGGAGCAGATGCACAGAAGAAAGGACAAACGGCAGGTAGAGGAGACATTAAAAAAAAACAAACAAACAAACAGAAAAGGAACACCACTAGCTTGCATTCAAGAAGCACCCGTTACTTCCACCCTCATATATACACATCCCTGTAACCCAACAATACCCAGAAGCTGCTCAAAGCTGACTGATGCTGCTTCCCCAATGTATAGGTCCCTCCTCTCTCCCATGTGTGCCACAACCACCCAACTGCAGAGAGGCAGCATGCTGCTTTTTCTACAGTGCAAAAAAAGAGCCCTGCAGCATTTCTGAACTCTTTAGGGTTTGACTTCGTAACACACAGGAGTTTTCTCTATGTACATTTTATGACTGTCCTTGGTTAAGTCAGCTTGGGTAGACCAATCTCCTTAAATTGTCTCTCAGCTCCATCATGTGTATGCTAAACAGGACCTGGCTTGTTTTACAAAATAAAGAGCGCTGAATGAGGAGAAGGCACATGACCTACACTAACATTTTCTTCCCCTGGTTTAGCATAAATAAAAGCACCACTATGAAAGAGCACTTAAAGTTCTTTTTGTAGCTAACATTGAAAGAGTTTATTATCACACTGCAGAAATGCTTTAGGGGAAATTCTGCTCCGATAGGGTTCTCATGAGAAAACTTGATGCTTTCAAACAAGTCACTTTGAAATATTTAAGAATATAAATGCCATGAGGCTCCCAAAGGTACAGTAACACATCTTACCCCACTGGGAAGCTCCTGTGTTGCCTACTAAAAGAACCTGAAGTTCTGCAAGAAGTACTGCATCTTTCAAACAGAGTGTTTCAGACATCAAGCTTTGAAAGTGACCTGGCATCGAAATGCCAGTCTGAGTGCTCAGATTTAGTTTTTTTAAAGTTAACTTGTGCAGTGAAGGGTGCTTGGAGCTGCAGAAGATACCTCTGTGTTTTTGTGTTTCTTGTGTACACAGAGGTAACTCAAACTTCAGGAACTACTTGAGTGACCACAGGACAGGGGAAAGATCAAACTTTCTATCTACAGAACCAGCACTATGCAGCCAGAGGCACTGCAGCCTTCTACAGAAGACCTGACAGCGGACACAGTCTCCTGCCCTACAGATTCATCACCACACCTCACCATAACTGCCTGCCAGCATGCAGGCTGGAACCACCAGCACACCTAACCAGTACCCTACATACCTACCAAATGGCCACACTGTTTAAATATTCAAATTACTATAAATAGTAATGACAAAAGGTATTTCTCACAGCTCACACCTCCAAGTGCAGCCCTCAGTCCCTGAGAAGTGGAGTGGGAGTGGGACATGACCCTGCTGAACCCAGGTGGCTGACCACAACAGAGACAGAGGGTAGCCTCTGCTCACCACTATCAATACTCCTTAAAATGGTGTTTGCACATGTGCTAGCATTTTCTCAGAAGGCATCAGGTAAAATTCTGTCCAGAATTATCTAGTAATTACATTTTTTAATTAAAAATTAAATAATAAAGAATATTAAAATAAAAAAATCTATATTAAAAGATATAGGGCACTGTACACCACTTGGGTTTTACTCAACTCTTGTCTTCTCCAAGTAAAGAAATCTTAAATGTTCATTCACCACTTATCTGCACTGGAAGGTACAAAACCTCACCAGAGCAAAAACTGAGCAGTGCCTTGTTGCAAAGCAAAGTATCCTGGCACATAATTGTGCTTAACCTAAACCATATGTTCCTAAAAACGGCAACAATACTGAACAATGAGCCTAGCCTCACATCCAGGGAAATTTAGGAACAACTGAAGTGACAAGCTTGTTCATCACAAAGCTACAGATTCATTGTTGCCTGTTTTTGGCACAGCGTAGCCCGAATTCCTTCCCATGTTTTGTGAACAGCTGAACTGTGTTCCCTTACAAAAGAAATTAATATGGCAGCCTGTGTACATCTGCTTTAATCTTAAAACAAAAGCAGTTTTGCTATCTTTAGTAAAAGCATAATAAAGGCACCAGAAAAGACAGATGGTTTGGATTTTCTTTGCAGAAAGAGAGGGAGAAGACTGACATCTCAACTGTTTACGTAGCCACAATCCATTACGTGGCCACAGCAAACCAAGGGGGGGACACAGAAAGTACCTCTTAGTGCCTCAGACACAGACTGCTTTCGGTCAGGTCTTATTAAAAGCATAAAACAACTCTGCTTACAGATAAATGATTTTGTTCAAACAGATTTAATTTATATTGCTAGGAAAACACTTAACAATGGCCACAATGATGCCAAACAAATTAATTTCAGTAAAGCTAAAGCAAACACTACCATTATGTTTAGGCAGCACAGAACAAAACCCTTGAAAACCCAGCATTAAAGGGGTTATTTATGGTCATTGCTCAGCCCTCCTGCCCTTCATCATTTGTGCATTAGAAATCTACAGGCTGCTCACTTGCAAACTCCCTGACTTCTGACAAAAACTGGCTACACATTGATAGCCAGAAAGTTCATTTTGCAGAAATAATACAGTCATCTTGCTCTGGCAGCTGGGGTGGGTTTTAGGTTTTTGGGTTTAGATTTTTGTTTTGTTTGGCTTTGGTGATTTTTTTTTTTTCAATTCAACCTTTTCTTTAAAATATCTCACTTCAGGATTAAAACTTTCCCCTTCCTGAAATCAATCAAACTGATAGCAGTTTTGGCAAAAGGCAAATAACAGGAAAAAAGTAAGGACAGCACATGTGCAACATATCCAAGAAGTACTTCATAACTTGCTCCATATTTTTTATATAATGAATGCACAATTAAATGTATTTACACACAACACACAAAACAAGGCTCTTCTCTGTTACCTTTTAACAAATATTCAGAGAATGGTAGTCATGTAAAAAATATCAGTCTTGATATAAAGCAGAAAAAAAGGGTGAATTAACTCCAGAATGGGGGGGGGGAAGGTTCTCTGCTACAGATATTGCTTCCTTTAGCATAATGAAATGCCTTTTTAACATTTCTATGCTATAACAGTCAATGTGTTGGTGAAGAGACCCAAACTAAAGATTTTTCAAATTAGCAAGAACTTAAGAAGTAAAAGATGGCATACATGGACAAAACGCCAAACACTTATTCAATTTCCGAGTGTCTCCACTCGTGTTCAAACACCGTACTGACAAGCAACATTTGGGGTTTTGGAGCAGCACTTCCATTACTGAAAATGTTTCCTGCGAGGCCCTACAGTTGCACTAAATCCTTAGGAGGCAGGGAGAGGCTTTTGTGCCGTGCAGTTCCGCTCCATTACATGCTCCACAGGAGGGATGGGGTGACACAGCTCAGTGGCGGTGGCACACGCGGGCTTGCAGCATGCACGTGTGTGGCTCCTGCAGCCTCGCGTGTGTCACTGGCATCTTTCTCCAAAGGGCATTGGGAGGAGCCAGTTTGGCAAGCCGGGCACAGCCACCCCTCTGTGCAGTTCCTTCCAGGTGATGGCCCCCAGGCTAGAGCACCACAGGCCACCTGGGACAGTGCAAGTGCAGGCTGAGCGAGGCAGGGAGACCAGGCTCCCTGTGGATGTTCCCCATGGAAGCTGCTGGTGCCCCACTCACATCTGTCATGAGCTCTGTTTACAGGCGCGTCAACAGACGCTTGCAGGGAGAGTCGCTGAACTTTGACATCCCACATAAAGATGTAAACACTTCTACACAGAGGATAAATCCTGAGAACTAAAAGGCGCTCTGGCTAACTTCTGGCCCTCTCCAACTCCACACCATCCCCCAAACCCAAAACTCCCATACACATCCCTTAAAAACAACAGCAATAATAAAAGACCTAAAGCACAAAAAAAATCCCCAAGAAACCAACACAGCCACAGCACCGAGCTTTTTTAAGTATGCTAGAAATAATCAGTATAATTATTACAAGTAAGACAAATATAACTAACTGAAGAATAAAATTAACTTTACAGTGTTTAGACAGATGGAATCTCATTTCCTGCTGTAAAGCTGCTGAATTTGGCAATGACCCTGAGCCCCAAAGGCAGAGGGATCTGCTGCCTGAAACATACACGAGCTACCCAGTGTCCAGAGTCAGTAGTCACTACTCTTCAGAAGCACCATCAAATTAAAAAGCATGGAAGTCTTCATAAAGTTTGCAGAAAGAGATGGATTCATTTAATGCTAAGAGCAGCCAAGACCAAAGCCCACTGCATACATTTGTGTATTTTCTTAAGAGGCTGTATATATAAGGGAGCACACAAAGGGCTTCTTTAAAATGGTCCCTTGTAAGAGTGTATTTCAAGGGTAATAGATACTGAATTCAGGAAAGGGTCCAAAAAAACACTGTTTGGAAATATTTTCGGGTCTTCACGTGGAAGAGCTAGAAGCAAGCATGACACTTTTCAACGCTAACTAAGAAAATCCTTGTCCAGAAGGATTTACTTCTCCAGTGCCTGATCCTATGAACTATGATGCAGCCAAACACAGCATTTACTGATAAACAGTCCTACTGACTTCAGTAACTTAAGCCAAGTTACTTCAGTGGTGTTATTCATGCTCTGTGAATATGAACGGAAGACTCTTGTTTAAAAGGGCTCCTCACAACAGCAAAGGCCAGCACAAGAGAGTCCCAAGCAAGGGTGAGAAAGGACACAAGGCAAAGAAAAGAGTCCTTATGAGAACAGCTTAGCCATTACCTGCAGGTTTGTGATTTTTTTTTTTTTAAATTTAAACCAAAAATGAGGAAAACATGAACTCTCCTGGTATAATCGCATGGTAACTTCAACATAATCCTATTGCTAACTCTAAAATCAAACAAAAGAAAACCTCCCAAACTAAGTATAACATAAAAAAAACCAAACCCCAAACCTCAAACAAAGCCCAAGTCTAACTTTTCTGAATGAGGTCACGCCGAGAAACTCTCCCAGCTTTCAAACTAGAAATTAAAAAAAGTGGAAACCTCCATGGAAAACATACTTGAGCTGTGTTTAACAAGGAACATCTGTAGCCTTCTAATTCCTGAGATGCAGAAATGCCGCAGAAGAGCCACAGTAAGTTAAACACACAGGAAAAAATACTTTTGTTGCTGACCAAACCATTAACAGGTGCCTCTGATTCAAAGCTAAGGATATGGAGCTCCACTCTGTTTGCTGACATAACACCACGCCATGAAGGACTCCTTTGTAAAGAAAGTTCCCAGAAAGCTGGTTTAACTGACAAAGTCTTTACTGGTGAAATACGACATCTGTTTTTAAAGAGTCTACATTTTTTCAATATTATCACTCAACTTCTTATAATATTTGATGTACAACTTCCTCTCAGTCAGCTAAGCAGGTATGCAGTTAAGTATCCTGAAATTTCCGTGTTAGACTGAGGATAGTTTGGATTCAACTTTTACTTCTCCCTCGATCAGTGTCTTCAAAGCAGATTTCCCAGACACACACATACACATGTTATATCTTATGTATATATATGGGGTTTTATTCCTTGCAAGGGAATGGGCATTATTAAAAATGTGTGCTCTTAGGTGCTTTTCTGAAACTCCCCAATTCTCAAAGGCTTAAACACCAACCACCATGATTACATTAAAAAAAAAAAAAAAAAGAGAGAGACAGACACACTGACTATATTTACTGGCATTACTTTTATACATATTTGGATGTACAAATGGAAGAAAAAGTAGAGAGTCCTAATTAGGAGACAAGAAAAATGTTCTTGAAATCAATGCCATGCAATTCAACACAGCTCTTCTGAGAGATTTCACTCCCCCAAGCTTTTTGTATTTGCTATCTGTACTTTCTCTACAGATAGTTTCAGATGTGACTGTACAATTCAAGAGCACAATGCAGTCCTCTTTTTATCTGAAATAAAGTTCTATTATTAAAAAAGAAAAAAAAAGGAGAGAAAATGGAAAGAGGTTTTTTTCTCAACAGAACCACTGATTACTGAACACACACAAGTAAGTCATTTCAAACAAAAACATATACTGACAGCAGAGCTTTTAGGATTTAATTTTAACATTCACTTGAGTACTTCATAAGCGCACACAACTTCATTAAAAATACAGTAAGTTATGGAGGAAACATACACTTTACTGCCAATAAAACCCTTAAGAAAGAAATCACTTCTACCCTAAAAACAGATGCAGCAAAAAACACAGTAATTGTAATGTCATCTTATATACAAACATATTTTTATACACACAAGGGAAGATTAGGACTTACTTTTTTAAATCCAAGTGTACATAGACTTCATCAACATACTTTTTACGTATATTCATGGACATGGTGTTTCCAAAATACCAGGGACAGGGTCCTGCACCAGCTCTCTGCACACTAATGGAACAAAGAAACTAACACAATCCACCCACCCAGCAACCATCAAGTGAGTACAGCATCTTCTCGTCTGGAAAGCATGTGGGTATGTGAATTGTCTGCACACCATAACTTTTCGAGTCATTGCAGACTCTTTGTTTTGAAGACCAGCCTGCAGAAAGCTTTTGAGAGGTACTCCAGAGCCAGCTGCAGCCTCACACCACTAACATGTGCTAAGAGGGAGGATAAATCTTTCATCTCCCACTTCTTAATCGTGGACCTGGGTGCTGAAACACACACCTGATGTATTCTCCTCCCTGCTTTCATCTACCTCCATACAGCACTACATTTTTCGTATTTTCATAAAGATCTAAGACTTTCATAGCTACATTGCTCAGGGAAATCCAAACTGACAACCTGACATTCCCCATTTTAGTACACCATATCCTAATCAGATATTCCACACAGCCTATCAAATCCTCTTGTTTTACAACCACCCAACAGAGGGTGAGAACAGCAGAAGACAGTATCACAGTTGTCTTTAACAACAATTAGCAAATGGATTATTTAATTTAAACATTCAAGCAACACAAGAACACTCCAGGAGGAATTATATCACCACAGGATTATCAAGAAATAGCTATGCACCTTGCTAAAATTTTGTTATATATATAATTCCACCACATTGGGTAGGAATCCCTACAAGCACTCCTTCAGCACACAACTGTATGCTGCTACAGGTTTTTATGGCAAATTAATTTCCACTACTCACAACAGAACAGAAAGAAAAAATTAAGAAGTAATGTACTGTGCTATGAAATTTCCATTGTTCTCCAAACTGACGTTGGCAAAGACTTAAAGTCCAAATTAATGAAAGTAAAACCTGAGCCCAGCTCCAGCAACACATCTGGTCAATCATGTCTTCAGAAGTCAAGCAAAATGCTCAGTGGAAAGGTGAGAATAGTAGAAGCTACTCAATCACAGAAGATGAGTAACAATGCTGTGCTTTGATAAGGTTTCAATGCTTTCATCAGTTTGTCATTAGACTTGAACATGAGCTCCAGCTGTCAAAATGATCTGGAAATCAATACACTGATAACACTTCAAAAATCATCATCACTCCATATTTTTGCAACCTCACCCCTTACTTCCCCTGACTTGTTCTTCGAAGTGATATACAGCATTGCAGGGACTGACAGTCAGAGGTAATAACAGACATTATCCCAGTTTCGTTTCACCTGCCTGCAGCCTCCTGCAGCCCGTAAGTAATCCAACAGCACAGGCAGGATGGTCTAAAAGCCCATCAGGACAAGGCATGGGAGAAAAGCTGACCAATGTCAGCTTGCACATTCCTTGGACACACAAGGTGCACTCCTGAAACCATAGGTTTTGAAAATGTTTCAAGTTATCAACTGCAGTGAATTGCTACTATGCCTTTGGCTGGGCAGCTGCCAGCTCAGATCTGCTGAGGAGATGGAATACCACATCACAGACCTGAAGGTTGGTCTTCAGGTCCTTCCCATTTTACACCACCTGCTTTTTAACATATGCAGGCCAAACCAAAGGAGGTGATGTTTTCCCAGTGATGTTTATAGAACCAAAATTTTCTAAGCAAATATAGTAAGTCACATGATATCATGGTAAAGACTTGAGGTTTTTTTCCATATTACCTGAAGTTCCAGCTCTCATTATGTCCACCACAGATAGGCAGCAACATCACACATAACACACATGCAGAAAGACCATTAATAAGCAACTTCTCTGCTGGTGAATGCCAACAATGGCTATGCCATGCTTTTCTAGAGCGCCAAAACAAGCTGTTTTACAGTAGCATCTGTGGTTCCCTTAAGCACAAGGACTTTGCAGCTCAAAGCACTACTAAAAATCAGGTCCTTTATGGCTACAGATTCAATTACAAAATCCTCCAAAAATTACAGGCAGCCTCTACTATAAGTGTGGGTTGCTCCTACTAGGAGCTGGAGAGGGTTTGTGTTAAGAATGAAAGGCCCAGTGCTGGACACTTCTTGAAGGACATGTTAGTGTAACAATACACACAGCAGCCTTTCTACTCTGCAGCCCAAATGTAATGGTGATGCTTTAATGTGAAGGATCCTTTTTTTTTCAGCTTGAAAAAGAGGAAAAGCCTCAGCCTCTCTACTTCAAATTTCACTAAGAAAAGTCAAAATACACAACCTTCCAAATCTAAGAACTCTAAAGTAACAATTTAACATGGAAGACACAGAAAACACACTAGTACATAGGTGACCTTGTTTTTCTGAGAAGATGCTTTGCACTCAGTGGTTGTTGTTCTCAGTCTAGTTTTGTGGATGTCTTCCCCCATACCATGTGTCTGGGTCACCAATCCAATACAACTGGTAACTTGGTGCAGGTGAAAAGGATGAAAAACTGTAGAATGCCTTGGGTTGAAAGGGACCTGTAAAGGTCATCTAGTCCAGCAGTGAGTGAGACACCTTCCACTAGACTAGGTTGCTCAAAATCCTGTTCAATCTGACCTTGAAGACCTACAGGAATGGGACACCCACAGGTTCTTTGGGCAATCACTTCCAGTGTCTCACCACCTCACAGTAAAGAATTCATTCCTTTATCTCATTTAAATCTACCCTCTTTTAGTTTAAAACCATTACCCCTCATCCTGTCGCAATAGTCTGTGCTGAAAAGTTTGTCCCCAGCCTTCTCATAGGCCCCCTTTTGGTAAAGAAGGTGCTATACAGACTTCCTGAAGACTTCTCCAGGCTGAACCTCATCTCTCTCAGCTTTTCTTCATTAGAGGTGTTCCATCCTTATCATCATTTCCATGGTCTCTCTCTGTGGCTCCGCATCTTTCCTTTGCTAAGGAGCCCACAGCTGGATGCAGTACTCCAGGAGGGCTCTTATAAAAGTGGACTAGAGGGCCAGAATCACCTCCCTCGACCTGCTGGCCACCCTGCTTTTTGATACAGAACGGTTCCCTGGGCTGCCAGCTCATGTCCACACATTGTCAGCTCATGTCCAGCTTTTCATTCACTGAAGTCTCTCTCAGCAGGGCCGCTCTCAGTCTGGTCATTCCCCAGCCTGTAATGATACTGGGGCATTCCCCAAGCCAAACGCAGGACCATGTACTTTGACCCTGCTGAACCTCGTATGGTACACGTGTGCCCACTTCTTGAGCTTGTCCAGGTCACTCTGTATGGCATCCTGTCCTTCAGGCTTACCAATTGTACTACTCATCTTGGAGTCATCTGCAAACTTACTGAGGCTACACTCAATCCCACTGCCTAGCTCATTAATGAAGATAATACACAGTCCCAGTTCCAGCACGGACTCCTGATGGACACCACTTTTCACTAATCTCCATCTAGACCTTGAGCTGTTGACTAGTACCATCTGGATGCTACCATCTGACCAATTCCTCCCCCACCAAACAGTTCATGCATCAAATCCATATCTCTCCAATTGAGAGAGAAGGATGTTGTGGGGGACCATGTCAAAGGCTTTAATGAAGTCCAGATTGATGACAACCATAGCTCTTCCTTTGTTCACGCAGTCACTCCATAATTTTCATCCCTTACTGCTAGGAGAGCAGCAATTTAACCGTGAGTACATTTTATCTTCATCCAAAGCCACTCTGCAACTCTGTCTGGTTCCTTTCCTGCCTCAAGAAAGGCAGGGTTCCCTGGCTCTGAAAGACATACTTTTATTTTTTTGGCCACGTGCCAGCTCCCACTTTCTGTTACTGTAAGGGAATACAACCACGGAGAGGCCATCTCCCTCCAGTAAACTACATAATCACTGACCTATGTGGAACAAGGCTTTCACACCTTGCAGCACTGCTTCAGCTTTGTCAGTCATAGCAACTGATCAGACAGGCAACAGAAAGAACTATTAAAACCAAGTTGCACATTCAGGTCACACAAAAATTAATATTTTATTCACGAACCTTTTAGTTTCCACTATGCCCTCCCCACAAGGGGAAAATACAGGGCTCCACAGCCAGTGTCACCACCATAATTTTGATTTTTTTGACAAGAGTATGGTTTGTGCAACCCTAGACATGCTGGCATCAGATGGGACTCCCCTTTCACTGTGGGGGACGAGTCTCTTTTCCCACGAACTAGCGAGACTCATTGGCAGGGCTTTAGCCCAGACAGGAGGGGGACAGTACCATGATCATCTTTGAGAGGTCATGGAGATCAGAAGAGGTGACTGAGGACTGGAAGAAAGCAAATGTCACTCCAGTCTTCCAAAAGGGCAAGAAGAAGGACTTGGGGAACTACCGTCCAGTCCTCCTCACTTCTTTACTGTGCAGGTGTCCGAGTACTGAAACAGGTTGCCCAGAGAGGTTGTGGAGTCTCCCTCCTTGTGCCATGTGCTCTAGGATGGCCCAGCTTGAGCAGGGAGGTTGGACCAGATGACCCACTGTGGTTCCTTCCAACCTGCTTGATTCTGTGATAGGCTTATTTGTTACAGAGTGGAAAAAAGAACAAAACACAAAGGAGCGATACCCATACCTGACCATAATCTGTCCTGAATACGACAACTCCTTCCGCACAGGAATGAACAGTACTGGGATAATGCTGATTATTTTCTCGCAGCCAGACCCGAGACCCCTGCAATAAATAAAAGAGAATTATAGATGATATAACAGAAAACTGAAAAAAACTTATTGACCTCAATATTTTTCACTGGAAATACTCATCAAGTAATAGGAGAGAAAGTGAGAGCAAAATACAAATAAGCAAGTGAAAGAAATAAAATAAAATAGTCTCTTATCAATTATTTGTTGGCTTCTACTTGATCAGTAAACACAGAACTACACTGAAGTGCATTTTTTTTCCCCCACAAGTTTCTAAATGCCAGAAAAAGCAGCTGGAGCCAATCCTCTGATTCTCTGAGTCATGTGCCTCATGTTATCACATGTAAAATTACAGAGCGGTGTTTGAATTTAGACTTAGTTTGAAAAATCCTCCCCAAGTCAGCTGACTCCCTACCTGTTGCTTATCATCCTCTGTCAGGCACTCACAAGTGCCATCTCACCTCTTTTCTAAACTACTTTGTCCTTTAAAACGTTCTCCTCTCTCGGTTGCACAACAACACAGAGGATTTAAAAAACAAAACAAAACAAAACAAACAACAAGTAGCAAGCAAGGTTACAAAGAACTGATATTTGCATTTTGGAGGTGAGAAGGCACTGAAAACACTATCAGTGAGACATATAAGTCACTTTAGTACAGCAGGTAGAACTTAATGCTGCATCTACCACCTGGACAGCAGATGCAGCATTAAGAACACAGAAATATTCATCATCGAGAACAAGGGAACAAGGACCACAGCCCACGCTGCAGCTGCAGCAAAAGCTATTCCATAAATGATAGCCACTTGAGTTGCTCCTGTACAGGAGAAGGCTTTAGCTGGCATGAAAACATCAAGCAGCAGTGTGACCCATGGTCTGACCTCCAATCCAAACTATACTCCCGTTCTATAGAGACAGATGATTCCATATCAGAGTGACAATATTTTAGCAGCATTCAGCAAACAGACTTTTTTTCACCAGAACAGTCAAATTACCTCCTAAAGAAAAAGTAAAGAGGTGGTAGGAAAATAGTGGGATATAGCTGATAATCATAAGGTTGCAACTTAGGGTGTACCATCCCTGAAAAAAAACAAATAAAATAATTTTGCATGCTAGTATCCAAAGATTATCCTTTCCTCCAGTCTTGTTAAGGTTGGGGAGGGAGTGGTGTGTGCAGAGTCCTGATTAATGGTCAAGACAAATACAGATTTTTATTTCTATTTTTATTTTATTTTCTATTCTATGTTTATTTCTATTGCATATTTAAGGCAAGTGGCCCACGAATCTACCATGGACTTCAGCCACATTACAAGTTACATATGCTTCAGATAATGTTAAACATTATTCTTCTTTCTATGATGGGACAACAGCAGGACTGAGACCCAAAATAATGTTCATGGAGAATGTAAAAACTCTTGTTGTTTGGTTTCTCTGAATGACAAGAGCTCAGCTGGACACAGAGGACCAGGTAAGAGCATCCCTTGTTAATTTTTTCCACTCCATCTTTTGACAAACTGCTCTCTGTTTTAAATGCTGCAAATGACTGTTTAGCAGTTTGCCCTTTTATCTCCAAAACCTCGACTCAGATGGTTTCCAGGTTTACAGCAACTCTGAGGCAGTTCAAATGCAAGGCTGTTCAACATAAAAGTGCAGAGTTAGGACAGAGGGGAGCGGAAAGGTGCTAGCATCCAAGGTGGGTAGGGGGAAGAAGGGTACTGAGAAACAGTGGGGAGAGGGCTCCCCAGAAGTGGCAAAAACAATAGAGAGTGTTTGAACATTAAATTCAAACCCAGTGACAGCTGTGGGAAGACTGCCACCCACTCTCCTGTGTCTACATCAGACTTTGGTAAATCTGAAAACCCAGGACACTGCTCTGTTTTTAATCCTCTTGAATAGCACAAACATCCCTACGCTGACTGGTCCAAGGGCATCTCTTACCCTGCATTTCCCAGAGGAAGGAAGGCTGATGTGAGGGTATTGCTCTTGGACTTCCTCTGCTACCTCCCTGCCAGAGCCAGGAAGCAGAAGTGTCCTCAGGTACAGGCAGAAGAACAATGACAACTTTGAAGGCTACATATTTGGTACTAAAGAGTATCTACCACAACCACCAAGGCAGAGACAGAGGGCTCTTTCACAATAAAGCAGTTGCTGCCATCAGCCCACTCTCCCAAGAGCACCCAAGAGTGAAAACATGAGGCTTGCAGCTGCCCATCAGCTCCAGTGGGACCAGGTGATGCAGTGCCCCACTTAATTCAGCGTAGCATGGATCTAATGCCCCTAAGCATAACTGCACAGCACTGTGTAAGAGAGATGATATACCCATGCTATACCATGCCATACAGTGACAGAGGTGAGCCGAGTCTTGGCCCTGGATTTCTGTATGTCCTCATCCACCTCACTTCACCTGGGCATCACAGAAGGCTGAGGTTGGCAGGACCTCTGGAGGGCATCTAGTCACACAGAACTGCTCAAGCAGGGCCACATAGAACTGGCTGCCCAGGACCACCTCCAAGTATCTGTTGAGTATCACCAAAGACCGAAGACTCCACAACTTCCCTGGGCATCCCGTGGTAGTACTCAGTCACTCTCATAGTAAAAAAAGTGTTCCCTCATGGTCAGTGGGAACCTCCAGTGTTTCAGTTTGTGCCCATTGTTTCGAAGCCTGTCACTGGGCACCACTGAGAAGAACCTGGCTCCCTGGTCTTTGTATCTCACCTCCAGGTATTCATATATTGATGTGATTCCCCCTGAGCCTTATCTAGACTCAACAATCCTAGTTCTCAGCTTTTACTCATAGGAGAGATGTTCCAGTTCCTTCATCATCTTTCTGGTCTTTTGTTGGACTCTATCCAGGATGTCCATGCCTCTGCTACACTGGGGAGTCCACAACTGGACTCTGCACTCCGGGTGTGGCCTCACCAGAGCTGGGCAGAGAGGCAGGATCACCTTCCTCAACCTGCTGGCAACACTTCACTAACAACATGTCCAACAGTAATTACTATAGAAAGCTCATGAAATTAAATGCTCCTGAGTTAACACAGGACACCAGAAGAAGGAATCCTCAGCCTATCAACCTCATTCTATCTCACAACCACTGTTTCATGTCTGAGTACTTTGCTGTTATTATAGGGATTATTCTGGCACAAAATGGAGGGACTGCAAGTTCAGCTCACAGAAAATTCTTACTTCCCTGGCCCTTTTTGCCTTGACCTAATAACCCTACACACCAAAGCTTACCCCAACAGTCAATAGCCAGCTTTGTTCTCAGATTGTAATGGGTTTAATGATGGTGGTTACTATCACCATCAAGCTGTGGAGACCTGATGGCATGAGAAGTACTACTGTCCCCCCAAGCAGGAAAGAGAATTCAGCCCCAGTCTGCCCACCATGCAGAGAAATGCTTTTGCCAGCTCACTGCTGGGCGCTGAGTGTCTGTACCGGCCTGTCTCCACCTTCTCATCCTAGATGAGCTCAATCCATCTAAATGATAAACAGCAACAAAGCCTATTTGTTAAAATGCAGTCAAATTTTTCAAGTGCTTCATGACAACAAAACCCGTTATTCCACTGGTTTATTATTTACCAGCATCTCAGAGCTTGAGTAACATGAAGTTTATGCTTTCAAGGGCAATGGAAACCTTATAAACATTAAGCCGCAACAAAATTTGTCAAAACCTCAGCATCCAAAATAGCCTTTCACAAGGAGGAGAATGTTTTCCATCTTGAAATTAACTAATTAATACTGCAAATTTTTTTATGGCTAAGAAGATGAAAAGAAGGGACCTGCACAGAAGTCTTCACTTGTTTGGGCTAATAAGATTTTTAAAGCAGGGAAAGGGGTTGATTTAAACAAATGTACATTGTTAGGGGTCAATAGCTGCTATTCAGGGGAAGCTGGAACAATGCAGTTCACAAAGCCGGAGGCATCTGGAATGCAAATAGAACATGTTCCCTGGCAAGGTAGCTCTACAATGGGGTATCTGTCCATGGGCCTTCCTCTCTGGGGGGAAGAAAACAAAAATATCTGGGCAGGAAATACCCTGACAGCTATGCAAGTTAAAGCCACTGATCCAGAAGCCACCCCTCTGCAGTGCATTACCCATGCACTGGTAACAAAATCTGCAGCAGCAGTTAATTTATGGACAAGACTTGGCATACAGGACCCACCTAAGGAAGGACTCTCCTCAACACACATGACAGCACACAACATTGACCTCAATCCCTTTTGCAGTGAGAAGCCTGGTGACTTGGGTTACTCCAGACTGCCTCGACAAGCCTCCTCCTGTGTCAAGTGGGCAAAGAAAGCCATGGAGCACTAACTACAGCCCAGTGTTTTTCATTTCCATGAAGGGAGGTTGTAAAAATACTTGAAATAGTGTTTGAAGAAGAAGGGCCCTATGCCATCATTTCCATAGCAAATAAATTTCTCCTGACTGCAAGAGGGAAAGGGAATAGCTTTGCAAATCTCACAGCTGTAAGACCACCTGGAGAAGTCCTGAGTCTTTCTACCATGTAGATTTTGCAGCTGAAAATGCAAACACTACTTTTTACCTTCCTTGGTATTCCACTCTTGGAAATTACAAAAATTCACCCCTTTTTTACTTTCTATTGGACATATATGCTGAAAATCACAAAACTAATGAAGAACTTTATATTCACTAAGTAAAATGGTGGAGCATTCATTGCACAACTAGTTAACAAGTTAGATTTTTGTATGCATACAGGTAGTATGCTGAATAAAACACTAATTACATTTTATATCTATCTTTATCATATATCTCTCTACATACAAAAAAGAAGAAATTGTGTAACAATTGCATTCTTATCCAAGTGAAAACATTATTCATTCACATCTTATAATGTGAAATCCAGCTGACATCTCAATACAGTTGATTTAAAACAGTTAAAATTGCTTTAAACTAAGAGCAATGAATGTAGGTTATGCTGCATCTGCATTCAGAAAGCACATCACTATTAGGGCTTGGCAAAGTAAAAGGAACAACAGTCAATATGTATTTCAAGAACCGTTTGTTTATGGACCTCTGTAGCCTGGCTCTGAATACAAAGTTTGAGGGACAGGAAGAGATACTGTTAACTAGGTCAAACTGGACATAGCTTTTTTATGCACAAGATAACCAAACCCACATTTATTTCTTTCTTCCTCCTTCCTAATTCACAGACTGATGACGATCAAGGAAGGGCCACAGAAAGAAAGAAGCTATCCAGTCAAAAATCCAACTTTGCTAATTTCATATTAATAAACAGCTTTTGTTCTGAAAATTCACCCTTCATTGTCGGCTTAGAACTACTGAAAACACTTAAGTTTGGACACCCAAAAACCTTACCTTGCCTGGCCAGACTACTGAGTGGAAACTCAGTGTAAAGTTCACCGGAAGTCACCTCACTGACTTCAACTCAAGTATGAAGCATTCATTCTCTTTAGGAGACGACCAGCCATGTTCTTCCATATATAAGTCCAGGGAAAAAGCAATAATGGCCATTCGTCTGATGCACTGCTCTTTAATTCAAAATATTGGTCTGGATGCCCTTATTTGCACTGCCTGGCTTCCCTGGTGCAGCTTTCCTGCTCTCATTGACAAAGACTTTCACAACAGCTGAACATCAGCAGTGGCTGAATATGGAAACTACTATAACAGCCTCTACTTACTACTGCCACATGACATACAAAAGGACAATAAATGAATACTCCAGAAATTGCTCCAATACAGTGCCACCAATAGGATCCTTCTCTCGCCATCCAGGCTGCCTCCTCTCTGTCAGCAGTCAGGAACTGGCAGGTTTTATTTGGGATGGGGTGGGAAGGGATGGACAGTTACAGAGAAGGCCTAGTTGAACCCCACAGATAGTAAAAGAAAGCACAATTTTGAAAAGTATTTGAGAATGCCATCTAAATTTCAGTACTTCCAATTCAACTTCATGAACTAATTACCTACATAAATCTGGGCACATATTTAATTCAGTTGAATGGGGTAAAATTAATTTCCAAACCCTTATAGCACTATTTAGAATTTCCTCAGAAAATACAGGGGTAAAATACTAACATTTTTCTCTCAGCAAGTTTAGTTCTGCCTCTTGAACAGCATTACTTTGTTTTCCTATTTTAAAGCAGAACAAAGCCATGAAGATGTTTCCAGGGGATATAAGGTCAGTTTAGGGGGGTTGGTTTCCTGCAGAACAAAATCTCCTTGAAAATGAGATGTTTCTGTTGTCTGTCAATCCCCCACATCAGATCAAAGCACCAGCTCTCCTGCTCCTGAGGTCTGGGCAACAGCTGCTGATTAACCTTGAACAGGCTCCATCTCCTTCTGTTTCAGTAACTGGAGATAGCACAGCACCAGTGATGGTATATGACTTTAAAAACAAGGAACTGGATTAAAACATATTACTGCTGACTTGAAAGGGAACCAGAATAAATTTGTACCTCCTTCAGCCCTTTGAAGGCACCAGCACTTCATATAATATAGCATTTTTAATAGAAATTTAAACAAACCCGAAATAGCAAAAAACAAAACAAAAAAAAGCCCCACAAACAAAAAAAACCCCACAAAAAACAAAACCAAACCAAAACCAATCCAACCAAGCAAAAAAACCACACCTATCTTCCAGTTATGCCCAACACAAACAGCACACAGACATTTCCCTCTGTATATGCAGGTGGAAAAACATGCTCCTCCTCATCTTCTGCTGTTGAGTGTGAAGACACCCTTCACTAATAGAACTCACTCAAAAGACAAAAAGCAATTCTATCAAAAAGCAATTGCACTTCTCTGCTAGAGGGCTGAAGATGGGGGTGCCAGATCCTGAGGACAACAGACTTCCACATGGCTAGGAAAAAGCACCTTATCATTCATGCACTTAAAAGCAAATCCAGCAAGAAGATATCATCCATTTTTTTGGTGGGGAGAGTTACTGGTCTTGCTACATTCTCACTTATGACTTTCACAAGAGATTCAGCAAAATTCTTTTAACTTCACTTTCAAGACTGCCTAACCTATACCATGGCATCATGGCTGCAAAAACATGACAATGCAGGAGTTTGGAAAGCCTACTGTCATTATGAGTTCTAGTCAAGTTAGACAGGCTGCTGGAAGACAACAGCCCTTTCTCATGCCTGCAATTTAGGTAAATAAATAAAAGTTTCTGTGCAATTGAGTCAATGATATTTCTCATTAATTATGAAATTAAAAACCATTGATCCAAGTACTACTTGGCAACCAACCATGAATAAAACTGCAAAAATGAGAAATCAGGGAAGCAGGAAACATAAAAAGCAACTTTATCTACCAGATCAACAGTTTCAAGTCCTGCTGTACATCATCATCATCAGGTATCATGGACTTGCCTGGCATATGGCATTGCTTCCTCCACTCTCCCCCCCTCCACCTTAGCTTGGAAGGAAGAGGCAGGATTTTCATCTGTTACAGTTTAGTAAGGAAGATAAGTAATTCAAAAAGAATATGTGGGTGAGGAGAAAGAAGAGGGAACAACTACTGATTATAGCTGGAAGACATAGGGAACATATGGGAAAAGAGCTCAGGGACACTGTGCATCTTTCCCTCATTGTACTGGGGTGGAGGGTAGCAGTGGCCAGGCAAATGATGGACCTCTTGCTATATTCATGGTCATCTTAAAAGTAGTATGCAATTCTCTCCCCTTGAGTTCCTAACAAGGAATATACAATATTCTCAAACAAACCTTAAAATTTACCCTAAGAACCAAACAAGCCCTAATTCTGCCTCCACAGATTTCAATAGGAATTGCAGTTCTGTGTTTGATGAGAGCTCAGTTTTACCAAGCACTCTTTTTTTTTTCAAAAACACATTTTTAAATTAATTGCAGTCATGATTACAAATGTGAAGAAAACACAAAACAAAGCAAACCCCCAATACAATCAAACACAAAAACATTAAAACAAAAAACAAACAAACAAAAAAAAACAACCACCAAAACAAAACACCAAAACTTAATTTCCTTAAAATCAACTGACCTTAACCACTACTCTGTATGGATGGATTTTAACGTCAACAGGTATTTTTAAGGAAGACAGAACCAAGGAAGGACTGCGCAAAAAAGCAGCAGGGGAAGACAGATTCTCCACTAAGAACCATTCACTGAAGCCAACAGCAATATAGCAAGAGCAGTTACCCCAGCACAACTGCTCAGACAAGCCAACTGAAATCTCCACTAACTTCTGCTAACATTCTCTTTTCCATATAGTCTAGTCAGCTGCTCTGCAGCTCCATCACTTACTCAGAGAAAAAGAGCACATCTTGCCAAAATGCCTGTAGCTCATCCACCACGCTTAGGCAAGCTTGGCAATGTTTTGCTTATGCTACATGACATGCTTATAAACTCATATCAAGGGGAAGGATTTCTAAACCCACATGTGTGAAGTCCTGCTAGCACTCTCTTCTCATTCCCTCCTTACACTACCCTCTTGGGACTAGGGTCTCAAAGACCAGTGAGGTGAAACAATTGTAGAAATATCTTCTTCACGACCCTCTTTACTGGGGCTCAACTACACAGGTTCATTCTTCTTCAGAAGCTTTGCCCTTAAAACTCCCAGGTACCAAATTAAGTCATCTGCCACAGGTTGCTAATGGTCTCAAAACAACTTGTCACAAGTTTTGTAAAACACACAAGTATTTTCTTCCACCTTCCTCTTGCCTCTTCTGCCTGACCAGGAGAAAGAGCAAAGGCTAGGAGAGCTGACTCACAAGCATCAGCCATTGGGCATGGGAAAGACCAACCACTCTGAAACTAGGTTTAGCATAAGACTGAACAAGAGTTGTTTCTGATTGACTGTCTGCAAAGCCCATGGAGAATCCTGTCAGCAAAATGCAAACTTCTGCTTGCAAATACACGTGTCCAGTCTCACTTAAAAACATTTTGTTTAGGAGGAACACTTTGAGTACTTTAAAGCTGATAAAGTGTAAAAAGAAAACCTATCCCTTCTGACACACAGCTCAGGACCCCTCCAGTGGCATTTACCATCTACTTTCAAGAGACATTAGGACTTTCATTAGGTTCATTAGTCAAGGACTGTTCAGTACCTAACATTGTTTTCAACATTGTTCTCTGTGTACCTGGATAGGGAAATATTAGAAGAAAATCCAATACGGAACAACTATATAGTACCAGTTTTCCCCACAGATGCTAGTTGTGCTACACAAGCATGGATATGCCTTGCCTAGAGGAACATTACAGTAGTTCAGTCTGATTTGAATTTGCAAAGCAGATGGAATTTCTGATCAACATACATTTTCCACCATTGACCACTCTTTGTCAGCAATTTTATTCTGGCAGTATTTATCAAAGCCTTCCTGCATCAAGAAGTATCATCAATAAAATGTTGGTGTTGCATCTGAAAGCAAGCAGAAGAAACTCTAGCAATGCAAGGATTTGCTGGTTTACAGGAAGCTCAGTGTTGTCTTTATTCCTTTTCCTATTCTCATGGCAAAAAAATCAAGTAACTGGAGAAAAACACACCTGTAGTCAAGTGGGATTCTTGTGTGAAAAAGATAATCCATATTAAACAGCACACTATGCAAGGTAACAAGCATACTTAAAAATTATACCCAGAAATAATAGCACAGTTTTCACTTTGCAAGTTACTGGCATCCAAGTACAAAAGGTTCCACTTTGACAATATGGAAATAAGAGCTAATTTTCGTGATCTTTTTACAGGTTTGAAAATATTAGATGGATTTTTCTGTGGGTTTTTTATGTCTCCTTGCAACTCAAAAATATCAGTTTACACATAAATAATTTTCATGGGTTGAAGCAGGGATGGGCAAAGAGGGAAAATATTTCCAGGCTTAACTGTTGCAAAAAATAGATATAAGATCAGACCCTTAAGACAAACCGACCCACCCAGCCCACATTCTTTATAAAAGATTTGTTTGGAGTTTCTCCCCTCACTCTTTTTTCATCCTATTTGCTTGAAATTAAAACTCAGGGGTTTAGAGAGATAAGTTCACACTTTGGTGCAGTAAGACTTAGCATGACTTTATCCCATGGCTTAGAAAGTAAGTGTGAAAAGGAAGAAGAAAAGAGAATAATGGACCAGTTACCCACAGTTCTTTCATTATTTTATTAAAAGAAACAATGATTATTGAAAATAGGAGAATGTTAAATGTCAAGTCATAACTACTCTGAAATTGTATTGATCTCACACTGAATTTACAATAGATGATTCAGTAGGCTTCATTTCACTTTGCAGCTTTGTTTTCACAATATGATCATTACAAATCTCACCCACCATAAGGACACAAATATTAAAAGTATGTAATTGCACTGAATTATTTCTTTTTGTTGTTAGTTCATGCTTCAATTTGGCTTTGGTTGGTTTTTTTGTTGTGTGTTGGGGTTTTTTTGTTGTTGTTATTGTTGGTTTTTTGTTGTTACAACCCTCCACAGTTGTTGTTGTTGTTGTTTTTGTTGTTACAACCCTCCACAGTTTGTTTTTGTTTTGTTTTGTTTTTTTTTTTGTTTTGTTTTGTTTTGGTTTTTTTTGTTTTGTTTTGTTTTGTTGGTGGTGGTGGTGGTGTTTTTTTTGTTGTTTGTTGTGGGGGGTTTTGTTGTTTTTTGTTGTGGGTTTTTTTGGTTGTTGTTGTTGTTACTGTTGGGTTTTTGTTGTTGTTGTCATTCTTGTTTTTTTGTTGGTTTTGTTGTTTTGGGTTTTTTTCCATCAATGTAGTTTTGGAAAACTAAATGGGTTTTCCCAGAATCCTGTCCTAACTTTGAGCAACTGCCATTTCCTACATATAGAACCCTCATATAGGTAAACATCTGTGGGATAAGGACTCGCTATGATTAATACCTAATGGAATAAAGAAACCAGGAGGAACACATGAAAAACACCAGACAGTTGGTAAATTAGGATATGCTGTTGAACCTGCTCTGTACAACTTCCAACAGCCATTCCAGCCTTGCCTTTCCAAAGGCCCATCTGCCCAGTCTGACCCCTTGCTGAGGAACAAATCTGTTACACTTCAACCACAAGCACTTGAGAGGTCTGGGTTGCACCGAGCTTAGCAGTTGGAGCCCTAGTCTGCTGTTCCCACGAGCCACCAAGATTCACCCAGCAGCTTTCCACCAGCAGCCCTGCTCGACCCTGTTGGGAAGCCCTATTACATCAGAGGCAACATCCCCAGATTTGGGGCAAGCACCTCTTTGCTACACCAGCTCCAGCAGCTAAGACAGCTTGGTAGCCCAGCAGCCTGCCCCACACACGTGTGGTCCCTCAGGGTGGGCAAAAAGCAGCACACCACAGCTCAAAGGCAGGAAGAGGAGCCCAGAGAAGCTCATTGAAGAATAAACATGTCATGTCTACAAACCCAGCCAAGAAAACATGGTTTTCTGGGCTGCAGCAAGTGACTGCAGTGACCAGGTACCAGCAGCACTGAGGCTTATTTAGGAAGTTTGGGCAGACATTATCAGACTTGCAGCATCATACAGAACAAGTCCAACACAAGTTATGAAGCAACCTGAGGTGGTGGGGAACCAGTACTACATTCCCAGGACTAATCATCCTTAAAAGTTAAAGAAATAAAAATACTAAAAATCCAGGATGTAAGCAAATTGCTCTGGGGAATCACACCCCCCTATGCCTGAAACACACCTGCACTGCCTGGCTTCTAGAAACAGGTCTGGAAAACTGGATGACCCTTTGCAAGAGCACGGATGCCCTAATGAGTGGCGAGCAACACAGTAGCCTTCTGTGTTCTCACTCCTTACCTTCATGCTTCAGGTGAATATAGAAAAAGCCAGTGCTGCCACCAAAGTCCTAAGTTGGAAGGCTAACGTTAGCAACTTCCCACACTAATTTGTTCACTGCAAGCCACAATAATCACTGAGCAACTCCAAATTGCCTGTCTGGAGATCACCTGATGAAAACATAACCAATTAAGCAAAACCTAATGGCACACTTTATCATTACAGGGCAGAGCACTGGCTTATTCCTATGCACCTGAGGCAGGAAAGCTGGCAAGCACAGATCACACAAACAGGGAGCGGGGGGACGCAAAGGTACACTGCTGTGTATGAGCTCAGTACTAGAGTCTCATACAGTACATGCATGAACAGCCTCACCATGGGAAAGATTTTTTAACTTAGAAGGACATTGGCACCTTTTATGGTGTGTAACTTCTGATGCCTTTTGCTCTCTGCAGCTCACTGCCTTGCATACAGCAATGAAACACACATCTTAAAAAACAAAAGCAACCAAGAAACAGTGTTTTAATTAAATCCCAGCAGTACAGGAATGCATTCACAACCATCTAATTAACAGGTATTTTAGTTCTACAAAGCAAAGGGCAAGTGTATTAGCTGGAGGGTTATGGGAGCTTCAACCAACAGGACAGAAGCAAACAAAGAAAAGAGCAGTCTGGCCATACAATGTTTAAATAGATATTCTCAATTTTCAAAAGGGATGGAGTGGCTGGAAAAGACCTGAAGTGTGACCCTCAGTTAGATTCCCCAGCAGACCTATAAAGAGATACCCAAGTCTACACACTTAGGGACAAAAAAAGAGTTTATTCCACTTTCCATTTATTTTAGGTTTAATTTGCATTCATAGCAGTTGAAAAAGAGGATACTAACAGGGCTCTGTGGAATTATTGCACCTGTCTATAATCCTGAAGAGTGTCTTTTCTTCCACTTTTCTAAATTCTCTTTTTGTTTGTCCTGCCTATCCTGATCAATGTTTTGGGATGCCCGAGACTTCAGTAGACACTTCTCTTGGATCTGCAGCAAGCAGGAGGACTGGTGTTAGCTCTTCCCATGTCCTCCAATGATTACCACCTTTTCCTTCCCAGGTCAGAAACTCAAAGACTACAAAAAAATTTTAGCACTCAGCCATGAACAGAAGATTTGATAACTGTTGTCTTTCAATATATTTTCTCTTCAACTATGAAGAGAATGCGTCAAACTGCAAAGGATAAAAACCTATAACCTTAAATAATTTACTATTCAATTCAAAATTCACTGTTCGCAACTGGCTCATAAATAGGATCTAATCTACCAACACTGAAACAAACACCAAGGTGTCAGTAAATATCAAGTATCTGCTCATGAGTTACTTCTCAAACCTGTGATCAAATGTTTTTAAACAAAAATAAATTGCAACATGCAGTTGAAAACACCTCATTCACTTCACCAGCACACAAGGGACAAGGAAGACTGGGTGGCAGTAGTGGAAGAGAAATTTGATCCCAGCCCAGCCTCTTTCTCAGCTGTTCCATAGTGTGAGCAGAAGACTGTCAATCAGGGTTAATCTCTGCTTTCCCAGAGGCAACGTGACACCAAAGCAGCCTGCACTGCTGGAATTTTACACCCCTGTAATACAGAGAGAAGGTGCAACATCGTAGAAAAGAGAATTTGGGACCTATATTGAAAGAATATTTAGCAATAAAGTTTATACATTAGAAATAGTTAGTTAGAAAGTTAGAAATCCATAAAGTTCACATATAATGCAGCGCTTCCTGAATGTACTTTGAACACTTTTGCATTTTATCAACTTCAAAGTTCTCTCAGGTACAAGGTGACGCTTTGCAAGGCTTCCCACTACAGAGCTTGTCCCTGCTGATGAATACCGATGGCATGCAGCAGTTGCAAGGTAAAGAGGCAGCCTGAAACACTGCACTCATTATATTCAGCCACTCAAGGTCATAACCCCCTGAAAAGCAATCTCCTGCTTTTTTGCTTACTCCACTTCCCCCTGACCAGATAAATTTCCTTCCATGAATGCTACCCTTATTAGCATATCTGTTTTGATTTTTCTCCACTTGTGAAACTATAAAATGAAGCCTCTACAGGGCAAGTCATTCAAGTCTTTATGGAAAGTCATTATTTCTTTTATTGGCATTTTTCCTATATACATGTAAACAATGAACTTCTTTGAAGTTCACTCACCACTAAACTGTCAGAAGTGAACACCTTTAGTAGGAAACACAGAAACAGAGCATGTATTACATACCAGCAAACCTCTCCTACCACAGATTTGCACACCATACACTGGACTGAACACTAATTTCATATTGTTCCATCTCACAACTATAGACAAGTGGCAGGTCTACAGAGTGAGGCAGGTCATACAAAGCAGCTCACAAGTTCTTTGGATGTGCAGTGACACACCTTTTCCCATGGCTTGCAGCACCTTTCCAAAGAAGCATAAAATCTGCACTCCTCTTTTCAACAGAAAGGTGCGGCATGTTTCCTCATTTTCAGGCACACCTAGAGATTTGACACATTCCCATTCTGCATCCTTGCTTTCATGACAGGGATGGACATTTACTGCATGACTCTGGTATTGGTTTTTTTTCATTAACACATGTGACAAGAGCTAGTAATTGGCAAAGGGAAAAATGATTACCTCAACCTAGTACTTGTAGCAGGAGCAGAAGAAGCAGAAACAAAGAGCAGTTGCTTCTGTAATTTACTTTTCTCTTTGCACACACACGTTTTACTGTGCAGCAGGTTGCAGATTTAATCCAAAACTAAAGCACAAAGCCACTCGAAGAGCTTAACCAAATACAAGTGATTTAAAGCATTATGACCCGACAAAACAGGCATTTATCCCAGATGAATGTCCAAGGCGTACAAGGAAATCCATCTGGTTTGAGACTCCCTTCTAGTTTACTATGTCCAGTGTGCAAAAGCATAGTAAAACCAGGGCTGAACAGCTGAATGCCTCTCAGGAGGCAAAGGATCTCCTCAGCCAAATGATTTTGACTATACACTAATCTCCCAGAGGGGAACCATTCAATTATCAAGGTGGGAACCTTGTGCACCTAAGCTCTTCCCATTAGCCAAGGGCATTACCCCAAGCAAGCAGCGAAGCAACACTGCAGCAGAGAGGGAGAAGTTTTTTTTTCTCCCCGCTTCTCCAGCATCAGGTCTGAAATCAGACTCTTTACTAATCTATGTTTACTATCTACTTGGGTTGACATGCCAAACTGAACCAGGGAGGAGATCCTGCCTCCTTCACACAAAGACCTGCCAGCTGTGACCGACCACCACATCTCTCCCAGCATGGAAGAGCCCGCAAGTGCCAGCTGTGGAAAGCTGTGCTTCCCCAGATTAGAAAAACAGATGTGAGAACAGAGGAAGACCTGACAGAAACATAGCTGCTTTGGGACAGAGGTATGAGACAGAGGAGAGCCATGAGATGATCAGGAGGATGGAACAACTTTCCTATAAAGACAGAGAGAGAGCTGGGGTAGTTTAGGATGGAGAAGGCAAGGCTCTGGGGAGACCTTTTTGTGGTCTTCCCATACCTAGAGGGGGCCTCCAAGAAAGGCAGAGAGGGATGTTTTACAAGGGCACGTAATGAAAGGACAAGCAGGAATGGCTTTAAACTGAGAGAGGGCGGATTTAGATTAGATCTAAGAAATAAATTCTTCACTGTGAGGATGGTGAGACACTGGAACAGGTTGTCCAGAGAAGCCGTGGCTGCCCCATTCCTGCAAGTGTTAAGGGCTGGGTTGGATGGGGCTTTGAGCAACCTGGTCGAGTGGGAGATGTCCCTGCCCAGAGGAGGCAAGGAGAAGGGGGATGCATTTGGAGGCGGGGATTAGAATTAAATGATCTTTAAGGTCTCTTCCAACCGTGACTGGTCTATCACTCTGTGACATTCAAAAGTGAAACTCAACAGACTTTAAAGCTGGTCAAAGTAATGAAATGACAGCAGAGATGTAGGGAGTGTGACATGTCTTTGCATGTGAAGCACAAGTATCTTTGTAGAGAGCTCAGCATGTATCAACAGGCAGGGGATCACGCTGCTAGCACAAGCACAGTGAAAGGCAAGCTTGTCTTTCCACTCTGGGCATCTTGTCTTCAAGAGATAGATATATTTCAATACACATCATCCAGTACCTCAGACTACCCACAGATTAACATAGAATCAGAGAATCATTTAGGTTGGAAAAGACTTCTAAGATCATTGAGCACCAAACCATGTCCATAAGTGGCATGTCTACATGTATTTTAATACCTCCAGGGATGGTGACTCAATCACCTCCCTGGGTGCCCTGATCCAAAGCTAGACAACCCTCTCGGTGAAGCAATTTTTCCTAATATCCAACATAAACCTCCCCTGAAGCGACTTGAGGCTGTTTGCTCTTGTCCTATTGCTTGTTACTTGTGAGAAGAGACCAGCCCCACCTGGCTACAACCTCTTGACAGGCAGTTGTATAGAGGTAACTCAATCAGGCAACAGACAGACAACATACACAGACCATACAGCAGCTTCAGGTCTGACAAAAGCATGCTTTTCTCCCATAAGAAAACTGCTTCAGTCAGTTTATACACCCCTGGTCTGCATTTCCCAGCTTCCCTCTCTCACCCTGCCACCTACAAGGTATGCTGGAAGCTTTTGAATCAACACAGTAGACAGCAGGCTTTCACAAGCAATCCTCATTGACCCTAAAGCCCAGGGAACCATGACTTCTCTCTTAGTTACCTCTGAAAGTATGTCTACTCAGCAGCACAAACCTTTGCATGGCAATTCATTTTACTTAGCAATGATTACATTAACCAGCTCTTCTGAAAACTTTTGAATTAAACCAACCAACTCTCCTGCAAACGTCAGTCCATGCAATTCCATAAACATCTGCTTCCCACAGCGTGGTGCAGCTCCCCAGTCTCTGAGACCTGGGAGGATTTTGCAGGCTTCCCATCACAAGGATCATGCTTTAAATTACCTATAAATAAGGTGACTACACAATAATTTCAAGTCAAATTATAAGGGTGCCTAAATTAAAAAGCAAGTGTAGTACTGAAAATGCAGTATTACTAATTCTTCCATGCCCAGAGAGAGAGAGGTGCTTTCTCTTAAATAATAAAACAAAAACCAAAACCACGCCAAGCCCTAAGAGCAGAAGGAAAAACCCAAACAAAACTCTCAGTATATGGACTTCACAGTATGCCTGCACAAGCTCAAACTGGGAATTTTCCATGATTGCTTCACACAGTCCTATTAAAACATATTTAGTCATACTTATTCATAATCAGATTTTTATGGCACTAAAGAACGCAGGCCTAAAACAAATATAAATGTCTTCCTCTCTTCCTCTGCCTAAACACAGCCAGTATCTTTTATTACTTTTCATACTAACGATAAAGTCATTTCTCATATTACCATGGTGTGAGACAACAAAACAGCTGTTTAGTTTGGGAGGTGTTCTTTTATTTCTTTTTTTCAATAATGCTTAGGTAAAATAAAACTACCTAAACACTGCTGAAAAAACAACTTTTCCACAAATGCTGAAGCATGGAATTGTTCAAAGGGAAGCATTTTTAGCAAAACTACTGTAGAACAGAAGATGATTCAGGAAAGCCTCCTTAGTCAGAAAGAGCACATGCTTCATTTCAACTCATGTGAATGTGACCCACACCCAAGAATGAAAGACTGTTTCTTCAGCGCAGACTTCATCTGGGAAAAATGCTCCAACTTGGTCACCTGGAGGGGTTACTTACCGCTCTTGAATCACTCTCAGAAGTGCCATTTCAAAAAAAAAAAAAAACAAACAAAACAAACAAAAAAAAAAACCAAAAAAACACTGAATGTTTTTAAGCATGTTACTAATTATTCAGACTGCTTTAGCTGAAATTGTATTTTTACTCTTCAAAAAAAAAAATAAAAAACCCAATCTGTTAATCTCAGACTGGTAAAACATCTCAGAAGTATCTTGCTCATTATTACTAGAAAACTCAGCCTCACAAGATAGTTCTTCTGTGCCTCTGCAGCGCTCCTAAACTCTAGGACAGCAGGAAACATGAAAAGTCATTTACAGTTTACTCCAAATAAATGTTGCAGTAGCAATTCATTTCTCCACTGCCAGCTCCGTATTAGCATTCTCTAAGCTTTTACTTAGCTGGTCAAAAAGACTTGGCCTTAAGCAGAACCAATTTTCTTTTCAAAGAAGTAATAAATCATCATCATCTCAAAATCAAGCAATAAGTTTCTACTTACTGCACATACTATCTTTAATCCCTGACGTAGCATATAAAATACTTTATTCTGCAGGGAGGAACAGAGATTTCCTCACCTGTAAGGAAATTAATTTTGAGTCCTCTGAGTGTCACACCATTTTCATCTGTGCACTGGAAAACACTGCAAGCTGCAGGGACTATGTGCCTACTCCTCCTCAAGCAAGCCACAAAGAACTTGGCCTCTTGCTTAGCACAGGCAGTAGATCTGGTTTTATTTGCATTAGTGCACGCTCTTACAGAGGGCAAGAGCTTTATGAACTTACACCTCTCTATCCATAAAAAGGGAAAAATATACTGGAAATGGAAAACCCTGTAGTATTTTGCAACTGGACAACCACAGTAAAAGCAGAGTGAATTATTTGTTGAGGACAGTAAGTCTTTGGTAGATGCAGCACTGCTGTTTAAATCATTCAAATCCCACAAGAGCATTCACGTGACATCACCTTCCCCTTGCTCACGAGCCAGTCTTCCCACAAGTTCCCTGTTGTTTCAAGTATCAGCCTGCCTTTATTTTGAAGAAGTGACTATACTTTCATCATAATTCTAGCTGCCCACTGGTGAAGTGAGCACAGCTCAATCCTGGCAGCATGTTTATCACAGAACACAGATCTTTTGAAGAGTGCACCTAGGTCACGTTTTCAGCTCCCTTTCATCTTCAGACAGAAACGAGCATGTTTGTTTATGTACAAATATGACCGCCAGAACTTCTGTGTATATTTTCAGATATACACATGCTTTCATGTTTTCTGCTCCGAGGAGTTAAATCCACACCTCATATTCAGAAAAGCAAGATCCCATTTGTACAGGAGAACCACAGAATCTGGGCCCGTAACTAGAAGTATGAAGACCCACATCCTCCATTTTCATTCCTCTAGGTCTTAATGTGACCTATCTCAAACATATCCAACTTCAAGAGGTAATACACAACTTCAGCCAACTTGCAAGAAGCTTGTTTTTGTGGTTTCTTTTTTTTTCCCTAATATGCTGTACAAGTCTTTCCCTCACAAAAATCATATCCCTTTATTTTTTGTCTGAAAATGATTTATGGACACGTTTGCAGAAATAAAAGATGTGATTCATTCACAGCTCTTCTCTTGCGAAAGAAAGTTTCCAGCAGAACTTTTTCCCAGCAAGTTGATTCTTGAATACTCAAGACTGAGCATGGGCTGGTGATGGATCACTCTGAGTGCACACATCCACACATGCCATTTCTTGGGCAGCTGGATGAGTAACATATACCATGCTGCACCACAGGTGTGGAACACTGCTTGCCTTGTAAAACACAGTTACAGTTTTACACAATAATGTGTTCATATGCAGCTTCTTCCTTCTTTTTTTGAGGAAAGAGAAATATCTAGTTCTTAAGTCTATTTTCTGCACCATGTCTCCAACTTGGGTCTTTTTTTTCTAACAGCACCTCTCATGATACTGTGTGGAGCCTTAAGGGCAAAGGCTGGCATGTAATTACCCCTATCCAGTCCTAAGGCAATTCAATTTTATCAGCAGAGGTAGGAACTACACAGCACCCTCTCCTTTACTGCCAGCTTCATACACTGCTTTGCTTCCTTTCTCATAAATTAAGTATCATTAAGGTCATCCCTTCTGTGTGCTAACATGGTAACAGTATTTGCACAATTGTGCCTTATGGATAGTTTCCTAAAAAGCCAAACAATCTCCCAGGAAACTTGAGGGACAGTTTTGAACATCTTCACTACAAAAGGTACCAGGGATAAATGTTCTTCCCTCAACACATGCCATGCCCTGCATTGGTAAGGAGATGGCTTGGTGGCTTCATTAAAAGAAAATAAGTAGATAAAAAACTGATTTCTGACTTTCCAGGAAAATGCCTGCAGTAAAGGCAGCTCTACAGTCAATGTACAAATCAATGTAATATTGATCCTGAGATGCGTTAAAAAGTGGTAGCAAGTTAGACAAGTCATCTGTTAACAAAGCCACATCTGTGCAAAGAGCACAGAGACTCAATTGTGGCAGAGGCTTCCTGCCCTTGTCCTCAACTTGACAGACATGGATGTGGAGGTCACACCAGCACCACCTGGCAAAGAGTAATATGGCAGCAGGTCTCATGCTGGGCTGTGCCACCCACTGTTACCCACCTGGCAGCTGTGGCAGCAATGCAGAGCAGCTCTGCAGTGTGCACTGCTGTAAGCGTGACAGCAGACCTGCAGAAGCTATGCTTGGACCAGAGTCACTACTACTTAAATATAATTTGTATCAAGATGATGGATTTTAATAATTTTTTTCCTGATTGCTGTTAAGTGGGTTGGGGGGAGGTTCTGCACCCCAACAGGCGTAGTATTCACAGAGTCATCGACTGCTAAAGTTGGAAGGAACCTTTAAAAATCTAGTTCAACCTTCCCTGTCATGGTTAGGGACATTTTTCCCTAGATATTCATTAACTCTCCCACAGCAAACTTGGGACTGTGATGTGTAAGAAGCCAAGTGACTTGTACCCAGTTAGAAGCCAAAACCAGAAGGTATTTTAGAATATGCTTAATTTTAAACACATTATGACTCTTCTCTAATTCAGGTGAAACTGTATCCCATATTCATCCTAGGATTACCAACCTTGCTGAATCAAGATGTTTTTACTTATTTTAAGTAGACAAACACCAGGAGCTAAATCTCCATGGAAAAAAATTACAGAACCTGTTACTATGCAGGTCAAGGCATTTTAGAAACCCAAGCCGTCAACCTCAACACTAACTCCCACTATTTATTTTGGATTTCTTTATCTTTAGCCATGATCACATAGCTTATAGATCACCAAAACCCTAAAACTCTCCTGTGCCTTTAAACCTACCCACCCACAAACCTTTGCTTCCCCAGTAACTTCCCATTCCTGCCCAGTCAGAAACCACTACTGCAGCCACTTGTTTGGAAACTGCCAGCATCTACTGATAAGAGAAGACAGACTCAGCCTGGGAACAGTCTGCTCACCTGGATCCTCTGTGGCTTAGGAGAGACCTTTATAACAGCCCCCTCAGTCTTAGGAGAGCTGCTGGGCAAAATGCACACAGAGATTAGGAAACCATGATAAGTAGGACACTCAGTGCTAAGCTTCGGACTCAGGATAAAACCATAAGCATTGCATCATTATTATTACTTTCCAGAGGGACCCAAGAAGTGTAACATGTTCCCAAATGCACTTGGTATTAAAGGGGATAGAGGACATGACATGTGTCAATGCTCAGATGGTCAACACCAAGGCAGGAGGTCTAAAGATGAATATCCTAATTCTGCACCAGTAAAGTCAAAGAGAGGTTAATTATTATTCAGTTGTTCGTGCAAGTCCCCAGTTTCTTCACTTAATTAGGCTAAAAGACAGTTAAGCATAGAAGATAATTGCTTCTTAAACAAAGACTTTTAAACTAATAATGTAATTTGTGGAATCAGCACTGTATGCAGTGCAATAAAGGCACCCACTGAGCCAGACTGCACATGGTGCTCTTCTGAATAAGGTCACTCCCAACACCTGGAGGCCAGGAAGACAAGCCTTGTGTCTGAAGCTGATCCCAAACCCAACATGGAGCCACTGGAGTCTTCAAGACTCTGCCAGGATGCAAAGCGGAGTCTCAGTGCATCACTATCTCAGGTTGCTCTGTTGCATACTCCTCAAATGCCACAGCTGTTGTCCCCAAGGAAGAAAATCGGCTTGCTCCTTTCATGAGGTTGCAAACCAGGTTTTAGTATTCAAAAGACAAGACCAACTGACCCACCAGGTACACATTAGCTACTCCCTACACCATTTCCATATTGCTTACATGATCACAGATATGGGTTAAAACACAATTCAGTGTTTTTTCAGAACTGTAAATGTACTGACAGAATAGAGATGCTACCTGGCAGAGAACACAAATTATTAAAAGTGAAATGATTCATAAGCTCATGTATTTATTTCAGATTGGGACAAACAGCTTTTGCCATTTATGTAAGTACACTTGAAAACCTTCCTTTGAGCAGAAAACAGCACAAGCGCAGTTGTTTTTAAAGCCACCTAAAATATCGTAGGGTATGACATACCTTAATATTTACCACATGGTAAGGATGAAAAACCTAGAACAACCTCTCTGTTTTATCCATCTGAGAGCCTAAATGAGTAACTTTATTTATAACCACCAATGGTTACCACTTCTGAACTTATTTTTTTCCCCTCAACAAACCACCTTTCCAGCAGGGAATTTAAGCTTTCAGCTACTCAGACATTTCTGCGATTCTCACTCAGTATGACTTTTGAGCTGTCACCAAACTTCCCAGGTCACTGAAAAATAAAGGAACAAACAGCGATTTTTTTTTTTCTACTGCCTCAGTTAATTCCAACTACAAAGGTCAGAAAGAGAAAGAAGATATATAAACCATTAGCATTTTTTTGCTTTTAAATAATCTTGAAACAACTCATTGTTACATATTTCCTCCTATGCAGATTTAAGAGCTGTGCCAGATCATTTACTTAAATTTAAGAAATGGACAAAAAACCCCAGGTACAATACAGAAGAACGCGAGGTAACATCAGCATTAGCAAGGAACAACAGGTTAATAGAATGCACAATATCACATTTAGATCTACCAGAAAGCAATACATGGTATGATTTTTCCCCCACCCCTTTCCTCTTTATTGGTACATAGGGAAAGGGAGCAAAAGCGCAGATCATTGCGGTCGAAGTACAATGAAGTATCAGCCGCCTAAATAAATACACACACCTACAAAGGAAGCAGCAGCTTAAATAGCCATACCTTTGAGCTTACTGGCACAGCCCCTTCAAGCACATACATGGAACATCCTAATTTCCAGGTGGTCTCGGACCCTTCCAGAAGGGAATCAGTTAAGAACAAACTTCTCAATGGTCCCAAGCAGACTACCTGCAGCAGCCTCAGCAGCAAAGCACTTTCCATGTGACAGAGATCTCTCAAAATTTTTCCCTTTTCTAACAGTTACAAAGATCTTATAAAAATCCAGCTGTTTCCTGAAGAACAAGTGGTAGTACCATGACTGGACTCCAGAAAGAAAGAGCCACTTGCTGACTGTTAGTTACTCTGGTACATTGTCTGGAACAAAATTAGCGGAAAAGATGATCACGTGGTAACACAAAGTAAAAACTTCAGTGTCAATAAAACAATAATTTTTACTACAATAATTTTTGCCATCCATGAAGCAGTACTAACAAATGCTCAAGTCCTATTTATTACAACATATATTACTACAGCTTTCTTGAGAATAACCCCAAATTTCTCCAGTACACCTAAAGGAAACTACCCAGAAGCAAATCATTCCTCAATACCAACAAAAATGATCTTTCTAAAAAAAACACTATAAAATTCAAGACTTTTCAAAAATGCTGGCATTTACAACAGGAGCTGCTGTTGAGTACTGCTTAAAGGCAGAGAGGCCTGAAGAGAGATCTTGATAATTAGAGGGCTGGGATATCAGCAATCGTGTAAGTTTAACAAGGGCAAGTACTGGATTCTGCAGCTGGGATGGGGCTAACCTGGATGCACGGACACACAGAGTCTGAAGAGCAGCAAGGTGAAAAGCGACCTGAGGGTCCTTGTTGATGGCATGTTGAGTACGAGTCAGCAGTGCCCTGGCAGCCAGGACGGCCAACCATGTCCCAGGGGGCATCAGGCACAGCATCGTCAGCCAGGCGAGAGAGGGCATTGTCCTGCTCTGCTCTGCACTGGGGCAGCCTCACCTTGGATATTGTGTGCAGTTTTGGGGTGCCACAATATAAAGCTATTAGAGAACATCCAAAGGAGGGTAGCAAAGGTGGTGAAGGGTCCATACAGGGAGTCGCTGAGGTCACTTGGCTTGTTCAGTCTGGAGAAGACAGAGGGGAGATCTCATTACAGTCCACAGTCCTCACGAGGGGAAGCAAAGGTGCAGACACTTACACGGACCTGACACAGACAGGACCCAGGCGAACAGCATGAAGCTGTGTCAGGGCAGGTTTAGGCTGCATATCAGGAAGACATTCTTCACCCAGAGGGTGGTTGGGCACTGGAACAGGCTCACTGGGAAAGCGGTCACAGCACCAAAATTTACAGAGTCCAAGAAGGATTCGGAAAATGCTCTCAGACAGATGGCATGGTTCGTGGGGTGGTCCTGTGCAGGGCCAGGAGCTGGACACTGACGATTCTTGTGGGTCCCTTCCAGCTTAGGATATTCTGGGATTCTACAGTATCAGACACCCAACCACCACATACACACTCAAAACCTACACCTAGGAAAACTCCAGCTGGCCAGATGACAGCAACTGAAGATTATTCTCCAACTTTGACAAGAACTGCAAAGCCAAAACCCCTTAATTCATGCATTTTAAAGCAGCAGCTTTCAGACACTGTTGTCCCATCCGACAATGAGACCTCTTTGAGAAGCTATCCTGCTAGAGCATCTGCTCCTGCTCAGAGCCGCCTTTCCTCCACCTCCCCAGGAGTGCTTGGGGCCATACCTTAGCAGCATGACCGATGATCTGTTTGTTGCTGCAGGTGTCTGAACCTCTGCTGTCTAAGCCCTTCTTGTCCCTTCAATTTAGTCACTGATTTATGGGCACCCACTCTTCTTGCCTAACAAGAGATAACTCCTGTTTACATGCAGAGCAAGAGGCACATTCCTGTGCTTCTGGACAGCTACAGCTCATGCTGTCTACCAAAACCTCTGACACCTTACAGTAGGAAAAAAACCAACCAAACAAACAAAAGCAGCACACAAGTTCAAACAATCAAAATTCAGACTTACAGTCTCTATTTTCCTGAGTCCAGAAGCACCTGGAACACAGTAACTGCTGAATCACCATCTCAAGGAAGAGTATTGCACAACTCAGTGTTTTTCCTTTGCACTCAGTAAGGACTGCTAAGAAAAAGCCACCAACAAACGACCACTGCATGCTCACAAGAAAATGCACAGAACTGGGTATCACTTTCTGTCCTCCAGCAGTACTCATGGCATCCCCACTTTAACTGGATGGTACAAAGACATCCTACTGACAAAGGCGTAACTATAAAGTTTAATGCAACTATTTCATCACATTGCAATTCAGTTTTTTCATGGACTTCTTTAAAAAAGAAACCCAAAACTCCAAGAAGTTTACTCTTGCACCAGAGTCCTAGTTATTTAAGGTACTAGATCACCGAAGCAAAATGATAGCAGAAATGGTGTGACAGAAACAGAAATTAGGAGTAGAGACTCTCAAAACTAACACAGAGGATCAGACATTTGCTTTAAGTGCTGTGCAACTTTATGACAAAATCCCATCTATTAGATGTTAAAACTCATATTTGGCAAACAAAATATTAGAAATGTTATTTCAAGGGGGCGAAAAAAGGGGGCTGCTGCACAGATTTTCTAGCACAGAGTTGTTGCCTATGTTTATTCCTTGAAAGAGCTTATCAAGTATCAGACAGCAGAATCTAACTGGAGAACAAAGAGCTTACTTAATCCGACACTCCTCCTGGTACATGGTCTGAAAAGCAGCAGGAAATGCCATCCTTCAAAGCCCCGCTGTAAACACTGCTTATTTTCTTCTAGGGAATATACTAACTGATTTGACACACCAAACCAACCTATTCATTGTGCCCATCACCAGAAAGCTGTAATGAATGAGGAGATAAATCCTAATCACAAAACCACAGTCTATATTTAATAAGGAGAAGAGATCCAAGAAGATGACCAACAACGCAAAAAGTTTGACCTACAGAATGAGCATCTACTACTTGTCCTGACATGAACTCCAGTGTCCTGCCAACTTGGCTCTTTCCAGAAGCAAATAAAAATAACCCCTAACCAAGATACATAGCTGGGTTTTGACCCACTAACAGAGTCAAATTCTCCACTGGTTCTGTAAACCAGGCGGGTACATTAAACAAAAGGATTTGCCTTTTCCTCAAGATAAACAACTTCGTAAGAAAAACAATCCCATTGTCTTAACAAATACATTTAACTTCATCTGAGAAAACATTTTAACGTCAAGCTAAACAACAACAACTAAATAATCCATTTCCGATAATGCTATAAACATCAATACTTCTTCAAAACAAGGAATAAACTTCTCTTATCTCCTGTTCCCAAAACCAGGGCCAGTTTGGCTGAATGCAAAAGAGAAGGCACGATAATCTTTCCAGATAAACCCTGCACTTCTGTCAGCATGATCAGGCAAGAGGGACAACTGGCACATGCAGCACTCAAGAAAAAAACCACACAAGGCTTTGCCAGTAGCACCACTTTCACAGTTCAAAATCCTCTTGAGAACTACAGAAGTGTTTTCTCCAGATGCTGGAAAGTTCATCAAAAGTTTCCTAAAGCCTTTTAAAAGTTTGTAAGAGGAAGAGGGCCAAGGGATTTGGGGTGTTAACTTGGATGGCAACTTTCAGAAATACTCTGCTTTGTAATTCCAGCTGGAGTTACTGGAAGCTGGCACTCAGCAAGTGTTTAAGCCTCAGGTCTCCACCTCAGGTTATGCTACAGGCACCACAATCAATCCTGCCTTTGAGACCATGATATCAGGCTTGGGTGGCAGGGTGCCACTCTACCAGTATTGCCATGTCAATTAGTTAACAACAGAGAACACAACCCAGAAGACCCTCAGTACTTTTAATGACAACCCCAGTATAGAGGCGGATATGCCATGATAAAATGCCCTCAGGTAAACCTGTTCAGGGTGGAAATATACTTTTGCCCCCAGGGGGAAAAGCAACAACCAAACATTCTCCTCTGCTAAGACGTCCTTTCAGCAACTTGCTTAAGGATATTCTCCAAAACAAAACAGACTTGTACTAACACACTCTTGTATCACTGACCTATAATAAAGGATCACTAATAATTCCCCAAGAATATATACGAGAAAGCAACACTAACACATCAAAGGACACTTAGTTTTTTATTTCCTGAGTCCTCCAACACAGTCCTTCACCCTTTGCATGCCATCAGCCAGGATCAGGTGTGGAGACACTGCTTGGGCCCTGAAGTCTGTTGTTGAGCTCCCCTCTTCCTTCCTGTTTCCCCGATTTAGAACAAACCAGAACCAAAACACAAAAAAAATCATAAGAGATGGATTTAAAGGAATATTGATTTCCTGAACATTCACCTTAGCTTAATACTCAGACAAAAGTCTCTAGGCGAGGCTTGCCACAAGATAAAGACAACATACTTTCAAAGACAAGAAAGTCTGATACCATAAACCAGGCAAAATGGCCCACTGAAGCAATTTATGTATTTGCTATAATGTATTAACATACAAATAGAGGAATCATATTCAACTCTGGAGTCTGGCAGGCCACTGGATGGTACAGGAATACAGTCTATCCTCCAGAACATTTTCCTTCAGCATGCAATTAATCCTAGGACTAAAAAGTATTACACATTCAGGCTCTGCTCCAACATGGGCATATTTACCCACTGGGGACAGGGTCATTGAGACATAAGAAATCCAGCTTAGAGCGTATTTCATCTGAATTTTCAGTGCAAGTTTAGAAAACCATGCCAGTGATCAGTCCCTTCACTTTTGAAGACTTCTTTCCATATATAAGGGTAAACTGCAAACTATTCCTCAGAGCCTTAAAAGGCCTGAAATGTTCATTGGTCTTGCTTTTTTTGTTTTCCAGCCACTGACTGTGGCTATTCCTTGGTGAAAAATACCTAAGCACAACTGCACACTAGGAAAAACTACAGGATCTCACATAGAAATTGGATGTTAAACCACTCCACGAAAGAGTTTACACAAAAAGGAAAGCACTTTATCCAGTAGGACTGAACACAACCTAATTTCTGCCATGCTTTCACTGTGAACCAAAATCTCATCTGTTCCTAGTAACCTATTCAACAAGGAAAAACATGTATTATCAAGTTACTCCAACATCACTCATGTTTGGGATTTTGATGAAAAAAATCCACTTAGCCTCTCTGAAACAGGGTGTTGTCCAAAATGAAGTTGCATTACAGTAAATATGACCAATGGATAATGCCTAGATTTTAGAAAGATGACACCTTAGAAAACCCTAAATAACTAAAAGACACAATGCAAAATTTGAACAAATAATCCCTAGAACACAATCATCCCAGTACCAAACCAACCTCCTTTACACCTTAGTAATGGTTTAAAATGTCACATCATGGTAAATATCAGTAAAACCAAGAGAAATGAGAACACCTAAGCCATGACTCTCTGATACAAGTCTGAAGTCATAATCGATTCAGAAAGTTTTGAGGTCACATCCCAAAACTTGTAAAGTTGTCACAATTAGTGACTTAAGGCTGGTAATTCCTTTTTTTTTGCCCCCCTCAGCAGAAGTCTTAATTCACAATGACTTTTTACCTCCTGCCCTTCCATCAGTGCTCCACCCAAAACTATATTCCTGGCTCCCACCACAGCTGCAGACAGTGATTCACTAAGGAAATATATTGGCCCCCCAGCCAAAAATGTTGGTGAGATCAAACTACCCAGAGAAAACACTTCCCTCCAGAACTGCAACGGGCACACAGTCAACACACTGGACATTCAAGGGTTCGACCTGTTGCTCCTGCACCTTCCACTGGGTCTGCACCCACCCAAGAGACACAAAAGACATTTGTCTCTCTATAATTTTTTTTTAGGTTACATCAATATTCACAATAATCCATACTGAAATTTTTAAAAGAAAGAAAAAAAAAAAAAGGAGGTACATTATTCACTTTTTCTGTGCAAATACAATCACACTGCATACAAATATTCACAATATGCACCTGCACGCAGAGCCACAGACCTACCAGTTTTCCTTCAGCTATGTTCTAAAGCAAAAAAATAGATTCACGGGACTGTACTGGTCTTACCAGGTCAAAAACCAAGATTCAGCTAAAATCACCACAACATGGTAAAACCATACATAATTATTGATAAGGGGCCCCAAACTTTTCCTTCTCTCTTTTGAGGTGCACCGGGGTACAAGAGCACTGAAAAGTTGCAGTCACTCAGGTTACTCATCAGACCAGTGCACTAAAATCTCCAAGATACAGAAGGCTCAAGCTACCCTTCGTTTTCACTTCCCTCTGTCCCACAAAATGGTTCTCTCCTGCCATCACAGAACCACCAAAAATTGTGGAGCATTTCTAATAAAATCCCACATGACTCAGCTTCAAAAAAAAGTTGGGTCTGGCCATGCTTTCAAACACAATTCCCTTTTGCCATGCAATAGGCTGTGTAACAGCTCTGAAACAAACAAAAAAAAACATACAAAGAGGTTCACAATCTTCAGTATCACCTATACACCGTGCTCACCAAATGAAAACACATATAAAAAAGAAAATCTTGTTAGAGAAAAACAGCTTACACACAAAGTGCTAACACAAACATACAGTTAGGGAAAAGACAAAAAAAGGAGTAAAATTTCAGTGAGGTGTCACCCAAAGGTAAAAGCCAAGGCTCAGAAGCAGCCAAGTCATCTCTAATGGTGGGTTTCCTTTGGTAGGAGCCTGACTAAACATATAAAAAAAACCCCACAAGCAGACCCTGCACAATGTAGAGCCTCTATTACCAACTTCAACACTTATGTATTTTGCAGCTTTAAGAGAATTCTTGTGTCATTTTACAATATGTGCTGTGCCAGCAGGGTTGCTAGGCTCCAGCCCAGGTGCACAAATTTGTCTTATGAAAGGCACATGTGAAGTAGGTAGAGTGGCCGGTTATAACGATACGATACTGATGAGCTGAATCTAATTCTCAACTTGGGGAAATAAACCTGCAAAAACTTTCTTTCTGACTTTGTAAAGTAGTCCTGATCCCCCTTGAAACATTTTCTATTCAAAACGTAATGCTCTCTAATTAAACTTAAAATAACTGTCGACGAAACAACCATCAGCTTTTAAAAAACCTAAATCTGAGAAGTCACAGCTCAGAAACTTTGCAGAATGCAGCCAATGTCAACAGCCAAAAGTCACTGTTTCTGCTTGGCACAGCTTTGGTATTCAGAAGCTCTCCAGAAATAACCTCTTATACCAATCACTCATGGGATGATGGTTTTGCCTCACCAGTCTGAAAGGCAACTTTGCTGGTGTTAAGACACACACCTTAAATCAATACCAAAAGCTGAAACATCAGACCCATGCTTGTGCCATCATTAAAGTGGGGAGGCATCCAAGGTTGTCTTAAACCATGTACACTATGCTGCACAGCACAGCCAGAACCCATGTATATCCATGCAAGTATTTATTAGCCTCACCAGATTTTCATTTTCAGAGAATAACCTTGGCAGTGTCAAGGTGCACTGGGCTTGCATGGCCAGGTTTTGGTAGTGGGGTGGCTTCTGTGAGAAACAGCTAGAAGCTTCCCCCATGTCCAGCAGAGCCAATGCCAGGTAACTCCAAGATGGATGTACTGCTGGACAAGGCTGGGCCCATCAGAAATGGTGGTAACACCTCTGGGATAACACATTTAAGAAGAGGAAAAAAAAAGTTACTGGGCAGATGTAATAGCAGCCAAAGAAAAGCAGAGTGAGAACATAGAGGAGACCCACACTGGAGCAGGTGGATGACTAAGAGAAGGCTGTGAATCTGTGGGAGGCCGATGTGGGAGCAGGAGAAGGACTCCTTTCCCTGAGCAGTGGCAGAACAACCTGTGATGGACTGACCAGAACTCCCACTCCCTATCTCCCTGTGTCACTAAGGGTGGAAGAGGTAGAGCTGGGAAGGAAGGAAGGGTGGAGGGGCATGTTTTTAAGATTTATTTTTCTTCTCTTCACCACACTCTGATTTTGTTAGTAATAAATTCATAATATCCCAAATTCAAGTGTATATTTTGCCTGTGACAGTATGTGTGGCTAGTACCTCAAACTATAAACCCTTTGTTATATTTTCTCTCCCCTGTCCAGTTGCAGAAGGGAGTAACAGAGTGGATTTGGTGAGTGCCTGGCATCCAGTCAGGGTCAACCCACTACACAAAGCCACAAGGTTGCAGGAGAAGGTGAACCCCTCAAAGGACTCAGTCCTGTGAAGCTGTGATCTTCCAAATGTTGCAAGGGAGCACTGAGGAAAAATTTGCTGCCAGCTGCGTAACTGAAACAAGAGCTTCCAAGTTCAAGCAGATAGCTTCAGGAAGCTGTCAGAGAAGCTAAGTTCAAACTTCTGGACCACATCCTTCCTACAGAGTGAGGTTCAACACCTGCTCCTTCAGGACACATGCTGGGAGCCCTCTGCTTAAAACAGGGTCCACAAGCAAATGTGCAGCTGTGGGAAACAGAAATGAAGGAAACCATTCTGAACTCAATTACCAGTGGTACTGCTAAAAATAAGAGCATGCTAGACAGAGTATATGCTGTGCCTCAAAGGAGGCTACTCTGCAGTTCCAAACAAATGCCTGTGCAGTGCTGGAGAGACATTAGCAGGACTTCTATGATGGTGATGCTTTTGTACCGACCTCCATCAACATCATCTACTCAGACATGCTGAACAGAATGCAGGAGATAGAGTTGTTCTCCTCCAGCTGTGGAAATTAAGGGTCGGGGGGAATCCCTTGTCTTTTAAGTTTGGCTGCAGCTAAACCCAAACAATCCCTGCAGCCACGTCTATGCACACTGTGCTGCAAGTTCCCGCCGAGCTGAACACCAGCTCAGAGCGCAGGTTTGGATAAGGTGACCTACAGAAGTTCCTCCCAACCTCAAGGTCTTTCTGACTTCAGCTCGGCCAGCAAATGCCAGTCCTCCTGTGACAAGGACAACAACCATGGTTAAGTGCAACATACCCTATGTATTGGGTAAGATGACTCACCGCATAAGAGAAGGAAAGTTAACTTGACTTCTGCATCCCCTTACTCGCTGCCCTGATAAGCACTGCTTGGGAACTTCAGATGATGAAAAGGCAGTTTGAGCTTCCCTTTCCTGACATGTCAGTGCAAAATTTCCTTGTTTTCCTTCTCATCTGGAAATTACTCTCCTCCCTCCCTCACAGATCCTCTTTTAGCAGGGATGCATTCTCACTGGGAATCAGTTTGACCTCAGCTACCAGAGGAGACTGCTTCCCTGCAAGCACCCTAGCTCTTGGTAAAATGTATGGGAAAAATTTTTACCAGCTGTTTTGAGCATCACAGCCAAAAGGCTCTGTTGCACCTATCAATACTTGTAATTTTGTGGATGGATCTCCAGGATTTCTACAGTTTTTAACTTTAGATATGCAAATATGACTATGTAAATAGACTGAAAAGGTTACAATTCTATCATCAACCTTCCTTCAAAGACTGTAATGTAGCACAGACCAACGGATAGCCTTTTTAAAAAGTCTCAGAAAACACTTTTCCTCTGTATTCAGAAGGCAACTTTGTTATTACTTTAATATCCTTCAGCATTTTGGGGAGTAAGTTCCAGGGCAAACTTTTCTAGCCTAATTCTTTACATAGAGCCATGGATTTTTTTGGTAATTGTCTGAGTTAGAAAATTGGGACAGGGATGGAAACTGAGGGTCCCTGGAGACAAGTACAACTTGTTCTGTAAGAATAAAAATTAAGAGTATTAAGAAATAGTAAAGAGAGGAGACTGGGCAGCAAGGTAGAGAAGTCAAAAAGGTGTTAAGTCACAGATGATGGCAGCACCAGGTGATTGCCAGGAGCTTGGCATTATCCCACACCTCGATTATGGCAGCAAATCCCAACAGGAGTACCTCCCCTGTGACACACACGTTCCTGCACCCCCAGAGGTGTCTTACTCAGTTGCCTCATTTTGTTCCAATGAGCATCATCCCATACTGAGAGCAGGTTACAATTAGCATCTGGCTGTGAAAAAGTATGGGAGAAATAATAATGCAAGGGGGTTTTTTCCCCTATAAGACCTTTAAGTTGTTCAATGCTTTTCTGCAACAGTCAGACTGAAGACACTCCTGCTTCCACTACAGTAAAAAGGGGCTTCTTAGGAACACTGAGGAATGACCCCTGTGAAGTGCCAGTATATATCCTTCTCAATAGCAGCTTTTCTTCCAAAACATAATTATACTAGCAGACTCACATCACTGAAAAACAAGAGCAGGAGCTTTTTACCCATGCCTTTCATCCAATTTCCTCTTTATTCCACACACTATAACTTATTTTAACAAGGTAATTCCCTCAGATAAGTCAGCAAATATTTTTGTAAAGAGCAGCTGCAGGATGTCTGCCTTACACAAATTAAATTACCTAGTGGCTCAATCCAGTGCCTTCAACAGACATTTCTTCTGTGGTAGCTGGGTCAAGCCCAGTGCGTTTGTGCTATTGTGCCTCACGCTCCCTACATGCCATCTACATATGCCCCACTCTGGTGTGAGGAAAGGAAAATGTTTATACTTGTGGGTGGGACTTTGGATGCAGATTAAAGTCAAGGTGCTATATTTATTAATCTTTTAAAGTTATATCAACATGTTGAAAAGGAGTAAAGTTCTTAAGAAAGATCAAAGTCCACATGCAGCAACCACAAATTAACATAAATACATGCTGAAATGCTAACACAGACTGGCAAAATTTACTTCCATTTTCCCTGGAGCAAGTAATTTTGGCTAATACAGGAGTCAAAACCATGAAAACTCTTCTTCACCTTTATGCAGGGCATGCTGCAGTTCTTTGTGTTGGAGCAAATAACTCTTCAGACTAATTTTGCAGGGCTGGGCTAATACTACTGTATTGCTCATGGCTTGCAAGCTTTTGAAAGGTGAGGGCTACATCCTCTACAGGGAAGGAAAGAAAAAAAAGTAATATCACTACTTCAGTCAGACTTTTTCAAAGCTAATCCTGCATTGCTTCCTTCTTATTACACTTGACAGAACTTTTGTTCTCTGACAAATGAAAAGCCAACAAGCAGTAAAGTGTGTGACCTTCTTTTATTTGACTAATTACTATTTCAGTAAACAGATCACCTATTTTTCTTGTGGAAGTATCAACAGCAGCAGCGAGAACATGACGGATGTTATTTCATGAGGGCAAAGGACAGTTTTGCAGTTTAATCACAGCCCTGGAAAACAGATGCTCGGCCTGTATTTACAGCCCTGACAGTGCAAGTGTCTCGGTGAGAGGTGCAATTAAAGCAAGCGTGCTTCAATTCGCCAGAAGTCACAACCCAGACGCAAGCTTTGCCAGCAATCTACAGGCACAACACATGCACACAGCACCCATTGATCCCGGACACCTTATGTTCACAAGGTTGTGTCGACACCCGGCGGGCTAAACTGAACCGGTAAGACACTGCAGTATAAAATTCGGCTACGCTGGACCAGAAGAGGACCCAGGTTCAGGCTTAGCAAATACTCTGAGTCAGTAGCAAAGCGCCTTCGGTTCGGCTTCCTCGCCCGATACGCTGAAGTTGCCAAGATCCGCAAAACAACGGTTAAGCTCAAAAGACTTTTCAAGAGTTCATCCTCCTTACTTTGCATTTTGCATCGGAAGATTTTGCTATACTTATTAGCCATACGCCTAATAAACAAACCCGAGAAAAAGAGCGCCCAATGGCAGCCCAATGCTTCTGAAACCTGCATCGTTTGAAACTTCTCATGCTCGAGCGAGGCGGACAGAGCGCTCTCCCCGCCTTCCAGGCAGGGAACCCACGGGAAGAGCCCCCGAGACGTGGCTTCCGAGGCTGCCGGGGGCAGGGAGCGGGGCAGGGAGCGCACCGGCTCCCCGCAGGGCGGGAGGTGCCGCCGGCGGGCGCAGGGCTGGGGAGGCAGCGCGGCGGCACCGGCGCNCTGCCGGTATGCTGCCCCACAGAAGCGACCCGCGCTGGAGGAGGACTATGCCAGCGGGCCGCACTCACCTCGGCCAAGAAGTTGTCCATGGTGGCC
>VXAU01003167.1:671065-759039 GCA_013399695.1 Formicarius rufipectus
GCCGGGGCCGCTCCCCGCCCCGCCCGGGCCGGCGCCCCCTGCCCGCCGTGCGCCGCCCGAGGGGCCCCGGGGACGCGTGTGTGTGCTCGGGCGGGGAAACCGCGTCCGGATGCGGAGGGAGAGAGGGCGCTGGGAGGGGAGCGGAGGCTCGCCCCGGTGTGGAGGCGGCTGCGGGCCCTGCTCGGCAGCGCACAACCCCGCGGGGGTCCGCCGGCCCGGGGCAGGGGCGGCTCGGGAACACACCTGCCTGCGGGCTCCGCCTTGCACAGGCGGCCCTCGGGGAAGCGCACGGCAAACCTGTGTGCGGTCCCTCCGCGGCCGCAGCAGAGTTCGTCTGCTAAACACATCCTGCAACAGCCACTCGCAGAGGCGTTGAGTGCGGATGAAAGTTGGCCTGCTCTGTGTAGGTTTCCAGTCCTTTATATTTTTGCAAAACAGGTATAAGGTATTCAGTTTCTGAAGACATTTCTTCTTCGTAATTTTGCACGGACCCTACTAAGTAAGAGCACAAGGAACGCAGCAAAAGGGAATCAGACCTTGCGGATACCAGCCTATTTATTTCATATTGCAGAAAGAAATGTACCGAAAGTAAATCACAGCCACAAAGAAAGCAAATGCAGTATTCTGTGTTTCGACTGCAGGCAGAATTGTAACGGCTTTGAGAGCTTGAGCATGTGAGCAATGATACAAGAGACCAGCCCTCGATAGCAGAAGTAATCATAAGTGTGGAATTCTAATTTGTTAAGGTGTCATGGCTAGCACATAGAGCACGAGTACCACTAAAAGGAGCAAACTTAAGAATGCATACACTACACAACGAAAAACTCTTCTTTCACCTTTGTGTCCAAAAAATTTTATCTGAATAAGGAGGAGAGCAGGTAAAAGATGTTTGGCTTTGAGATACTTCATGTCCAAAATGGGGTTGTGCTGATCTTGGAGGTTCACACAGTGGCATCCAGGCAAACTGCTGTGCCATCAAGGTTAGCACTGGGATAAACCAGCACAACAAGGGCTTTCTGACAAATGGGTACCTGTTAGAGCCTACATGAGGGCTGTGGCTGCCTGCCCCATTACACAGAAACAAGGTGGGGGGTCACTTGCAGGTAGATAGGGACTGCCTGAGATACTGCCATCTGCTATAGACCATCATCTCTCCCCAGCTCACCTCCCCAAATCCAGCCACAGTGGCTCCTGGCAGGAAAAGCAGCAACACTGCCCAGTTTGCTTGAAGCCCAGTACAGAGTCCCTTGGGCAGCACCTTTGTTGCAGCTTGCCAAACCGAGCTGGAACACATCCCGTGGAACACCCTGAAGCATCCCGAGGGCTGCATCACTTTTCTGGTCAGCCCCGCTAATACCTACTCCTATGTAAACAGGTTGTACGTTCCTACAGGTGCTCTGAAACTCAAGGTTTGCAGAGGATTTCACCTGAATTCGCCTGTCTGCACTGTACTAACTCACATGGGAGTTAGCCTAAACTGTTATTCTGTTGTAGATTATATGGTATAAATTCTGATGTGGAAGCTCTTAACTCTATTCCAAACTGCCACAGTTCCAAAGTTACTTCAGGGGAACAGATTTTTTTCCACAGTCACTGTGCCAGAAAGCTTCCCATTTCAGACAAGCCCTAATTTGGGGAAGACTGAGTCAGATCAGAGGTACTTATTAAGTTATTTTGTCTTCTGATTGAACACTTCATTTGACACCATGTTATTGGAATGTAGCATGTATGTCTGGCTACTGCATTGTACGTACTCAGGTCTATGAAGCACAACTGATTCATGAATTCATGAAAACTTTGAATCCATTGTCCAATAAAAGCAGCCTCTGTTTTATTTTAATGAGAATTTCAGTAAATTACAAGAAACCATTACCAACAGAATAGGACCAGATTTACACAGACTATAAATATATTGCAGTAAGAATGAGTATTCTCTTGTGGCGTGGGTGCATTGCGAAAGACTGTAAAAATCTTGAGACTTTTCTTAAGATGTAGAACAACCACAAAGTTGCAGGAAGGATCTAGGAAAGAGGGATTTGTGGAGCAGAGGGGAAGGGAAGAGCAGTTCGTATGGTCACTCCAAAAAGCTTCTTCCTTCTCTCCTTCTTTGTCTTCCCGTCAGTTCCACTCACAATCTGTAAGCACTAGCATCTGTGTTTCATAGGAAAGGGGTTTTAAAACATGGCATTTCCTTCTCCCACTCTGAAAATGACCCCAAACTAGTGTCTTATTCATTTTATGCAATTGTTTTGGAATTTGGAAACCCCCACAGATACACTGTACAAAGCTCCGTGAACATCTGGGGACTTGGCCAGTTCTACACAGGTTCAATTTTCTTTTAATCGGTAGAAATTCCTTCAATGATTGTGTGCCTAAGGTAAATTACTTCCTTTTGAAGCTGCTCACATACATGCCGGCTCAGCTTTCAGCCCATGTGAGGACCAGGAATGGATCAAAAGCTTAGTTCCACCTCTCTGATGAGGCACCTCACTGGCTGTAAAGGTCTTACCCGCTTTTGTGGGTCATCAGTGGTGAGAGGGATGATCCTTGGGCCCCTTTCCCCTAGCCTCTCTCTTGCTCTGTGCAAAGCCTCTCTGGCATTGGCTTTGCTCTCAGCTAGTCTGTTAGGCCATTTTAGTATTCCTCAGTTACATTTACTGCATTACATGGATCAAGTCTCACCTTCACCCAGTTTTTCTGACCTTTCTTTTCTTCACCAGTAGTTGCTAAAGTCCATATTTCACCCAGTAGTATCTGAGAAAAAACGACATATCTTCCTTCCTTTGGTTCCCAAGTGATCTTAGCAGCTGGAACTTTTGTAAGACGTTGGACTTTTAAAACGTATTTAAACTATTCTTGTCTCTATCAACAACTCTGTCCTATTTCAGGCAGCTTTCAGTTTCTGCTCTGGAGGCAAAACCAACTCACTGACTGAAGCCCAGTTATCTATAAATCATATGCTTCATCTGAGCTGTGTTTCTTCACAGGGAATTTCCACAGACCGAATTTGTAGGACCTATTTTAAAAGATTTATTCCACCTGCATTTATTACAAAGTTTGTAGACATGATTGTATCCCAACAAACTATTTGCTCATTCAGTACGTTGAGCACACTTGGTCAAATTCTATACGCCCATTTTTCAAAGTAACTTTTTCCCCCAGTTTCATCTACAGAAACTGTCAGGGCACTATGGGGCCTGGTGGCCACTGGGGCTGGAAGTGTCGGGGATACCCTGTGTGGGTGATAGCAGTGCCTAGCAGCATGGGCCTTCCCACCACCCCAGCAAGGGCACTGGGCTGTGGGGAGGTGGGAAAAGCCACTTGGGGTGGGCAGAAATGGTCAGGGCTGGCAGTGCCCTCAGGGACAGTAACTGTATTTAAAATCAAACAGGTTGTGCAGTTGCAAGTCTCTGTCTTCACTGCGTCTGTTTCTCCATGATGATAGTTTCTGTGCATTTCACAAATTCTGCCCTCTGTTCAATAAGCAAAGACTCATTCTGCAGCTCCAGTCTTAATATAAGATCTGGAGGTGGGTGGGGCATGTTTATGCTAAAGAGCTTTGTATTAGATTTTTAAAAAAAAAAACTGATGAACTTTTATTACATACTTGTGATGCTTTGCTGTTTCTTGGCTTACCTTAGTTTTCAGTTGCCATTTTTCCACAGTGCTATCATTGAACTCAGTGATTTTTTTCTTTGCATGCCTTACAGGTTTATTGCTCAAAAGCTTTTCCCATCTTCTGGAGAAGTTTTCCTTTCCCCACTGAAGTCACTATGAAGTAGGTTATCTGCCTTAGCCATAGCACTCCTATCCCTTCTATCAGTCTTGTGGACTGATTTCACTCAAAGAATTAAATTATGTATTCAGTTCATTCTATCTTACTGATGAAAAGGAGCCAAAATTAAGTTCTCAACAAAATGAGGCAGTGTGTTTCTTTGTTCACAGATCAAGGCCTCATTTCATCCAGTAGTATCTATAAAATCTGCTCTCTGATTTTTCCCCCTGGTGTCTTTGTCCATGGCATGCATCATTTTTAGTGTCTTTGCTTACGGTCTACATTTCTGGTAAGAATTCCTGTTTCTTTAAACTTAGTCCAAAAAAGTAGTTTTACTCCCACTCTGGGGCTGCTATTGCATGTGAGCTTGAATCAGGTTTTAGCTACCTAACTTTTGGTAGGCAAGATGCTGTGCAATGACGAATGTTTCTGTAGTAGGTGACTATACAGGAAGACTGCTAGCACAGAGCACAATTTTACACACCAGTTTTCAGGATGCAATGAAACAAAAGACTTCTCCAGCCAAAACTGACATGATTTGTGCAGAGTAAAAGACCCAGATTCCTCACGTTCTTTGTCCATTGTAACTACTTCACAAGCATGTGCTCGGATTTCAAAGCCAGTTCCAGGTCATGGGCATAGCTTTCAAAATAATTAATGGATTGCCTTCAGGTGAACACCTAACAACAGGGCTGGAGAGCCTTCCACTTCTTCTGAATCCTGCTTGAAGGAAGCCAGCTGTCCCTGTGTCCTGTACCATGAGTTGAGTGTCTGACTAGCAGCTGTGAGATGCAAGGTGCATCTAGGTCTTGGTATGCTGAACTACTTACCAGGATGAACCTAGCTCTTAAGCATGATAAGCAATGGATCAATTATTCATACTCATAGATTAACTTTATTTATTAATCTTTTAAAGTACTAAATAAATAAAAAGTGAAGAGCTGGCAGATTTTTTTAACAGCTTTATTTATAGTTACTGTGATGTAAAGCAATTTCAACATTTTCTTTTCATGTAAACAACCTCCCAATAGGAATGAGGAAAAAAGGCTGGGAGACATTTTCTTGGCTTCTTCCGCCTCTCTCTGTCCTTTGGATCCCAACAGCCTCTTCCATTGCTTTGACCTTGACTGTAGTTTCAGTGCAAGTACTTTTGTGGTGTCCTGGATGAGAAAAAACCCTGCAGAAGTCCCACCCAATAATCACAGACACCACAGATGTAATATTTTTCTGTCCTGCTAGGCATATCCAAAAGAGCAGGCCTATTCCCTGTTGGGGATGTACACATCCAAAACTGTTACCATGGAGTTGGATTGCCATGCGACAGCACATTTAGCAGCATCAGCTTGGAGTCTTGTAAAGGCCAGTAAGTATGTGTAGTTACATTCAGTTTCTGACCAGAACCTCTACCTGGGAAATTCTAAGTTTTATTTTCCACATAAGAAAACAGTCTCTGTTATAAGATTTCGATATACAATTTCACAGACTCCAGACTTTTTTTCCCAATGACACAGAGCCCCCTCCTCATTCAACAGCTGGCAGCACACATATGGAAATGGACATCTGTCTAACTCCCCATGTTTCTACCCATTTCTTGAATTCTACTCAGCCCCCAGGCATTGCCTTTGCAGAGCCTTTCTTTTCATTGCTTGTGATCCTTCATCTGCCTCCTCCCTCCATCCCTCATATGAGGTGACCTGCTTCATTCTGAGCCCTTCAGGCAGCATCAGTGCTTGTGGTCACTGTCCGTTCTCAGTGTTCAGCTTCTGTCACTTCTGGCTGCCTGAGCTTCATTGACCCTTCATCTCATTTAAGACTGCTGCTGCATTTAGTCATCACCAGCATCTTTTAATCCAGCTGGTCTTCTCTTAAAATCTTACTTGCAACCCTATTCATTTAAATTCTGTTTATCAGCTTGGAATATAGTTTTTAGAGATGCCAACAGAGAGAGAACTGTATTTGTACAAGGGCATTGATTTGAGATGATACCTGCTGGAAGAAAAACAGGGAAGTGGCAGACAAGAGTTATCAAAAAGCTTACAATCAGTTAAGAGCCAAAGACAGTGGGAAAACATAAGAAAGAGCATAAAAAGAAATGAAAGCTTTTCTCACCTTCTTCTGAATCAGACTGTGAATACATTTTCTTTGCCTTCACCCACGTAGCCTGTTTAAAGACAAGTATGTGAAGGCAACTTGCAGTTGCAAACCCTGCAGTCACAGTTTCTGCATGTGTTCATTTATCAGGTAGCCAGACTTGTGCAAACCATTTCAGAACATCTCTGAAGGTCATAACCACTGAGCAGAGCCCAGAGGGGAACCCATGAGGGCACCTTTGGCTGCTTCAGTGCCACGTAAGCCAGGTTAGTTCAAAACACTTCCCCTAGCAGTTTAAACTAGGTCGTCCTCGTTCATCTGAGACAAACAAGGAACACCCACACTTTTCTTGCCCCTGGCTATGCTGTGGAAGGAAAAATCTTCAGTAAAAGGGCATCAAAGCCCTGTGAGGGCCAGTCATACCTTAAGTCACTGACAGTTCAGCAAACATAAATCAAAGGCTGCCTCCTCACTTGTTGTGTCAGACCAGTTTAAACCATGGCCATGCTTTCTCCCAGCTGTTTATTTGCTCCTTCAGCTGTGACATTTGTGAAGGGTAAGCCCACCTTAATGCTGTAGCTTGGCACCTTAAAAGTGATTTTCCAGGTCTTTTCCACTTCTCATGCTTTGGTTCACACTGGACAGAAGTCCCAGTGCATGCAAACATTTTGCCCATTAAGCTAAAAGATATGGTCCAGAAACAGTCTTGGTAACTAAAGAGTTATTGGGATATAGGACCAGATTAGTGCTTGTCTGAAATACAGACTCTGAAGAACACTTAGGATGGACAATGGGCCCCCAGTCTGAAATATCTCTGGATACACTTTAATTTTTCTTCACTCTTTGCTTGTGTATCATAGCCATTACATTTCCGTGGGGTGATGCAGCAAATGGGGGATGGGGGAACTGACCCAAAGTTTTTTTTTGTTTTGTTTGAGTTCTGGTTTTGTGTTTGTTTTCTTAAAACAAAAACTTGTCAGAAAAAAGTTTTGATTCTGACCAATTTCCCAAGCAAGTTCAACACAAGGAAGTAAGTGCAAGGACAAGGGTGCTCTGCATTGCTACTAGCATTTGTTCCTTGTACCAGCTTGCAGCTTCAAAGAGACAGGAGAAACAATTTTTGGAGTCTCTTGTGCTTCAGAGAAATGTTATGCCTTTCACATATTTAAGAGTTTGTCAGCCTGGGGGATAATTGATACTTTCCATCAGTGCTCTTCTGTTAGAGGACTCTTTCCGTGCATCTGCCATGGTAAGAAATTTTCTTCCCCTTTGCCCCTAGACTCCTTCCTGTGTTTGACATTAAGAAATCCCATCATAGCACAAAAGAGCTAAATGTTGATTTCAAAGCAAGACAGTTTCCCACAAACTCTGGAAGGGCTTAAATTACAACCACACAGTCTTAGTGGGTCACCCAGGATACTGTGAACCTGCACATTACAGAAAAGTATGTTCTTTAGAAGTTTGTTAAAGACTGCATGTAGTCATACAAAAATGAAATTTGATGATTGTATCCGTTCATAATCACATTTGCTAGTCTTGCTTGAAATCCTGTCAAAATCTTCTCTGATATTCCATTTTTGTGGTAAGTTCAATTTTAGTAGCTTAAATACTTGCCCAAATACACTTGTTTTGCTTTGATATGTTATTCACTCATAATTTTAGTATGTGTTTAGGTCTCAGTCAAACTATGACTTTGTAGATTTGCTTATTTACTGAATGTATTCAAGTGAATAAACATGCCATTTCTTTGTTACAAACAAAAGCAAAGTTCCTGGCTTACATCAGTTTGTTGTCCCAGAATAGAATCAAAGGCTGCTGAGGTAGTTTAGGTCCCTATTTAGAAATAGGAAAACGTTTGTTTTGTGTACACAGATACTAAACACTCCAGTGCGAGATGTCAGAGGAAGCTAGGGAAGTTAACAAGCCTAGTGCTAGCTACATTCTTGGCATGCAGTCTGCCTGTAGGAATATTTGGTGTTTGTGTTTACTTGCCACATATGACAATTAGTAGACTGAAAAGACATGGTAGTGATGTTTAGTACCAGGCTTGTTAAAGGATATATGACAGTTCATCTTCTGTTTCCCTTGATTCTTATCCCAGCTGTTTTACTGGATACCATTCCCCTAACACCCATAAAACTCTAGCAATGCTCATTCTTTTCTTGGTCAGTGAATTACAGGATTTGCACAGGATGCAGCAGCAAGCTGTAAACAGAAAATAAAGTATAAAACAATTCCATAAACGTGGTTGTTAACATCTGAGTAACAAACATGATAGCAAAACAGGTATTTTTCAACAAAGTGGCAGTAGCAAGCTCCTAACTCCAATGTGCCTTCAGCCGGAAACTGGGGAAGAGCTTGCATTTGGATCTTTTCAAATTCTTTCTTGAAACAGCAAATACCTGTGGCTATGCACTACAAGAACCTCATGTCTTTTTTTCTTTTCTGCCCAGTTCCTGCAAGTAGGTGGAATTCCAGATACAGTGGAATAGATTGACTAGTAAACCTTAATTTGTTTTTCTTTGTTTGTTTGTGTTTTGTTTTGTTTTACTTTGCCTTTTTTCCCCCCTATAACTAGTTCAGAATTCTACAATTGGAAAGATTTCTTTTTCTGTGTTTGTGGGCAGAAGTTTGAGTACAACAGTGTGATGTATGTGGGATTTGCCCTTCAGTTATTATGTCAGTAATTTTTTCTGTTAGAAAGCTACTGAGTCTTTCCTAGAGATTTTTTGCTCAAAAGCATTCCAAACCCTTCTAGAAACCCTGCAACACAGCTAATCCCTTCTGCATCTAGCACAAATTCTCCTTCAAGCTGAAAGGCTTCAAAAGCTAGTGTAAACCTCTTCAGAGAGGAAGCCAAGACCAATGTATTTGTGGGACAACCCCAGCAAAATCAAGTCACAAGGAGGGAAATCAAGAAAAGTGAGGTTTGAAAGGCATTCAGCTGGCATCTGGAGGGTGAGCAGAATAGTGCCACTCCTCCTAGTCACAGTTATCAGTGTAAAAACTGCAGGAAATCAAGCACTTGCTCTTTGCAAATGCAAAGCTCTGCAGCCACTGTTCATCTACTGAAGACTAATCTAGCAGCAGAATTCTGCCTTGTCTAGGAGAGTCAATCTTTCAAGTGTGATCTAGACTAAATTTCTTGGTGGCAGTAAATCTGAAGGATATTTTGTCCTGACTAAAAATAAAAATGCCTGGTTGAATTCAGGGCAGCCTTTGCTACTGACTGACCTAAATAAACTTTACTAGTTGAGAGAGATAAGTAGTCCAGCTTTATATGTACTTTTAGTGAGTTAACTTTTGTCTAGAAGCACTGGGAGAAGGTTTCCTCTTATCTTCAGAAAAATAGGTGAATCTCTTCTTAGAGAAAAAGTCAATACCAAAAAAAAATAAACATCAAAAGATGAAGCTGAGTGTTGCTAAGAACAAAACGTGTGCTAAATTAGAGTTGTATGTTTTGCCTTTTATTAATGGCATCCTCAGAGGATATTGACTCACTCAATGACTGAAGTGCTTGTGGCTTGGGACCCATCCTGAGCCAATAATCCTAGAACTGGGAAAACTCTTCCCTTTTCTTTATATAAGGAAGCTTCCAGATCCAGTTGCCATTTGATTCAATACTAAGAAATATGGGCAGCAAAGCACTCAAATTAGGGCTCTCTAAAAGGGAAAAAGTTAGTATCTTGTGAGGTTATCCAGCTACTGGTGAGATTTTCCAAAAGGGGACAATCAGGATTTTTTCAGCCTGTGAGTACTGTTCCATTCCCACTCAGTCAGGCCAAGGATTGGTTTTTCAAGTCAGCACCTCACCATGGCCCTGCAAGGGAGTCTTTGCCAGCCATGGGCACAGAAATATTTCAGCTGTGGTCTGAGGAAGAGAGATGAGGAGGCAGCCAGGGTGGTTTGTTCTCATCCATCTAGCCTGCCTTCAGGTTCTCTCTCTGATGAAAATTTCTGTCCCTTCTTTTGCACAACCCTAAGACACTTGCAGTTGTTTATCCCAGTTGTTCCTAGGAAGTGACAGATTAAAGGCCTGCACATCTCTGTCAGCACTGTGTTTACACTTGGGCATTTTAGCTTGATTAGAAATTCAACTCTTCCTGTTACTCAGGTGTCAGGATTACTGCTGTGGAAAGCATCTGCCTGTAGGGAAAGAAGATAAATAATTCAAACATTATACTGAAAGTCACCTTCTTCTACCACAGTGCTTGATGTTTACCAGGATCTTCTAGCAGTCATAACCATTGCAATGTCTCTGCTGTGTGACACTGGCACTGTAGAAGGGAGTTAGCAATTGTAAGGCCTCTTTTGCCTTCATCCTGCACTAAACACATGGCTTGTAGGAAACTCACCTTCCCAATGGTAAGACGATAAAGGATTCTCATTGTCGATGTACTTCAATTAGAATTGCAGAATTGTAATTTTATATTTTCCCAACACTTGGCCTGTCCTCAGTAGGATAGCAATCCAGCTTTGAAAGCATAGTTGTTCTAACAAAAAAAAAAAGTACCTATTTTTAATTTTACAGTTAATCACTGTTAATAGTCTAAGTGTTTTATAAAAAGCCCCAAGACGAAAAAACTTTAAAAGCAAAAAATTTCCATATTTATATGTAAAATGCTACTACAGCTTGAAAAGTCTGAGCATGATTCTGTTGAGCAGGTTAGTTATGCATACAGTGAAATGATGCCCTCAAGATGCTTGCAAACTAGGAACCTAGTGTAACACTCCTAGGGTTTTCATCTCATTCTGCATATAATCATCTCTGCCTCTTTGTTTCTGTTGCTACTAGGTACCTTTTGTTTCCAAATTATTGCCATGTGAGTGGGCTTTTGGAACTGCCTGGAGCCCTTGCTAAGGCAGGGAGTCCTGTGCATAAGTAGCAGCAGTCAGTGGTTCAGAGACTCACTTCACACTATGTGTTAGGTTTGGCATGATTTCTCAGCTGCATGAGGACGAGCTTATGCTTTTCTTCACTGAACTGGATTGAGGGACAGTACTCTTCATAAGGTGACCCTTAAAACATCTAACTAATGTTTAGCAATAAACCCCAGGAACCTGAAGTGAGCTATTTTAAATGTTAATTTTCAAATCCTTCCTGTTTCAAATATTTCCAGTAGATAACAATGTTTATGAAATACACCCAGTGCTACTTTTGTCTAATTTGAAGTTACTCCCGTAGTCTCATTGGAAACGTGCTGGGATTTACAACTGTGTAACTGACAGGCAAATTACTTTCAGGCAGTTAGACTGCACTCTGGACAGTGATGCATTGGGAAAGTAGCTCAAGTTTCAGCCAAATGACTGCTGCTCAATCCTCAGTGTGCAACAGTTCGCTAGTACACACTCTTCATGGACAGGGCAAATCCATCAATCTCCCACTTCTGGCTAAGCCATGCCTGTCCTCGTGCTGCAGGATGTAACCCCTGAAGAGGAAGGCTTTGTGCTACTCTCTGGAGTCCCATGGGTATTCTGATGTTCTTCTGCACTTGTCTGAGCTCTTAGAGCTGCCCCTAACCTGTGCAATGTGACAGTGCAGTGCCACTGCAAAGCGTGATGCAATGCCAACGCAGCAAGGGAGTGGATTGGCCTGTAAGAACACTAATTTGATGTAAGTCTTCCCAGTTAATACAGATTAAAAGTGTTTTCTAATTAAGAGGGCTCTACTGCTTTAAAACTGTCAGTCCAAATGGCTTTCTTTTTGGTTTGGGGGAAGACTTTTTTCTGAGTGACCTTAAATTACCCTGACTATACAATGGGTGGCATGATCAGGACACTCACAGTGGCCACTTCTTCCTCTGTAGTCCTCCCCCAGCATCTCTTTGTCCAAAATACATCAGATCCATTCATGAGGTTTTCTTCTTCCAGTCTTACACTATTCCTAAAAAATTCACAAAGGAAGAATTGAGATTCCAAAAAATAATGCCAACAGGAAACAAAATGGAGATTGAAGCATTCTCATCTTGAAAAACAGGCCAACAAAGAGAATATTGTCTTCATTTTGTAAAAGTTTATTGTCAAATTGCTTTGACCTCAGCTTTAGACTTATCTATATGTTTCTCTGTAGCAAAATTTGAAATGCTGACAGAACGGCACCAGTGCTCACAGTACAGTAATCTCATGACATCTTTTGAGGTTGGTCTTTATGCTCACCATGATAAATCAGCAGCCAAAAAAGGGCACATTTTGTGTTATTACCCTCACTCAAACTTGGACACTAAGCAATGGACAAATAAAAATCAGCAAATGTTTTCTTGATTCAACTATTGGCAGTACTTGGCTTTTGAAATCTTTCAAAATAAAAATATTTCTGAAACTTTTTCACTTAACCAGGTGCAATCCAGCTTCCAAATATGATCCTGTTTTTGCCTGGAAGCCTGCCACAAAGGGTCAGTACTGAATATTCCTGAGAGCAGCACATAAGCACACATCTAGCTCGTGAAGCAGCTGGTGTTTCTTTAGCTGTGCTAAGGCTATGCTTGGTCAGGAACATCCCAGTCTGCAGGGATGGCAATTAGAGTGAGGTCTGCAGACATGAATAGGTCATCCAATTAGTGAGTCAAATATCAGATTTCTAAAATTTGCAAGCAAAGACAGCAAACAGTGTCTGATTTTACTAAACTAAAGTGAAATGAAGAAAACACTGGAAATTCTGAGACAGGCCTGAAGCATTCACATTTCAAGACTGGTACCACCATACTTATTTAGTGACTTGGATTCCAAGTAATTCTGAAGGTAAACTACCTCTCAAAATCAATAGTTTTAAGAACTTTAGTTATGCAGTGATGGAAAACATGCGCTTCAGAGCTGCTTCCTGTGCTAAAAGTTACGCAGTGAAAATGGGGGACTAGGTCTCTGAATACAAGTTTTTATCATAATTTTATTTTATTTTAACAGAACAGTGATGATGTACAGTATGGACCTATTTTTCTTTCACTTACCCTCTTTTCCCTGATGATAAATCCCTTCAGTTAAAGAAATCATAAAAATAAAAGAAAGAAACAGGATTTAATTTATTGAAGATAAAACTGAGATTGGAAGAAATACCAGTGTATAGAGAAGTTCCAAGATCAGCCTCATATAAAATTTCATGGTAGTTCATAATCTTGTGACATATCTAATGACAATGTCCTGGGGGATGGGGCAGAATGAACATAGCTCTTAACATAGGACAGCCTGACAGATAAGTGATCAAATTTTCATTACAGAGCAGAGGTTTTTTTTTTCATTTCTACTGGATTTATTACAGTGGTTATTAAGGTCAATAAAGCATACCATTGACTCCAGGGAGGATGACAAGAAATACAGCAAACAAGCTGTTATTGATTTGTCTCAGGGACAATGAAATACCCACTGACCCATTCCTAGATCAGTTATTTACTGCTTTTCCTACTTCTACATGACAGCTAGCATGACAGATGTCCTTTATGTTTGTTGTATATGAATATTCTAGTTTGTTGGAGTACATATGTGAAGTTCAGAATCTCATGATGCACAGAAGAGGTGCAACAGTCTGTGCAATGAGATGAACAGACAGATCTGAAAAAAGAAATGTTAAAGAGTGTCTTTTTTAGCAAAAATTGTCTCAGTAGATGATACTTGCCATCAGAGGAATACACTGGACATGGATGTTTAAATGTGCATCTAACATTTAAATGCAAGTTTTCATCTTCCTCATATATTATTAAAATTAATGAATGCAAGTGCTTTGTATATTTATAATCAATGTCAAGATTTTATTTCAAATTTTATATTGTGCTCATATAGTTTATGGTATCATTGAAAGTCCTTGACAGATGTATATTATGCATGAATTAAAACCACCCGTGAATTACTGTGTTGCAGTTCTATCAAAAGCTTCAGGTAACATCATAAACCACAGAAGAGAAGCCTGATTCACTAAACTCTCAATGGAATTACAGATCTGTATCTTCCACCTTATTTGCAATTTTATATACAAGCTCTGGGTGAGGAAATACCTTCCCTAGATTCCCTTTTCTCAATTCCTCCTGCTTCAGCGTTCCCTCCTTTTTGTGACTCCTTGCATCCCTATATATTGGGCATTTTGCTATGAATGGCAGCTATAGTCCCTGTCTCAGCTGCAGTTTTAAGGCTCATGAGTCCTAATGTCGCTCTATTCTATCTTACATCAATACTGAACTGCCCTTTGCAGAAAAGTCAGCAAAAGCAAATGTGAGGAAATTCATGATACACAGAAGTCTAGAGACCAGTGAAATGGGTTTAATCCATCAATGAAGGTGTCTGGGCTAACCTCGTGGGTGAAGGAATGGTGTGTCTGAGGTGGTATAACCCCTGTCCTGCTATTTGTATTCATGTAGATTCCCAGGATGCACTGTCAGTGTGTCCCCCTCTGATCACCACAACCCTGGGAGAAATGATTTCCACCTTCTTTAAAGAAGTAGGCCTTGTATGTTAGGAGGTCAAGTTTTCATAGATCTAGCCCTTTTGATGGTCCACTTTGCATTTTCCTGCCCAGTTTGTACAGCAAAGCAAAGTAGAGAAGGCAGTTTTTCTTCTCTATGAGGATGTATCAGAGAAAGTCTGGCAGGTCACCTGCATTATGGCTGTGACATTCACCTCCAACCTGTCCACAGCTCAGTAACTTGCGTTTGACAACTACAGACACATGGCTCCTTCCATTTCTAACACTGAAAGAAAATATATTTAATATGCTGCACCTATTTTTCTTTTTTTACTCCAATGAGGTCAGGCGACCTGGAACCCAAGAGGAAGGACCACTTCCATGTCACCAGCCAGTGTGCAGGTAGGTGCCAGTGAGTCTCCAAGGCTCCAGGACTCCCACTGCTCGCCAGCTAAAGCACAGTGCCGTGTCAAATCCTTGTCAGTGCGATTCAGTCTTGTTATCTAATGCCTGCTCATATATAATGAAATGATAACAAATGAAAGATTAGATTTACATCATTTACACCAGGATAAGCTACACCTCACCTTGCCTTCCTCCATGCTCACAGTTTAAGGTTTTTGTAGCTTTCTAAAAATGTTGCAGATAAGTAATATTGAAAAGGTTAAGTAAATATAATAACTAGCAAGGGTTAAATAAACCTAATAGCTAGCAAAGAAAACCTGGAATTCAGAGCTGCAAAAAGCCAGGACTTGCAGAATTTGGCACTAGAAAGCAGCTTGTACAGGTGCAGAAAAATGACAGCTGTGTATGATCATAGCCAGGGAGCCAATTAAAATTGCTCTTGAAATTCCCTTGCAATTAGTGCAGGGACAGTGCACATCATCAAAGTCTGCGCTCGCAAGTCCAGGATTTCACAAAGTGAAATAATGCTCATGACACCAGCTATGTTTCAGTGTGATTAGCAGTAATTAGGCAGTAGGGAAAGTCTCTGCAGAGCAGAAGATCTGGGACCTCATTTTGAAGTCTGGTGGGGAGAAGTATTTAAAAAAACCTGCAGGCTCCCATTTTAAAATGGAAGCCACATCTACCTGGTTTTAACCTTTCATAGTAAGCACTTTTTGAGACTGTAAACATCTGTAAAACAAACATCTTATTGGATGTATCACCTTGGACAAGTGGATTAACAAAGCTCAGATAATTTCCCCATACTGATAGTGGACCTTTTTCACCACCATCTTATCTGTAGATGATTTTTTAGGAGAAAGAACACAAACTGACCAAAGGGTATAATGTAATTTCAGTGAATTTGTTCCTCTGGAGTGTAATTGTTATGGGGAAAATAAAAAATCAATATAAAAATGCCATATTAATTTTTAGTCTTTGATTTTTCAGAGTAAATATACATTTAGTGTTAAAGACATGAACAATCCCATTTATGTCAATAAAAAACCAAGAAAAATTAATCATGGTCCAATTTTTCTTGAGCCTTTGCAATAATGAAGAAAAGTTGGTTTTTTTAAGCTTCAAGAGTTTGGAAGATTCAGGGATTTTGAAAGGATGTCCTTGATGGCTCATACACATAAACCTAGACTAACTTACTATTAAAGTAACCAAAAAAAGTCAAATCAGAAAATGCAATAATAAAGCTCCTACCAAAATTATTGCTATGTTGACCTTATTTTTTCTTTAACAAAATATCAATCCTATTTCCTCAAGAGAAAGAAATCAGGGAGGAAAAAAAGTGGGAAGTGCATGTATTAAAAAGGATTGTACACTGGTACAGACAAAGTAAAAGCCCTCAGAGTGACCAGTGTGCCAGAACACTGTGTTAAATGCAAATTGTGGTAATATTTTAAAATGTACATGTTGGAAAAAAGAAATCTCTGCTGTCTTCTCACTTACTGACTTCAAACATTGCAAAGATGTGCAAAATATATATGAATAACAACCATGATCTTCAGGTCATAGGAATTTGTATTGAAAGATAATTAAGTTGTTCATTTTCAGCTGTTATAATCTTAAGTTTTCTATGGCACTGCAGGGATTTATGCCCATGCTAAATGTTATATGTTGTTCTGATATAATTTACGATATCTAATTGAACATAATGCTTACATTTTTATCAAGATCAGAGACCTACTGTGCTTTTTGAACTGCCTAACCCTAACAGTGTATCCACATCACTAAAATGAAGTATACCTACGTGACGTGGGATGTGTAGACCTGAATTCTGCATGCAAGTTTGTCAATCATTTTCCTCTTGACCTTGGGAACTCACTAAAAAGCTCTACTGGCACACTGCCAGACACACTTGACTCCCACGGGACTTAGTAAACTGTGTGGAAGGATTAAGCCTTCAGTGCCATGTCACTGAATTCCTTTACATAGTTGGATCCTCAAAGCAAAGATTTCCTTATTTCCAAAGATGTCCCTGACAAACATATAAGACCTAAAATTTTAGCAGCTACTCTTTCCTTCAACTTACCTTAAGCAACACAAGGCAGAGAAAAACAACTTCATTCACCAACAGGCCCTAATCCTTTATTGAATCTTCTCACAGACCAAGCTTCCCTAGGCAACTGCTTTCTGAAGTGCTGGTGCCTCATCCATGGTGAGAACATCTGGGGAGCTGTTGCATAAAAACAGAGTGGGAGAATTATCTTTGGAACCTTTTTCTTTAGGACATAGTTCTGTTTGCAATTTTAAAGTCTTGGAGCTTACGTACATACAGATGACGTATCAAAATGAACAAACAACAATCCTGCAGAGCAAGGCACAGAGCAGACAGGAAATGCCTTAAGGTAACCCCGGCAACCTTAATTTTCTCCATTTGTGCAGTCTTTAGTTTTGTCATCACACAGTAATGGCTCCCCTTCAGCAGAGTTCTCTGCCAGATGTTTAGAGCAGCACCAGCAACCACCAAGTTTAAGGTATGTAGGCAGTCTGTGCTGGAAAAGCAACAAAAAACCAGTGGTAAAGCCCACATGGAAATTTGTGGACCTTTCAGCTCTGGCAAAATACCCCGTAGTTCCTATGAATTCAGTTTACACTTGTAAGACAGGGAGAAAACTGAGGTAAAGGAAGCACAAAAGACTCCATGAAAAGATCTTCTTATGTAGAAATGATACTTCTAGAACATTGATGTGAATTTATCCAACTACTCGATACATCTAAAATCAGATATTTTGCTAGAAGTTTAATTTTGGTCACTACCAAGCTCTGTTTCTCAAAGTTTCCTAGTCACCAAATTTATTTTTCAAACAAGGGCTTGCTGAAATAAATGGGAAAAAATAATTATATTAAAAATTTACTTTCAATGATAAATTTTTTAGGAAGTCCCTTTTGACAGAAACTTCCACTGGAGCTCTCACAAATGTGAAGGCAAAATAGGAACAGTAACTGTTATACTGTTTATATAGCTGTCGTTTATAGAAAACACAGTTGCTGATTTTGTAATTTTATAGAGAAAACACAGCTGGAAATGCAGGAGGATTGTTCTCCCCATCCCCACTGGATTAGCTATGCTAGGACTTTGTGTTGAGGAGACTGGCAACTGGAGTTTCCCCCAATACTAAAACCATAAATAATAATCCCCTCCTCTCTATCTAGTGAAGCTAGTAATCAGACTAAGAAAAGCTTCTAGTGCGATTGAAAGAGATCTGCATAAAGATTTATGAAATATTAAGTAAAAAGAGCCAATTGACTACTAATTTCTCCATGATAAATACTTCCACATGAAATTACAAAAGTGAAGATGGTATGGGGGAAAAAAAAAGAAGATTATCCATGCTGTCTAAATTGCAGCATTTGCTGCATGCTGGCTGAATAATCAACTGCCCTACTATTTATTTGTGAATACAAGGGTTCTATAAGTGTCAGATTCACTATTTTTCAGTTATAGGTGGACCAAAGTTGTAAAGCAGAAATTAATGTTTAACTCAAAAGGCAGGTAGAGGCTGTGATCTATTACTGTTGAAGCAAGCAAAAGGATTGCATTTGAAAAATGAGTATGAGTTGTCTCCTGTAGAAAGAAAATATAAAACTATGCAAGCAAGAGTAATAAGCAAAAGAGAAAAGATGAAGTAATAATAAATCAACCATGAAATTCATTTAAGAACGTTGCAAGCTGATGTGCAGCTACTGCAACATCTGGAAAATTCCTCTGGATTTCGGTCTGTGGACTTGAAGGCTCTGAAGAACAAGACAAGCAGATCACGGGCATCCATTAATAATCCCTCATGTCTCTTCTGGGGTCAGTTATCCCTTGAAACATATCTCATTAAAATTTAGCATGTTGGCCTCAAAACCAAAATCGGGTTATTAATCAGAGTTTGAGAAGTATTTATGACAATCTCTTTCCTATTTTATGTCCTATTTCAACAGGATTCAAAGGCTTTTGTGCCGAAGGGCACATACAATCTTGTTGCTTTGAAGTAAGAATTTCCTCGTGGAGTTTAAAATCAGCTGAAAACATCAGCCCAGTACATAGACATTCCATCCATTTAATTGAAACAATAAGACAGGGGCTACATATCACCCAATAATGAAAATTTGCCTTGTTTACATGTTTGCAGTGTTGATTTCTAAGTTTTCCAGTAAGACAGGGAGGACAAAGGTTTCCTTCTGCTTCTGCTTTTTCTCCTTTGGTGTTGTGCTATGGGCTGGTGTGAGGTGCTCACAGCTGGGAAGGCAGAGGAAAAGTCATGTTGTCTTGTCAAGTTTCCCTGGGGTGCATCAGGCACTGCCCAGAGGCAGTGTCTCCCCTGCCCTATGGTGTCAGGAAGGGGCTCTTGCAGGTGTCCACTGATCACCCTTTCTCCTGCGGCATGGACCCTCTGCCAGTACCTCTGGTGTTTCCTGTTAAGTGCAAGGAAGTGCCGGGGGATCTTCATTAAACACAGACACTCAAACAACAAACAAATTTTACCTAAAGTCACCTAAAAGCACAACTACTCTGCCTCTGAAGTCTGTTCAGGAAGATGCAGACTGTTGTCTAGGTGCAGACTGTGACTCTTCTATCCCCTGAGCTCTTCTCCCTGGCACTGTTAAGAGGCAGGAGACTTCATAGGGCAATGGGAAAAGTGTTACACATTTGGGACAAAGGCAAAACCTAGGCATGTTGTAACCGTAAGGTTTAAAACAGAGATTCACCTCAATAGTTTTATTCGGTACACTAGAAACTTGCAAGAAGCTTTAAAAAAAACATTTTTGGCAAAATTTTTTTAAGAAAATGTTCATTAGACAAAAAGGTATAATATATTTAATTATATTTTCAGTCCAGAACAACATTAGAAATGAGGAAGACATACCAGAAAAACTAACAATTCAATGGTTAAGGCAGCTCATCTGCTGTGTGGAATAATCCTGCTTTAAATTAGGGAATGTGATTTTCTTGCTATTAATGTAGTTGTTTTCTTATTCATGCCAGGAGCAAATTTAAATTCACTCTTGGGAGGTCAAAATTCACTTCATGTTCTTGCAAATTATTTATTGTGCAAAATGTTAGTAGAACAGAAGAGTACAAAAATTGGTTTTGGGGAAATAATCTACATTTTTATTAGCTAAACAACTTTGGATTTTACCTGCTTGGAAATAGATCAACTCAAAACCATAAGAAATTATTTTCTGACAATTAGTAATTCTGCTCACATTTTTCTAGGGCTATACAGGCTTGAATATTATTCAAAAGATACCAAATGGCAAAGAAGAACATGGGAAAGTGAATTACACTTACCATCAAATTTACATCTATATGCATAACCAGCATTTGTTTTCTGCACTCTTCTCATTTCCCCATGAGAATGCAGTAATCCTACTATTCCCATTCAGGTAAATACATTCTTTTCTTTCTTTATTGTGAAAATAGCAACAGGATTTTGCCCATGGGGAAATAAAACTGTAGCAATATTTTATGCATTGTATCATTAATGTATTTTGATAAATTGTTTTGGTAGAACTTTTGATAGAGCTTCCATCCCCACTGGTCTTTCAGATTCTTGATCTGAGCTTGTTCTCCAGATCAGCAGTTCAGGTCATTGACCCTTTGCAGTCATCAATAGCCTTGGTGTTATAGTCACTTGGTAGTATTTTTATACCTCTTATATTTCCTAAAGACTTGTCCAAACTTAAATTAAAGCTTGATAGTACTATAAGGCACTTGCACTGGTTTACAACTAACATGCTGGAGTACTAACAGCATACTAACATACTAAAAAGTAATACACTCCAAGTGCTCAAGTACTGCTTGATTTCCAGAGGTGTGACATACAAACCAAGCTGACATTACCAAATGACATAGACTAAACAGCACATCTCAGCATTTTACAGAACATCTTTGATACAAATCCTACCTAAAATCAGCTAGGATTTTAAAATAAGTGTAACCCAATTACTTGAAGGCAGGGTCTGAAAGAACCATCACACCTCCCCATTTCTGCAGGTCCCGCAGGACTTAAAGAGCAGCGGGGACCCAGAGAGGACACCTCTGTGAGCATCTTACCTAATACCTGCCCGGGCACACTGCGAGAATGCCCTCTGAGCTGTGGGAAACTCTGCAAGCACATCCCTGGGGCTCTCTATCTGGACTAATTTACATGCACTTCTCCGTGGTAGCATCAGTTCACTTATCTCTACATCTCCAGCCATAACTCTGTAAAAGAATCCTTTTAATTCAAAACTCTTTTAATTCAAACCCACGTTTAGCATAAGCTTGGCTAGAGCTGATGTATTCAAGGAGATTTAGGGTTGTTATTTATTTTCAGTTTGTAAAACATACTGAAATGGATTCATATACACAGGTAACTGGAACTTTGAAGCATTTTTAGAAATAAACTTCATGGAGAAGAATCTATTGAGTCTAATGTTTATAATTTTCTATGGCACGTTTCATGCAAGGATCTCAGAGCCCTTTTCTAATATTAAATGCACTTAAACACTTCACATGTTATTTCCATTTTGAGGAAATAGTGACACACAAAGAAGTTGAGTAATTTGGCAAAAGGGGACACATAACCCAGACGTCCTGGACTTATGCCTTAGTCAAGATCAATTCTGTTGGAATTAGGTGTTCACCTTACCCTGCTGAAATTATCTAATTAATAGGATTATGAAATGAGTGACTTAATATTCCTGTAAAACCTGTAAAATGGCTACAGTTCCTAATACTTGAAAAAGTGTCTGGATTGTGATACCATATGAAGGAGACTATATTCACTACTCACCAATATTTTACCATTCACCAAAAAAAAATTACCTTTTTTGTTGTTTTTTTTTTTTTTTTTTAAATAGTGAACACATGAACAATAAATAAAAAAAAATCATAAATGTAATCATCAGGGAACCAGAAGAGTTCAGTGAACTCATCTCTCTCAAAATTTAAGCTTTCATAACAACACATGTGTTTTAAAGGGTCAATTAAATTTTCAAAGGCACATATGTCAGGTAAATAATAATGCAAAATGATGTTTCATGAGATATTTGTAATAATAGACTAAGCAGTTCTGTAAGTTTATTAACTGAGTGAACAGCAAGTAAAGTGTTCACATCTAAAGGCTAGAATGTTATTTGAAAAGAAATAAATTTTAAAAATCTTTAAAGCTAGAATGTTCTTTTAAAAAGCAACAGGTAGCTAACCCATTCTATAAATCAGGAAATATTTTCTTATAAAAATTCAGCGTCTATTTTTCAAAGAAGATTTGAAGGCAGTAGCAGGTCAAAATAGAACTTAGCAATGTCTAGGAAGGTATCTCTTCTTTTACAGTGTTCTTAAAAATGTTAAATCATCCTGACTTAAACAAAATATTGTTATTCTGATAAGGTAAATAAACATTATTGTTAATATTGATTATTCTGTCTTGCCTAAAGTAATTTATTAATAGATTAGCAACCAAACTGACTCTGACTTCTGCCTCTGGAAAACCACTCTCTATTTCTTACTCCCTCTTTGGCAGTGATTTTTCAGACATTTTATTATCTTTTGGCATAAGTGAAGTTATGATGAACACAGCCTTCTTACAATCACTTTTCATATATACTAAGTTGTTATCATACTATCACTTTCTGCTCTCCATACTATCATGGCCTTCTTTTAAGCTTATACTGTGCCATCTCCTGTATTTCCTTGTGCTGGGTACAGATAAACATAAGGGACAGAAGAGTAAACAGGTGACAAGGCCAAGTGTGAGGTCCTGCACCAGGGCCACAGCAATCTCAAGCACGAATACAGGCTGGCAGAGAAGAGGTTGAGATCAGCTCTGCCGAGGAGGACTTGGGGGTGATGATGAATGAGAAGCTGCACATGATCCAGCAGTGTGCACTTCCAGTCCGGGAAGCCAATTGTATCCTGGGCTGCATCAAAAGCAGCATGGCCAGCAGGGCAAGGGAAGTGATTCTGCCCCTCTACTCTGGTGAGACCCCACTGGGAGTGCTGCATCCAGCTTTTGGATCCTCAGCACTGGAAGGATGTGGCCCTGTTGAAATGGGTCCAGAGGAGGGCTGTGAAGATGACCAGCGTGCTGGGGGACCTCTCCTGTGAGGACAGGCTGAGAGAATTGGGATTGTTCACCATGGGGAAGTGAAGGCTCCTGGGACACTTATAGCACTTTCCAGTACCTAAAGGAAGCCTACAAGAAAACTGGAGAAGGATACCTTACAAGAAAGTGATTCTGCAAAAGATTGAAAGCCACCAGTATGGTACTCTAGTTCTCCTTGTCAGCAGGTCATGACTAGGATATCTTTTTTGCTCAAGCTCTTATTAATCTCAACTGGTCCCACAAGTCTTTGGCTATTTTTATACTACACCATAATTAACATCCAGTAGAGATGAGTAATTCTCCAACCAAACTGACAGAAGATACCAATGAATGAGGGCAGGTTGTGGGAATGTGGGATTGATGGAATTGATGGGAATTTCATTTGGGGAGTCTTCTGATCCAAATTATATACATCACAATGGACAGTAAGCCAGGCACATGTTTAAATTGCTCTTTGACCTGACTCAACTCCATAACACAGACACCAGGCTGCAGGTGACACTGAACAGATTTCCCAGTCTCTGCTGTTGGAATGCCCCACTTCTCATGGTTTTCATCACATTCTGTGGAGCAAGGACCTGAACACTAGATTCCATTTTCCCAGGTTACAGTCCTCAAGGCTGGGCTTGCCAAAATATTTAATGATTAACACAGAAAAGCTTCAAAGGGAGAAATTGAAATATCCTGTCCATTTGTACTCTTTCCAAGAATAGTCACCCTAAGGGGGGTGATGTATTCCTGTATAAATGAAGATACAAGAACAAGGACTTAACCCAAGAACCTAGAAGATTACCCAGACACATTAGCTATTCTGGAACAATTTCCTTCATCATCTTGGTGGATTTGAAATAGTATTTAAGACACAAATTAGCGTGGTATAGGAAAAAAAGCTTCCCACCGAGCTCTAGCCCTGTGGCTATATGGAATTTCACCAAAAGCTCATCTGGCTCCCAGGCCTCTGAACCTAGGCAAACACAAAGCTTAAAATTGTTTCCTGAACTGAGATTACCATAAGTTGGTTCTGACCCTTTATAAATTACCTTCTGCATCTGCAGAAGAAACAGTTCAGAGAATATTTAAACTCTCCATTTAACCTGATACTGGTTTTCTTAGCCCACCCCTGTGTGATCCTCAAGTATAGACTTTCATATGTGACTCTCACTCTGCCCGTGGGTGCAAGATGAACAACAAATAGCAGTAATACCCAGGAATGCTGTCAGGTATGGTCCTACTAGCCTAGCCAGTGATACCATGAAAAGACTGTCCTGATCTAGAGAACTTCCTCCTTCATGTACATCTTTCAGTACTTATTACATCATTTAAGGATTGGGTTTTGGTTTTGTTTGTGTTTTTTTTGTTTGGTTTTGGGTTTTTGTTTTTGTTTTGTTTGTTTGTTTGTTTAAAAAAGGCAATAAGCTGGGAGTCAGTGGAAAACCAGCAACTGGTCAAACGCATACTATCTCTGCAGGTTTGGAGGACTTCTGTGTGGAAATATGGGCAGGAAGTAACTCACTTGGAAACTGTAATAGCTCTGCAGGTTTCCTATTCAACTGTTACACAGGTGGACCTTGAAGGAATTTCCTTTTAGAAATGAAATAGAACCATATGGTAGTATCTACATGCACTGCTAAAGAACTTGAATATAAACACAACATCCCGACTTATTTTTTTCTTTAGAACAGATGGTATTTAAAAAGGGAATGCAAAGGAAATACTTAAGATGGGAGATACGTGGAACAAAACAGGTGAGTCAGAAGCAAGGTTCCAGTCTTGTTTTGAATATTAAATCTCTTGCTAGAAAAATAAGGCTACTCATGTTCTCAACAGCAGTAGCAAAAATAAAATTAGGGACCTTGTTTTCAGCCCTTTGTGCACGTGTCAAACAATGACACTGTTTTTATTCATGAAACATGAAAGACAGCACTTGTAAAGACAATGCAAATCATGAGAGAATAGTACTGGCAGAGAGCTGCAGGAACTGCAGGAAATATGCATCATGTCCACTGAGTCCAAACCTGCTCTGTACTGTTAGTCACTCAATTCTGCAAAAACTACAGCTGTAAACCACCAAAGGGTGGGGATTGTTTACCCCCTGCAAGACTGGCTGAAGATGGAAGGATGTTCCAGTCTATTACTCTCATTCACTGACACTTCATAAATTCTTTGCTTCACAGAACTGTGGCAACAACTCACTGATAGCTTTTTTGAGATCATCAACTCTTCTAACATCATCAACTTCCTAAATGTCAAAGCACTCTCTTACTTTCTTTTCTTTTTTTTCTTTTTTCTTTTTCTTTTTTTTTTTTTTTTTTAAGCTACCAGAAGGGATTACTATATTTATGATGCTGAACTGGGGGTCCACTGGTCTATCTTCTATTTCCTGTAGTACTGTTCAATTCATGTCTGACCTTGCCTTGGGACACAGTGCAATCAGTCAGTTATCTTGTATTTAAAAGGAACTAAAGCTTCCATGCATCCCACAGATTTGTCAGTTCTACTTTGTTATGAGGAAAGAAATGATGCTTTTTGTTGCAATACAAGCAGATATTTTACACTTCATTATGTTAAAGTCATAACCACAAACATAGCCCCAATATCAAAAGGGAATCAGAAAGTGTTTCAACAGATCAGTTCCTAATGATGCTTTAGCAAAGATACTTCTGCTTTGTAATTTTCTTTTTGCAGCAGATGTCACAACAACTAATGAGAGCTTGTCCATTGATATAATCCAGCTTTGTATGAGGCAATTCAAACTATTAATAAAATATTTTCATTTGATCCTCAAAATCCGGGTGATGAGCTTATCTTTCAAGGCTTGAATAGTAATTTGCACTCCTTTTTCTCTTAGCCTACTACTCTCCAGATTTTTTCTATTGCTTTCAGGGTTTTTTTCTATAGCTACAAAGACATGCAGTACTTAATTTGAAAATATATCCTCTCATTTCTAGTGTTGTCTTTAAAAAACACCCACCACTTATCCCTGATAATATCACAATATTAACCAAATGGTAATTATAAGACCTGCTTGGCCTTAAGAATTGAAGTTCCAGGGAGGAAAGTTTCATGTGATAAAAACATGTGTGCATATCCCAGCACGTAAACATACAGGTATGCAGTCCTAAAGGATGTCATCATCTATGTATCAAGAACATGTATTATTGAGATTTAATGGGTTAAGATTTGTTTTTATGTCCTTGCCAGTTCAAGCTGAGCTTTGGCTTTCTTAAGTCCATCTCTTCATGAGGGAATAGTGCCTCACCTGGGCAATATTTCTCAAGCCTTTCTTTCTAGCCTGGCCCTGTTTCTGCCTCCTATATGTGGCCATTTTGCAGTGGATCTCTGTCATGAATCATAGAATCATTTAGGTTGGAAAGGACCTCTAAGATCATGAAGTCCAGCTGTTAACCCAGCACTGCCAAGCCCACCAGTAAAACCATGTCCCTCAGTGCTACATCTACACACTTTTTAAATACTTCCAGGGATGGTGGTTGCACCACTTTCCCAGGCAGTCTGCTCCAATGCTTGACAATCCTTTTTCTTAAGAAATTTTTCCTAATATGCAAACTAAACCTCCCCTGGTGCAACTTGAGGCCATTTCCTCTTGTCATACTACTTGTTGCTTGGGAGAAGAGATGGACCCCCACCTGGCTACAATGTCCTTTCAGGTAGTTGTTGAGAGTGCACATGCTGAGAGTGCACTCAATCCCCTAATCTAAATCATTGATAAAGATATTAAACAGGGTACTTGGCTTAGTTAAGATGTGCTGCTGGTGCATCTGTTGGTTTTTTTCTGGGTACTAATCCAGACTGTTCTCACACCGGGAGAATGTGATTCGTGTAGTCCTTGAAGTTAACCTGATGCTGGAGTACGTTCTGCTGTTAAAGGTGTCACGAGTAATACCATATCTGAAATAGATCTTGTCAGTTACAGTTAAACAAGTGCTGTAGTGAGTAATTTTAAGCTTAACTTCTTAATGCAAGCACAAATCACAATTTAGAAGAACTCAACAGCATTTTACCATTTTACGAAGTGTGTGGTTAAGAACACACTTCCTCCACCCTCAGCTGGTGATGCCCATTAGCCTGTAAAAGGCTTCACTGGAAAGATTCAACAATTTGCCATGATTAGTAGTTCCAATATAAAACTTGAGCAAATATGATTTATGCATGTTGAAAAGGACCAATTCATACAGAGACATATCTATAGAAAAGTATTGGCTCTTCTTTTAATTCCTGGGTATGATGTAAAGAAATGTCTTCCTTAATCTCACTGACTTCAGATTTGTAAGTGAAGTTCTTATACACATTTAGTTTAGCATCATAAAAGTTCATAGAAGAGACTTGTATTTTGTGACTAAAAGATAAGACCGCTGCTAAAAAAAAGAGCCTGCTGTTGTGGCAGACTTGGAAAAGCCACTCAGAGTATTTATGTAGGCTACTAACAGAACACTGGGATTAGAATTATTATTTGGTTATGCAACAAAAGGTACTGTAATAGTGAAAATGTGACTCTAGATAGCAATGTTAATACACAACATCAGGTAAAAATAGTTCCTGATTGGACGTGATGAGCTAAATTAAGACCGATAACTGACAAGTCATAAACACTGACAGAAGCTGCTAAGGGTGAAAAAAAAGAGGAGCCTAAAAAAAAGGTAGAGGCCACGGGAATCAAAAATGTGTTCTGTGTTTGTTTGCAGAGGGGTTAGGAGTCACAAATGTTGTGATGGAGAGGTTTGATAGACAGCTCATTATGAAAGAAAGGACTTCCAACATTCACTGACCAGAGATGAAGTACAGAGACATGAAGTTCATACCACAAATTAAGTACAAGATTTGAAGTAAATTTAGCTGTTCATACTGTTTACACAGAGGCATCATGATCTCTTTTCAGGATGCTTTTACAGTGTGTTAAAGTTTACATAAATTATGATGCTGGATGGAAGCGTCTTAGTGAAGAAGTTGCATGGCCTGTTAAATAAATAACACTGAAATCCATAAATCTTGACTGGGTGAAGTCCAGTCTTGTTTACAAGGTTTACAGAGGGTTTTTTTATATTTAATTTCAAAACAGTTTTCTGCACCTATTAGGAGCTCAAGGCTGGAAGTCCTGCTCTTGCAATCTCCACCAGCGATGAACAGTTGTTTAAACCATACAGGCCTTGTTTGAATCCCTTCCCACTCTTTACATTCCCCTCTTTAAAATTACATATAGCAAATGAAACATGTTTAGATACCAACTCAAGTTGCTACACAGACTCTTTGAAGGAGAGATAACATCCCAAGTTTCATTTTGTTTCTATCATACAGGCAGCAATTCTGAAAAGGGACTCTGTGCAAAAATGTCTGTTACAGTGGGAACCCCACTCTAAACCATGTCATTGACACAATTCTTATGATGTGGAAAAATCAACCATCCTTTTTAGAAAGAAAACTAAAATCTTTGATTTCTTCTAGAATTATATAGGTAATAAATCCCAAGACAGAAGCATGATTCACTCTCTCATGGAAAAACAAACACAAAATGCATTTTTCAGTAAGCAATTTTACTTTTGTATGAGTGAATTTTAAATGGAAAAACTTACTGCTAATGTAGTTAAAAAAAATAATATCTGTGATCAGACGTATATTAATGTTTTCTTTCTCCAGACTTTGCAACTGATTGAAGAGAGTTCTCAGGGAAAGGAGCTGAGGGTGAATCTTCTGCCAGACAGCCACCTGCAAGTAGGAGAGCAGCCTTGTAGCTGCAGGCTGGCCACAGCACATCCTGCCTGGTACACAGTAGGGACCTCTGAGCAGATAAACCAGGAATACTGTTGTAAGTGAGATATAGGGAACAAGAGATTCCCGTAGAAATGAGTCGTCATTAACTCTGTTCTTTGTGGAAAACTTATTTTAGACAGGCAGTGAAGTGCAGCTTGCCTCAGATACTTTTTGTTCAAGTACATTCCAGTACTTAACAAATTAGTTCAACTGGGGAACTTCCTCCTGTGTGTCGAAGTGTGGTGGGCACTCCTAAAGGCAGTTGTGCTGAAGCCAAGATGGGAGGCTGAGGCAGTGATTTTGGGGAATGAAGGGCATGAGGACATGAGACAAGGAACAGGAGCTACTTTTCAAGGCAAGAAGTGAAGAAGACTAATCTGAAGGAGAGGGAAAACAGAGCAACAAGTGAAAAGAATGAGGGTAAAGAAACAGATGAGACTGCAGTTAAGCCAGACTGAATGGGGCTTTGAGCGATTTGGTGTAGTGGAAGTCATTCCTGTCCATGGCAGAAGGTTGGAACTAGGTGATCCTTAAGGTTCCTTTCAATCCAAACCATTTTACAACTCTGTGGTTCTATGACTGTCCCACCATCACGTATAACTTCTCTATAAAGTGAGCCAGTCATCCAATGTAGTACCAAACAATCTTGGCAGAAGCAGAAGAAAAGTAGAAATCCCAATTCCTTCACTGATTGTGAAATTATACTTGCTTTACTTTCTTTTTGATGTCAAGTCTGTAATTCTATTTATAGTGATTATATTTATCTTCAGTGGATTGAGAAAAAAAGCCTGTCTTTACTATGGTTGCTATCAGAACTTCTCATAGTACTGTGCTAATGCACAAATCTTATTCCTGGGTTACTTAAATACCAATAACACAACAACTAAACAGTCAGCTTTAATAAAAAACTTCAGTATGGCAGTTTCACAACACCTATGATCTCAGGATTTAAGGCCAGCAGTGGGTATAGAAGAGCAAAATTCTACAGCCGTGTAAAAAATAGGCTAAACAGTGTGACTATGTGATGAATCATCTAAATTAATTTTTGCCCACGTTTTTTGCAGTTATTCATGACAAATTCAACAAGTTCAACAAAGGAAGAATGAAACAAATGGATAACACTGTGTTTTAGTTCTGGCTACAGTCAAACTGGGCTTTTAACCAAGGTAGACCTGGGTTTGTGTTTGTTTTTGTTTGTTTGTTTGTTTGTTTGTTTTCTTTCTTACAGATCATCACTGATCTGAGAATGTGCAGTATTTACATGTGAAATTGCTCTCCCTTTACTTGCAAGTGATACCTTTGCAATACAGAACCATCAAAATGGGAGTGCTAGGCCACTGGTAGCTATTCTTATTTAAAATGCATATTATATACTGCTTACAAAAAGTGAATAGCTAAAAGGAAAATGCATCAAGGCTAATGAAGTCCTTTAAATTTTACAGGTAAAAAAGTGCAGTGTTTGCCCTTTGTTTATGTGAAAATTTGAGTAACTGCTTTGTCAGAAAAGTGATTTTAGTAGACAGTGTTTTTTTTTCTCATGGTTCACCACAATGGCATGTTATCATGCAGTGAGAAACACAGTATCAAGCAGCAGACAGTTCATTTTGATTGTATTGTGAACCTGAAGGGATCTGCCCAACAATGCCATTATAAAAAGTATTTAACTTTTGTAGAAAACGCCACAGACTTCCATTGAAGCTTTTCCTTCCTTAATACAGCAGTCACAATTTTAATAACTGTAAGTAACATAGCCCTGAAGTTCCCACAAAGAAAGTGTTTCAGAGCATTTGCTAATCTGCTGTAGAAAAGCATAGCATGAAACTAATGACAAATGGTATTGTTTTACATTACATGGTGCTTATTGTTTCATAGCATAATGTCCAATGAGGAAATCTCTTTGAGAGTGCACTATGAAAGCATGGAATTAGCAACAGAGTCAGGACTAAATTAAATAAAACAGGACTCTAAAGATGTATTGTCTTTTTGGATACATCTTTCATTGCAGGTCAATATAAAGGGACACCCAGAGGATAAGACAAGAAAATTGTATTAGAAGGCAATGTGTTGAGGACAATAAAGAGAATTGTCTAGCTGAAAGATGTTATGAGGTTTAGTGGGTGATAACATAGCAGAAAAAATTCAGATAAATGTAGAGCAATCCTAACTGTATACACTAGTGTTGGACCTGAAATCAGTGCTTCCACCTAGTAACAAGATGTAGGGGTTGTACTTCCCTAAAAACTTTGACACTACTGAAAACTTTCAGTAGTGAACACAAAAATGATCACATGCTAGGAAATTCTAAGTGAGGAATGGAGAATAAGGCAGATGTCAATAAATAAAACTCTACATTTAAGTACTCTTGATAAATGTACCCCTACATTTTAAATACTTACATAGCTCCATTACTGTTCAAAACATATGCTGCGGAAGTGGAAAAGATGTAGACAAGGGAAAACATATGGAGCAGTTCCCATGTGGGAAGTTGCCAGAGGGCAGACCTGGATATTTCAGGAAGGTATCCCTTATGCCTTATTATATTCTTTCCTAAACATCCAGTGTTGGCCTGTATCATAGGCAACATATTAGACAGTATAGTATGAATCAGCGTATTTGCCCTTATGCTCTTAATCAAATCCTAAATCAAATAAAGCTGTCTGTCACCATGTAGTTGATCCAATTTCACCTGTGATTGAAGAATGATGATTGTTTTGGAAAAAATAAGCATTGTGCAAGGGTTAAATAATGAGTATAATTTCTATTTTGGAGTACTAGGCACATCCAACTCTTTCAAGCCCTAGGCAGCATTGACCACAATAAAGGATGTTGTCTGAATGATTCTCTAATTTTAAGACTGTCCTTCATAAACCACAGATTAAATTTGTTTCAGTGCAAATAATTTATTCATGCCTCACAACAATTGAGGTTGATCATAATGATATATTTTATCCTCCTGAATAGTCACAATGGAAAGCCTACTGTAAAGCATGCTCATTGAGAATCCAACACTGACCGAAAGTCCTTTTTTTGATAACCTTTCTTCAACAATGGCAATAAACAGATGCCAAGTAAGAGTAAGTATAGGGCACAATACTTATCTCAAATGTTCTCCTAGCCACCCCCTGTTTTCAGATCAGCAGAGTCTAGGTGCAACATTATTTGTCTGCTTAGCATTCCTGAATGGATCTTCCTTCCGAGTAGTTTCCTCTTCAACTCATGCAAAATTTAAGTAGAAGTTCTACAAGACTGCCACCCACTATACCAAACCCCACCTCCTTTAATTTGCTTTGTATTCAGTTCCTACTAGAAGCCTGTCTTACACTGCAAGAGACAGTGAGCTGTCAATCCTCACCTTTACCTCTACACAATGTGTGATTCTGAAGACCTCTATCATTGTTGTGTAAGCCCTTTCTTATCCAAGTTGGAAAATCCCACACTAGCCATGGTTCTGGCATGTACTTGGTCATCCTTATTTATCTCCTTTGGGCCTTCTCCAGTTTTAGTCAACCTAGTTTTTGCAGCCTCACCTGGGGTACTTGTGCAGGTTTGATCACCATAATATAGCGAAGCCATTAAGCTATGAGAGAGCATCCAAAGGAGGGCCATCAAGATGGTGAAGGGTCTGGAGGGAAAGCAATATGAGGAATGGCTGAGGTCACTTGTTTTGTTCAGTCTGGAAAAGAGGAGATTGAGGGGTGACCTCATTGCAGCCTACAACCTCCTCGTGAGGGGAAGGGAAGGGGCAGGTCACTCTCATGACCAGTGACAAGACTCAAGAAAATGGCAGGAATCTGAGTCAGGGGAGGATTAGGTTAGATATCAAGAAAAGTTTTTTCACCCATAGGGTGTTTGAGCACTGGAATAGGTTTCCTGTGAAGCCTATGTGACCATGAAAGTGGTCACAGCACCAAGCCTGACAGTTCAAGAAGAGTTTGGATAATGTTCTCAGTCACATGGTGTGATTCTTAGGGAGTCCTGCACAGGGCCAAGAGTTGGACTCGAGATCCTGATGGATCCCTTCCAACTCAGAATTTTACTACCTTGGTGGGTTTAAGTGTTGTACTACACATGTGTAGTTTCCCTCATTCTCCTGGGAACCTGTTTTGAAGACAGGCATAACATATAGTTTTAAATGAAGAAGTTACACATTGCCATTGTCAATTCAACAATTTCACCCTTGATTTCTCTTAAAGCATATGGAGCAACACTGTCCATCAATTCAGTTAATGTTTCCATTTTTCATGTTTTCACAGCCACTTTAGCCAATTCAGTGTCAGATGCACTCTCTGAGGAACATCTCTCTCCTAAGGGATCTAACATCCATCTCCAGTTTAGTCCACAGTGAAAGATTAAATAAAGAATTCATTGGGCTTTTCAGCAGTGTTCTTCCCCTCTCAGTGCTTCTTCAGTGCCATGAGCACCATTTGACTCTACAGCCTCTCTGGTATGCTTCCTGCACTTCCTATGTCTGAGAGAATATTTAATATTCATTTGATCCTTTTAGCTCATTGTTCCTTGAACTCTATTTTGACATGCACTATTGCATTTACACAATTAATCTGCCAGAGTTTAAAATCCTTTGTTTTTTCCTCACTTGGATACAATTCCTTCTATTTGAAAGATACCTTCTTATTCTAATAACCTACTTATTGTGCTGATTAGACACACTTGGTTCCTTTTTACCCTTATTCAAGCCTTCTTAACAGGTGGTACACAGTGATGGCCTTCCAGTATACAGCCCTGCAGTAACCTCTTTATACCCTGCAAAGATTTACTTACTTTAGTTTCAACATACAGAATTCCTAATTTTCACATATTTTCCCTTTCTGAAGTTTTGTACCACCAGGGTAGTGATGGTGGGGGGTGAAACTGACCTTTTCACCTCTCCAGGGATGCTGAATTTAAATTTAGAATTTGCTTGCACATACATTAAAATCAGCAGTGGTTTTGTCTAAGGATGGACAGGTTAAGGACTACAGGTCAGGACTTACTGGGTTTAAAAGGAGTAATTTCTATTGGTGTCTCAAAGCTGCTTAAAAATTTACAGCTTGATTAAGAACCACTCAAGGATTTTGGACTAATGAAAGTCAGAGGTATTAAAAACTTCATAGCAGGCATTCAACAATGGGCTACATTATCAACATTAGCAGTCTTCAAGCTAAAGAATAATTTATATAACTAAGAGCAGTGCCCTTTTGACATTTATTTATTGGTGCCATTTATAAACCATTAATCAACAATTCCCTCTTCATTAACTTTAATATGTTACATATGTTATTTTGAGTATGTCAACTATGCACTATTTAATACATAGTTTTAATTAGTTAAAAGACAGGAAGCCACTAAAAATACACATTAATCAGTGAGAAAGCTGAGACATTAAGCATTCTTTAGCTCATTTTTAAGCTGGTACTTTACTAAATCCCTACAAGGTCTCTAGACCTTTTGATACGCCTGCAGAACATGGTAGTGCAAAATCATCAAATTAACTTTTGAAAGAGTAATTTTATGATATACATTTACTTTTTTATGAATTACTTTTCCCTTTTAAAAGCTAAATCCTGTCAGGAAAACGCAGCAATTCTTATTTATTTCAGATAATATCTTCTTGTGGTTCAGTTCAAGATATTATTCAGTAATTTGTCTCAGACTTGTGTTATAGTATAAGAAATCAAAGCAGTGCCTTCAAAAGATGTTGCTAATACTTCTCAATACATTGTAAAAACCCAGAGAGTCATGAAAGGTGACATAACTCACATTAGGCAAACTCATGAAGCTGTTGAAGGGGGGAAAAGTCATACTGTGCTCTATTTAGAAAGTATGATGATGCATGTTACAGACGATCAGTTTAAAACAGTACAGGTAGCTACAATTCTGGCATGGTTGATGGAAGTTTGGTTTTACAGGCTTAGTATTTTTCCCATGCAGTAATTTGCATGCCCTTTTCCAGATCATATAAAAGGTGACTCCAGCAATTCCTCTCAACAGAACTGGATTTTTAATGTCATGGCACAGACCTCTGTCATTTCAGGCAACAGTAATATTCACAGCAATTTGCTCCTCTGTGTTCAGGTAGATCCCTGGAAGAGACACATGTGACTTTTACTGAGCCATTTCAGATAGTAGAGTTCAATTGCTAGTTCCTCACAGTCCTTACTGCCTACTTTCTTTTATACTACTTCTGTAGACCTTTTCTGTTTCTGCCTGTTCACATTGACATCTCTTCTTGCCCCTTTCTTTACTACCATCCCACCCCACTCTGATCCCTGTTGATACCCTGTACTATCCTCTTTATTCTTGTCTCCTTAATCTTCTCCAATTTACTTAATTTCTATCAATAAAACTCTGTCTTTTTCTTTGATATTGGTCATTGAAAAAACATAAATATCTAAGTTGAAAAAACACTTCTTCTTAGACAAATACCCAAAGGAAGTTCAATTTCAATTGCATTTGATAAATATAAGAATTTGGCAAACAGGAGCTTATTTAAAGCCTAGCTACCAAGCTGTCTGTAGCAGTTAACTAACCCTTTGACAGTGACCAAAAAGTCTGTATTAAAAAAAGACGCTCTAAATTTACCTTAGAATCAAATCATTAAAAATAAAGTCTAGGAGCTAACTCTCTCCTATATCTTCAGCCTTGTTCTGCCTTCATCCAGTGATGTCTGTCCAAAGCATCAGCTTCTGTGGAGAAAGTGTTATTTTCATACTTTTTTTTCAGTACATTTCAAAAGGCAAGGACAAACTGTGGCACCCTGCAGGCACACATTCTCTTGCATATGCTTACAGTTTCATATAAAACCCCCTCTCAAACCCAAAGCTAATGAATGGTAATTGGATACATGGATAAGAAAACTCAAAATTTGTGACTGTTGCTGTGAATTGAACACTCTAGGATATTGAACATTGGGAAGTCAAAATAATCATGGTCACCATCCACTCTGTGCAGCATGAATGACCCAGGCTAATGCTGTCTTGGGAAAAAGTACTTTAAGAACAAACATGTGACCAATCACATTATCACCCCTTGTTAATTTCTTTCACAACCTCTGGCAACCTGAACATTTCAAATTCTTTCCTAGTGACATCTGTATTCATGAGTCTAACTCAGATTAAAACCCACGGCAACAACACTACCCTTGTGTAAGTGTCACTGTCAGCCCTGTTCCTGTACTGACCGAACCCCATTGCCCTTTGGAGTCCTGCTATCAGCTTTTTCCTCTTGATCCACCAGATAACAAAGAATATCCCACAGCCACCTGTAAACCCTGCACTTTCTAGGTTCCAATTGACAACAGGATGCTCACTCGTTATTCCTCTGCTCTTTCTGTACAAACTCCTAATGCCAGTCAAATCGAAAGGTTTCCTTGAAGTTGTGCATAGTCTGTCAACACTCTACCTAGTCTGAATAGCCCAGGCTCTTTAAAGCCTCTTGCACAACATGACATGAAAAATAAATATCCGCATCTCAGATTGTTCTCTTCGTGCTGACCAACATACGAATGTATTTTCTGTCTGATCTAATAAGTTTTTGCTTCAAAGTAAAAATCTTTTTCATATTACACTGACCAACATGTTTAATTCAAACGTTTTAATTGGGTCGAGATTTTTAAATGTCAGCTTTTTTAAAGTTGAAATGTATTCTTTGGACTCTCTCCAGTTAATATTTGAGTAAAATGTGTTCATCAGCACGTAACACAAATATCAGCTGCAAACTAAGACAACTTGTCAGGATCGAAAATGCAGTCTGTGCAAGCAAATCTGCAAATTTCACCAATATTTGCAAAATCAAAATAACTGTGCTGAAGAGCACTGGAACTTTTCAAAGAAAAAAGAGGCATTTATACTGGTTTAAATTCACACTTCAGAGGTTGAACATCCCTGGGTAGACTTTGCATTTTGAAAGTACTGTAGATAAGAACATGAAAGCTAGCAAACCTGAACAGGAGAAGAGGTTTCACAGTCTGGGCTGAGGTACTGGTGAGCAAACCTAATTTAGCATAATATTCAACTGTGCCCCAGATAGAAGCACTTGATGGGTACAGCTCCATTCCCCAGCTCTTACAGACGTGCCTACATGCCTACTTCATCAGTCATACATCAGAGACTATAGCTCTTTTGTCTTCTATGTGGCAGTTTTCAGAAGCTGCCAAAGGTCATAAAAGTAGCAAGGATAGGCACAGAAAGGGAAAATATGTTTTTCCTTAAGGGAAAGGCAGATCCAGGGCTCTAGTTCTGAGCTGAGAAACTGGTTGGAAACAGGAAAAGTAATATGGGAGCAAGACTTATTACAATACAGTCAGTTTGACTCAGATTTAGTGACATTTCCTATTTTCTGTAGTGTCATGGCCACATGCAATCGCAAGTAAATATTCCGAACCATAACTGCTATGAATTATGGCTCTTTGCTATGAGTTCAAAGCTCGTCATGACAAATCTACAGCCTGACTCATTTTATTTGGAGTAATGATTATCCTGTATAAAATACAACAGCTTTCTCCTTGGGGGATATGTTGGAAAACTTTCTTAAGTGCCTAAACCTAGCACACTTGTCACTCAAGGATTCACAGAAGTGGTTAATGGGGCTTTTTGAAAGTACCCAAATTCTTATCTATTGCTGGAATAAAAGCTCCCTTTGATATCAATATGTAGATGCCCTTTAAACACTTAAATACAAATATTTAGTACCTTTCCCCATTGCTTTCTGCATTCAAAGGAGGGTATTCAAGCAACCTGTCAAGCCACATGCCCAAAACATAATGCGTATTCTTCTCCCTCAGCAGCTGACTATCTTTGCTGCCATCTCTGACCCCAGTTCCTGTCAGTCTTCCTCTGCTCCTTTCATGAAGCCCATTTCCATATGGATTCATGATTCTTCAGACCTAGTCACTGTTATTTTCACTAGGCTTCCCTGTCTATGGGCTATGGTAGCATTGGAAAGGCCAGAGGCTCTTTTATAGTAATGAGGTACAGATTTCCCTCTGCTTTTCTATCTGACCTGTGTTCCTTCCTTGCCCTGATCTAGTAAGATGGAAATTTATGCTCTTTACATGACATGGCATGAAATACACTTTAGGACTATGGTCCTAACTGCCTGCCAAATCTGGAGTTGTAAAACTTTCCTGGGGATGGCAAGATTTGAAGAATACAACCATCTACCAGCAAACTTCAGATAGACTTTTTTTTTTTTGCTATAAAAATGGTTAAATTCCACTTTTTGGATGCAGATTACTTGCAGAAAATGTCATAGTCTAAACAAGATAAACTGTATCTGGCAAAGCAGAACACACATTGCTGAAGCTGCTTTATCTCAGTGAAACAGGGGCAGCTTTGTATTCATGAAAGCAACCATCAGAAAGGGTGCTGATCTCTTATTATTTAGTCTAACAACTGAAGGAAGCAAAAGACCAAGCTATTTTAATTTTTATTTTCAAAGCAGGTCTTACACAAATTGTGACGGGAGTATTTAGTGAAAGACACTCTCACATCTCTGTTGCAATCAGGTCTAGTCAGGGAAGGAAGCTTTTGCTTCCTTTAGCTGCTGATTAAGAGTCTAGGGCTTAAAGGGCAATTCCAGACAAGGAATGAGATCTTTATCACTGCCCTTGGAACAGTTCCCACTGTTGTGCTCATTTTCCCCCCCTCTTTTAATCACAACTTACAGCTGTAAAACACATCTCAGAGAATAGTGCCAGCATATCAGCTGTTCCATGAAGATGCTAGATCATTCAGCATTGTTATATTTTCAATACTTATAAATGTTTCTAATAATATTACATGGTTTCAGTCAGTAAACAATTCTTAAGAACTACCACAGCTGTTTTCTGAGTAGCTAAAGTAGATCAGCTTGTAAGAAAGCAGCACAGGACAGTCCTCCTCTTAAAAGTACAGTGTGGGCTGAAGCCATCTGGCGAGTATTATATGTCACCCTCTTCTCTCAGCAGTATTCACTTAGGGTCCAGTCCATACAGGAGACATGTTTTACAATGCAAACCAGGAGAAGAGTTTAGGATCAACTCTCAGCATCCAGATACAACACATCTCTTTAATCAATCAATACAGTTGTGTGGACATGATTTCCATGCTAAATTAGAGGGAGGGCATGACAAATGGCAGACCTTCAGCTCATAGCAACCTGAGAAACTCAGGGACTGGGACAACACAAGACTTGTGAGAGTCAGTAAGAAGCAGTACCTCTGGGTGGATTAACCCCAGGCATCAGTATGGGCTGGGAACTAACCGGCAGGACAGCAGACCCAGTAAATAGGACACAGACTACAGAGGGTGCCAGGCCACGTGCCAACCATGTGCTTCCATCATGATCAAGGAAAACCACTAAGGGTTTAGTGGAACATTAGGGGGAATGTAGCACATCAAGGAAGGGTATTCCACACTTAATGTGCTAATGGAGGAGTGGGGCATATCGGGTTTACAGTGATCGCTTGTGGGAACACACATACACTTCAAGACAGATGTTAAAACTTGGAAAGAGCTACAGAGTGTGCATCAGAATGGCCAAGGACACAGAGCACATGGGCTATGGAGAAAACCTGGGGGAGTTGTACTTCTTTGTCTGGAAAAGGAAGGGCTAAAACGTGATGAAGCAGCAGCGTATGACTACACAAACTGACCACAGAATCACATAATCAATTAGGTTGAAAAAGAACTCTGAGATCATGAAGTTCAACCTATGACCCAACACCACCATGTCAACTAGACCATGGCACTAAATGCCATGACCAGTCTTTCCTTAAACACCTCCAGGGATGGTGACTCCAACACCTTCCTGAGCAGCCCATTCCAATATCTGATCATCCCTTCTGTGAAGAATGTCTTCCTAATGTCCAACCTAAACATTGCCTGATACAGCTTAAGACTGTCCTCTTGTCCTATTGTTTGTTGCCTAGGAGAAGAGGCCAAACCTCACCTGGCTACAACCTCCTTCAGGTAATTGTACAGAGTGATAAGGTCTTCTCTGAGTCTACTTTTCTCCAGGCTAACCAACTTCAGATGCCTCCGCCAATCTTCATAGGACATGTGCTCCAGACCCTTCATCATCTTGCTTGCCCTTCTCTGAACACACTCCAGCACCTCAGTGTCCTTCCTGAATTCAGGGCCCCAGAACTGGACACAGCACTCAAGGTCCAGCCTCACCAGTGCTGAGTATAGAGGAAGAATCACTTCCGAGGTCCTGCTGGCCATGCTATTGCTGATACAGACTAGGATGCCCCTGGCCTTCTTGGCCACCTGGGCAAACTGCTGGTTCATATTTGGCCACTTTCCACCAGCATCCCCAGGTTCTTCTCTGCTGGGCCACTTTCTGGCCACTCTGCCCCTAGCCTGTGGCACTTAATGGAGATGTTGTGGCCACAGTGTAGGACCCGGAACTTGATCTTTTGGACCTCATGCTGTTGGTCTCAGCCCATTGGTCCAGCCTGCCCAAGTGCCTCTGCAGAGCCCTTGTACCCTCCAGCAGATTGACACTCCCACCCAACTTGGTGTCATCTGCAAATTTGGTATTACCGATGTTACAGAGATAACATAGACTTCTCTTGGCAATAGCAGAGTACATAACAAGGGGCAAAGGACACGTGTTGTGACTTTGAATTTTCTGATGGGACATTAGAATCAATTTCTTCATCAGCAGAGCAGTGCAGCACTGAAAGTATCTAAGTATAGAGCAGGTGGGCTTTTCTTCTTTTCAATATTCAACTAAGCAAACCCATTTCTCTGACTTTTACTGACAGTCAGTGATAGCTGGTGATAGATGCAACGACTTAACAATGACAATAATTCTTGTTTTAAACAGAAGGATGGACTGACTGACATCCAGATGTCAACCTCAACCAATGCTTCTATGATTTTGTGAGTATTTCTACAATAAGAACTGACAAACAATGCAACTGAGGCTCTGTGAGCATCCACAACCCAGATCTACTTTATTACTTTCTTTGTTGGTTGAATTGCCTGTGTTGATGGGCAGATAAGCAAAATTATCTAGACTCTGACACTGAGACAGGCTTCTAGTCCAAAATGTTGAACTAATGTGAACTCCTTGGAGTGCAACATACTTGACTTCATAGTGCAAATAAATGTTCATCCAAGGTTAAAATATAGACATATTTAACAGAAATGTTCCAAATATAATTGAGCATCAGTGAAAATGGAATCTGCCTCAGTCTGTGTAACTCAGTAACTTGTTTTGTTTTGTTTTTGTTTTCTGTTCAGCAAAAGACATGGTGTGTTTGGGTGTGTTACAACTCTTTATCTCAATGATATGAGTTTGGCATTTCATTTTAGTATGTGCTAATTTTATGTTTTTCTATAGCCTTTGTACAAAAAATGCTAAATCATGGAAAACTTCAATCATAAAAAAGGGAAAGGCAATTAATTAGTCCATGACTGTAAAAGTTAATTTGGTTTAAGGGCTATAAAATTTGCTTCAGATTCTTTCAGCAATATGTATTTCCCTTCTATTAAGTGCTATTAGGGCTACTACAGTGCAAAAAGCATCAGGAGAAAGGAAATAGGTGGAAAAAATTAAAATCTTACTATTTACAATGTAAATATTTACTATTTACGAGGCTTTTACAAAGTAGTCTAATGATCTGTAAGCGTGATGCCTAGCCAATTTTAACTATATTCCTGAGAATCACATTGTCATCTAAGGTTTTGGTTTGGTTCAGAACCTAAACTTGGATATGAATTCCCACCCAGTTCAAGAATGTTTGGATCTGCGCTTAGTCTGGGACTACAATGTCAGTGAGGGGTGTGTTAATTTAAGAAAGCTAAAAGGAAAAGGAAAATCTAGGATACCCTTGGTAAAAATTGCATAGCACTGGAAGAATGGAGGAGAGTGGAAAGTATGCTTGCTTAAGTAATGTTTAGACCACTAACCTAATTTTGCAGCAGCACTAATAGAGCTTGCAGAGATGAAGGTACAGTAATACAATTCAAACAAGTAAGTAATAAATTGATAGGTTCTTTGCATTCTTACTGCAGTCAAACCGTTATCCAAAGATGATATCAAGTGACTGCTGAAAGTCTGGAAGGTGTTTTCTGAGGCTATTTATATTGGACTGAACAGTGAGGAAAGCTATTTTTGTGTTAGGATTGTGTCAAAGCCATTAGGGTAAGTTATCCCTCTAAACCCGGAATGATAAATCTTGCATACTTTGGGGGGGGAAAAAACAAAAAAAAAAAAACCAAAAAAAAAAAAAAAAGAAAAAAAAAAGATTAAGACATTAAGACAGAGGACAGAGTTGTCTTCCCTGAGAATTCTGCTGCTATGTGAATGAACATACCAAGTAACCTCTAAGAAAATGAAGGAAAATTGTTTAGGTGAGAGGGAAAACATGTTTACAGTCTTGAATGCTGCACAATTCATTTCTTTGCTCACTTTATTTTTTAGGCAAATGGTAAATTTCTGAAACCCCAGATCTTTTTACACATTATGTACAGACATAACAGGGCACAGGATGATGACAATAGTTCTCCTGGACAGGACAAGAAACTCCCCTCAGCTAAATTGCACGTTCATCGCTAGCTCTGATCTTACTCAAGAAGCGAAGAGTATTTCCCCCTGGCTTCACTGCTCTTTTCTTTGTTTCCTGGCATTACAGGAATAATGAAATATATACATCTGGGAAAAGGAAGAGGACATGATCTGCAGCATGTTGCAGAGTGCCTTAGAGAGCAGTGGTGCTGTGAGCATGAATACTAGTGGAGTCTAATTTCCTACAGGTGAGCTCCAAGTCCTCTCAGCTCTGAGCATTACTTCTCAATGGGGTTCTTGATGTCTTGTAAGGAAATGAAAAAATAAATTGTAGCAGCTATCCAAGCAGAAACCTTTGAGTTACTCTTTTTTATGATGCTTACAGTAATTATTGTAGACTTTCTCATCTGTGGTAAATTTGACTGGAATCTTTCAAAGACTCAGAGGGAGAATAAGGGCACAATTGACTGGGGAAAGTATAACCAATTATGGATAAACTCTCAGGTAATTAAACAAGAAACACTTCCAGAAGGTGAGAAATTAAAGTACAAATTATTAGTGTCCAGTTGAACAATCATGAGGTGATAGAATGACAGAAAGCACAGGACATGAAAGCACCTTGTGACTTGTCATGTTGGCAATCTTTTTGTTTCATCTACCTACTGTTATCGAATGTCAGTAAGGACAGAAAGACTCCTGAAGACTAGTCAAATAAAATAAATGCCCTCCCTCCCCCAAGCCCTTTTGAAACACAAAATATTTCCAAAAAATAAGCCAAAATCCAAAATTATCTGGTATCAGTAGATAATAGAAGGAGGGGAAAACTATTTGGCCTTATAAAAGCCCATCCCATCTACCCAGTGCTGTAAGCAACTAATCATTCCAAACCAGGAAAGTCTTTTCCACTGATTCAGTTCTGATGTAATTGACATTTTATGCTTTTTCTTCTATACTAAATAGGTTGGATAGAAATATATCTCATCTTGTGGTTAAAGTACTGTCTTTTCTTTAGTAGATAAGCAAATCCAGAAGAACAAGAACAGAGTTTACTGTGGGTGTGTATATAATATAACAGAAGCAAACGGCGATCCTTAGTTTTAACAGCTTGGTTCAAAATTAAGTGAATTGATATAGCTTATATTTACAGTATTTTCAGCCTAGATATTTATTCCAAGATAAATTTCAAACTATTCTGAATTCCAGTTATCCTCATTTGGCTGAAACAATTAATGGCATTATTCACAAATTATCATGCTGTTGCATACATGTACGATAGAGAAGTGCATGCCTGCAAATAACTGTATTTGTAAAGTAATTTGTGACTGAATCTAAAGTAGCATAGTTCTACATTCTCAGATTCCTCCACCAAATGGACTGCTGTCTAAAAGACTGAAAATCCACGCACCATTATTTCTATTGACCTAGTTTAGTCACTTCATACTGTTGATCTGCAGTAAGCTCTGTGAAGGAATACTTTTTTCCCCCATCACACACTGTATAATGCGGCAAACTTATAATATCCAAGAATAATATTATAAAGGTAGTCCATCTGAAACATTGTTACAACCTCAAGGAAACTTCACTGTGGCATGACATGAATAGGTCCCTTTTCTGCATAGAAATACTGGTTCCCTTCAAAAACTGCCTCTATAAGCTAAGATGCAGAACCATGATATTTTCAGGCAGAGTGGTGGAGCTAAACCAAAGGAAAGCCTGGTAAGGATATGGCTGTGCTCATGAGTAAGCGATCAGATGCTCAAGACAGCTCTAGAGAAAGCAAAAGTGAGGAGGAGGTGAAGATGTATTTGTGTCAAGGAAGAAAAGCAGGGGCTGAAAATATTTTCCTCAAAATTTTCACTGAAAGTATTCATAATAAACAACTGTACTGAAATTATGTTAATGCTTATACAATGTTAATACAATTCAAAGCACAATAAAGACAATAGGAACATTACCATCACCTTAAGAGGAAAGGAAACATAAATAGTATAGGAACCAGACTGAATTTTCCCTGAGCCTTAAATCTCATCATTATTTTTTGGCCCAAAAACATTTGAAGTTTTTAATCTTTTCCAATTCCCTTTTGGCAAACACCTCATCATGTTCTGTGTGGTTGGCTCCAACCAAAGTTTACTACTTAAATGTTCATGGAAAGACTGTTCTCATGGTATTTCCTCCCAAGCCAAAAATCACATATTGCTGAAAATCTTGCAAGAAACCCACATCTTGCAAGATTCCCACATCTTGCAAGATTTCTATCCCAATTAGACTTGTACAAAGACAACAGACCAACTTCTAATGACCCTGACTGCCACAGTTTGTCAGCTAAGCTACATCCACCACTACACCTGCTCTACAGTTTGGATTTTACTGTCTCTGCTATGCAGAGGATTTGTTGAGGTTTTTTTATACCCAGCTGCAACCACAGCTGCAGAAATTTTGTGTTCTCTGCCACATCATTATCCAAAATTCATGGCTATGAGCAAAGTCTACATGCTTAGGTACATGGGCTATAGTGGTCATGTCATGTTAAAAATTATTTTATATTTACTTAAAGATTAGTTAATCTCTTTTAAATTGAGCATGCTTAATTTTCAGTAAGTCAGCACTATGAAAAAATGTTAGATCCAGACTGAAAGAAATCATTCAATTTTTATTTTGTTTTAAACTAATCTTCTGAATCTTCATAGAAGACTCAATTTTTAGCTAGTTGGCTATCTTTTGGAGCGTTACTAGAGGTAGGTAAGTTTGTAGGACACAAAGCAACAGACCAAACAACAATATGCTTCTGCTCTCCACTCCCATCCTACAAGAAAAACCCACCCATATGTCCTTAGGGCTACTCTGAAAATGTACTGGAATACTTTTTCTTGTAGCAGAAGTCCTTGGAAAACAGTACTAAAGGTCAGCCTGAGTCTGCTCTTCTCCCTGAGCTGTTCCACAGTTCAGAGAAAAAAGTTCTCTTGGTCACAGGGTTAGTAGATGGAGCTGAACTAATAATCTTCAGGAGAACCAGGCATATTTGATCAAACTTTCCAAATAAGCATTGACTGTCAGATTTTTATTGCTCACTTGCTGTAAAGTGCAGTCATAACACTCAAATATGAAATCTTTCACTGACAGTAACTATATGCCTTTGACCTTTAAGAAAATACCAGGCAACACACCTGGCTTCTGAAACTCTGAAAACAGCAAAATCTTTGAATTATTAATGGCTGTCCCTCACCCTTGCCTGAAAACTGATAGAAACAATTTAGTCTGTTAAGAAGCCCTACCTTAGAATTTTAATGCTGAGTTTCAAGAGACAGGAAAAAATGGAAGAAAACATCTGAACCTCACACATCAACATCTCAACTACTTTATTGGTCCAGTGGCAATAGAAGTGTCAAGTATGGGTTGAACAAAGACAGCATAATCCAGCATGATTTTGTTTGTGAGAGGATGACATATACAAACTGTAGGACATTATTATTGCATCTTCATTAAATTACTGGGAAAACCCTATAGTCAGGAATAACTAAGAATAAAAGGCAGAAGAAAAAATCTTCAAATGAGAAATATGTTTATGAATGTACTTTTAAAAAGTAGGTATTTTATGTTAAGCAAAAAAGGTCTTAGTGCTGTGAGGTTGTGCCTTACTGTTATTTTACATTGCTGAGGGACTGTTCTGTATCAGCCTGGAGGTGTTTAACCTCAAGACATGATCCAAGAATGTCGGGAAGCAGTGACAGTGGGGATGCTCCATGAGGGAGGGGAAGCTGGGGTCCTGCTTGGTGCCTTTATTGATCGGTGCTGTCCCACAGTGTCTGAACACACCAGGCTGGTGTCAGGGTCCATCGGCAGTCCCGAGCAAAGCAACTGATGAACCAAGCTCAGGGTCCACCCAGGGACTGCAGCCTGGAGCAAAAAAGGGCAAAGACAAAGACAAGAGCGGAGATGAAGCTGCAGTGTAGGTCTGAGGTCCATCCATGAAGCAGGGCTGGTGACCAGGACTCCTCCAGCACAGTTCAAACCAGGTCTAGGTGCCTCAGGAAGGATTGAAACGGGGTCCTGAGCTGTCAGCAATGTGGTGGCAGCCACAGGACAGGCTGGGCGGGGACATTTGGGATTGGTAGCACTTTTGGGGCCAAATGATTCTGCCTAAGGATATCTTTCCAAAGTCTGAGGGTTTGATACCTACCAACCAAAGAGTAAAACATTTTCATCCCTTTCATTAAAGGTTTTGGAAGCTGTTCATGTTTCTATACAATAATCTTCATTAATGAATCTACATTAGTAGCTTAGCTTTCTCAGTGTAACCTTAAAGCTGTTGAGTTCTGGGTTGTATGTCTTCAAACATTTCCCAGTGCAAATTTTATGCTAACAGTCAGTTCAAGGGCATTGACTATTCTTTGCCCAGCCCTATTACCCAAAAGCACTGAGAGACAAAATGGGATCCACTAGGATTTATTCAACACAAAAAGGTAGTGAGAAATGGATCATTGTTTTCTCCCTTGCCACAGCTACACATTCAACTTACGGTTTCCATGTATAATGAGGTCAAATTCTATCTCAAACCCAGTGTACTTTCATGATAAAGTAACTAAGGGAATACTGCTTGTCTAAAACTTCTATGACTTTCTTTCCATGCAAGCATGACTACGAAATATTCATTCCTTCATTTGGCTCCATTCATATGAAACTTGTGTTATTCTCTTGGAGGAACGGTATAACTGGATCACACATTCCCAACATGTTAATAGAGGTATCAGACACTGTGAGATGATTTCACTTCCACCCAGATGAGCACATGAAAATCATGTGTTTCCCATTCCACTGAAGGAGAACAGATAAAAGATCAAACACAAAGTAGAAATGCCCAGTGAAGATAAACTTCACTTTTCTACTCCTCTTTCTAACCATTAAGTGTGGTCTGAAAACTAGAATTATTATGATGCTCCCTGAGCTTCAGGTCCAACACCTGAGTTACCCAGAATGTGGGTGCACAATACAGCAGAATATTTCACTACTTTTTTTTGGTTGGTTGGTTGGTGTGGTTTTTTGTTTTGTTTTGTTTTTGTATTTGTTTGGGTTTTTGTTTGGGTTTTTTGTTTGATCGGTTGGTTGAGGGTTTTTTTTGTTGTTTTGAATTTGATTCCAACATCACCTTCTCACTCCATGTAAGCAGATCCATCAGCAGTGCAGGTGCTGTGTGCAGCACATCTCCCAGGTATGTACCAAGGGAGGTAGCCCTGTCTCCCCTGAGGCTCAGTAAGGAGTCATCCTGCTAATCAGAAGTCACTGTACCTTTGAAGTCAAGTTGTCTGGCAATGTTTTCCTAACAGTTGTATCCTCAGAGACCTTGGAAATCCCCAGCTCACGCATTTTCTCAGACTAAACAGTTTATCCATTCTTTTATCTCCATTATTGCATTTATTGTTAGTAGCAATTTTCACAGTGTGTATTAAGATAAATTCTCACCTACTTTGATGTCGCAAAATCATAGAATATTCTGAGTTGGAAGGGACACACAAAGATCATCAAGTCCAACTCTTAAATGAATGGGGATTCAACCCACTACCTTGGTATTATTATTAGCACCATGCTATAACCAACTGAGCTAATCTCAGAGTTATCAGTGAAGCCTGCTTACCTCCCCTAAAGCCAGTCTTGCTCATCATGAAAAATATGATACATTCCTTGTGCTGTGGATGAGTAGTAGTATAAAGGGACTAAAATTGCTGAATTGGGTGAGCTAAGGATTGCTTGGAGAATCTATGCCACAGGTGCTATTGTGGGCCTCCTGCTCCATGCCCTTGCATGATCTGGAGCAGCATACAGGAGAGACAGGCTGCAGGACTACCCTGGGGGCTTCTCTGTAGCAGCTGAATTAGCAGAGAAAGGGTAGGGGTTCTCTCCTAACCTGGAAGCAGCAAACCACATGGGGAGCTTGCTAACAAAAAGAAAAGAGATACATTCCTCAATCTTTGTTCATACCGGTGCATCCAAAATCTGTTTTCTTATAGCCATGTCATGCAGAGTCTTAACACCTGGAAGAACAGGATCACCTGTAACTATGCTGTTATTTATTATGACACAAGTGAAGCTATGGTCTGGGAATTTGCTCTGCTCTATTACTTTTTTCATTCTCTAGTTAAATATTTATCTTCTCTCTGGGTGGATGAGCAGTGATGAAAACGGATGTTTAGTATTCCATTTAGCTTCCATTAGAGTGGCTAGTACCTCGATTCATGTGCATGCTGCTGCAGTCAGACCAAAATATAAGTACATAGAAACAAAGTAAGAAAAAAATAAACCAGAACCATCTATAGCTGTTGTATTGGGTTTCTGTGGCAAAGTTTTGGTAGCGGGGGGGGCCTCTAGGGTGGCTTCTGTTAAAAACTGCCAGAAGTTTCCCACATGTCCAGCAGAGCCAATGCCAGGATGGACCCACTGCTGGCCAAGGCTAAGCCCTGCAGGAATGATGGTAATGCCACTGTGATAACATATTTAAGAAGGGGAAAAAAGTTATTGGGCAGATGAAAATTGCAGGCAGAGAAGAGTGGAGTGAGAACACAGGATCAACTCTGCAGATAACAAGGTCAGTGGAGGAGGGGAAGGAGGTGCTCCAGATGCCAGGGCTGAGGTTTCCCTGCAGCCCGTAGTGCAGACCACGGTGAGGCAGCTGTGCTCCTGAAGTCCATGGAGGATCATGGGGGTGCAGAGATCCACCTGCAGGCCATGGAGGAGCCCATGCCAGAGCAGGCGGATGGCCAAAGGAGTCTATGACTCCGTGAGAGGCCCATGCTGGAGCAGGGATGTGGCAGGGACCTGCAGCCCATGAAGACAGAAGCCCATGCTGGAGCAGCTTTCCCTGGTGGGACTTGTGGCCCTGTGGGGTACCCAGGCTGGAGCAGCCTGTTCCTGAAGGACTGCACCCTGTGGAAAAGTGATCGACATTGCAGCAGTTTGTGAAGAATTGTTGGCTGTAGGATGGACTCATGCCAGAGAGCTTTGTGCAGGACTGTGTCCCATGGGAGGGACCCCACGGGAAGCAGGAGAAGGCTCCTCTCCCTGAGCAGTGACAGAAACATCAACAGACCATAACCCCCATTCCCCATCTCCCTGCACTGCTGAGGAGGAGATAGAACTTGGAAGGAAGGAGAGGGGAAGGAACGCGTTTTTAATATTATTTTATTTCTCACTCTCCTGCTCTGATCCTGTTAGTAATAAATTTAATTAATATCCCCATTTTGAGTCTGTTTTGCCCATGATAGCGACCAGTAAGTGATCTGTCCCAGTTCTTATCTTAACTCATGAATCCTTTCTTGTATTTTCTCTCCTCTGTCCAGTTGCAGAGAGGAGTGAGAGAGTGGCTTTAGTGAGTACCTGGCATCCAGTCAGGTACTACACTATCCCACTACAGCTGCTTTAGCATCTCTTCTTCTTTGCATGCTGGCAGTTCAGGTAGATTGGCAAATTCACTGACAGTTTGATCACTTTCCTCAATATTTCAGAGGAATTCCTGGTTTGTACTTTTAACACTTCCCAGGGTAGTGGGAAGACAGGACACTTTGGTTTATCATCACAGTGGAGCAGTGCATCCTGCATTTCAGCTACATAATCTTGCTCTGAGCAGTGCATTTTTCCTTTCAGTGCTCAGTGACAAATTTTTGACACAAAGTTGCAAGAATTCCTCTGAAAGAGTGATTTCAGATTGAAGAAAATATTTTGCTTAACCTAAAAAGGGAATGTTTCATATTTTTACTTTTAAGAATTCACCGCTCTTCTTTGTCAGATATTTGCATCTCTTGGTACTATTTTCCCTTTATTATCAGTGTGCTATAGCAGCAGAAAAGTGGATTACTGATGTTTAATAATATGGAGGCCACTGCTCAACTGGAGCTGAAACAGGCCAGAAATGTGGGGAAACGTAAAAAAAGTTTTTTCAAATACATTAATGGCAAAAGGCAGTGAAGTAAGAATATTGGCCTATTACAGGATGAGGCTGGTCACCTCACAAACAGGGATAGAGACAAGGCAGAGGTGTTTAATACTTTCTTTGTCTCATCTTCAACATGGATGACAGACCAAGGGGGTCCCAGTGCCATGAGCTACAGAAGCATGATTGTGAGAATGATCAACTTCTAGTTGACCCTGAAATTGTGAGAGATCTGCTTTCCACCTGTATCCCTATGAATCTATGGGGCCTGATGGGATTCATCCAAGAATCCTCAAAGAACTGGCTGATGTCATTACAAAATCTTTCCTGATGATTTCTGAGTGGTCTTGGGAATCTGGAGGGGTCCCAGCTGACTCAAAGGTGGTGAATGTTGTCCTGATTTTCAAGAAGGCATAGAAGGATGACCCCAGAAACTACAAGCCTGTCAGTCTCACTTCAGTGCCTGGTAAAATAATTGCAAACACTATTCTGGGAGGCATTGAAAAACACCTGGAGCAAAATGCAGTCATCAGTCACAGCCAACACAGTGAGGAAAGTCCTGCTTATCAAACATAACTTCCTTCTACAACAGGGTAAACAACCTTGTTGACTTGGAAAAGCCAGTTGATGTAATCTTTTTGGACTCCAAGAAAGCTTTCCTTACTGTCCACGCAGTATCCTTCTGGACCAAATGCCCACCACACTGTGTTATGTGACGGATGAGCAACTGGCTCCCAGGTCAGACATAATGAGTTATAGTGAGTGGGGTAACATCAATTTGGAGACCTGTCACTAGTGGGGTTTCGCAGGGGTCTATCCTCAGCCCAGTTCTCTTCAACATCTTTGTTAATGACTTGAATGCAGAACTCAAAGTAATACTAAGTAAGTTTGTCAATGACACTAAATTGGGAGAAGCTGTCTATTCCCTTGAGGGCAGGGAGGTCCTACAGAGAGACCTAGGTAAGTTCAAAAAGCACAAGTGCTGGATTCTGCACTTGGGGTGGGGCAACCCTGGTTGTGTCCATAGATGAGGGAACAAGACGCTGGACAGCAGTGCTGTGAAAAGGGATCTGGGGGTCCAGCTTGATGGTAAGTTGAATTTGAGTCAGCAGTGCCCTGGCAGCCAGAAGGACCAACCCTCTCCTGAGGGGCATCAGGCAAAGCATCACCAGCCGGGTGAAGGAGGGGATTGTCCTGCTCTGCTCTGCACTGGGGCGGCCTCACCTTGAATAGTGTGTGCAGGGTTGGGCACCATAATACACAAAAAACTTTCTTGTTCCTCATAAAACAGACATGGTGTGCTGCTAGTTCAGACAATAAGCCTGAAATTTACAAATCCAAATTTCCTTAGCAATACTTTTGTAACCTCACACAGATATTGCGATATTAAGATCACTGACTGTATCAACTTAAAAAGTTAAAAAGACACCATATGTGGTATTAAGTTTATTGTTAAAGAAAGGCAAATATTAGGAACTGGTTGTAACAGTTTGCTGAGATGTGGCAATCACAGCTCCTTGAGAAAAATAAAGGAAGACGCCCTTAGGACGGGTAATGATGCAGTATCCTGTTGACTTCAAACCAATATACAGAGAGATACAGTTTCAAATCAAAGAGGAAAGGATGGGGAACCTGGCACCACTATAAACCTTCTGGCCAAAGGTTTCCTTTTTATTAAAACTATGTACTTTGTAAATATACTAGAAGTGTATAGAGAAGAATATATGTTATGAGAGGCAAGAACAGGTCTTCTGAAAGCCAAGCTTGTTTTCACTTCTGTGCATCAATAGTTAATATTCCCACCTAAAGACAATGATAGAAAATAATGTAAGCACTAATGCATTATATGTCCTTAAACTTCAATTGCATGTTAAAACTTTCATCAAAAGGAAAACAATTTATGTAATTTCTTCAGTACTTTCTAGTACTGAAAACTTGCTGTCGGCTGTCCCTCTCTGTTCATTCACTTTTAATGAAATAATCCAGAGAAAAAACTGAAACATCTATTTGCAATACAAAGTATCAAGGTGTTTGCTAAAAAGGAACAAAACATATGTGTAAAAGATTCTTTAATCCTTCTCAAGGTTTATAAACTTCGAATTTTCCTGCTTAAGATAGTCCATGCAAGCTCTGTGCAGCAGTAGCCTTCTCTAAATTTTCTCACTTAAAGGCCAGTAGCAGGTACTTTTTCTCAGTGTCCAAATCTGGGTGCAATCATTGTGCTGTCATGTGGAAGTGGGCTGTGAAATGCAACTGCACTTAGAGCTGCGGAGTGAGGAATAAATAAGGGGGTTTGGGTTAGGATATCTAACCTGTTCTCAAAACTAATGTGTACCCTGCCTTAAATTTCCAAAGTGAAAAATAACTGACAGACTCTCCATCTTTAGAAAGTCAGTCTCTAAATCCTCTGTCAAAGGGTTGGTATAAAAACTTGGTCAGCTTAAAAAACCCCTTGTGCTTCCGCCTTAAAATATGGATCCATGATTTCAGACTGTACAGTTTTGTCCTACCACGAGGCAGCTCCTATCAAATACTTTGCAATGTTTTTGCGTTTAGAGATGATTGGTAACAATCCCTGCTCCTGGTTACTGTCACGTACTTCTGTAATATGCTTTCTTTTAACAGAAGCTGCTGCTGCTTACTAGCACACAAGTACATCCTTGGGAAAAGAAGCATTCCTTGCTCCTTGGCCTGTGGCAACTCCTCATCTTTCAGCACACGCAGTTGGCAATGCTCACTCCTGTCAGCACAGGCAACTCTTGCCATTCAGTGTGGAAACTCTTCAAGGCCTGAGAATAATTTTTTTTTTTTTGACCCACTAAGTTTTAGTGCAAAGTGCAAACTTTACAGTTTGCTGTAACTCTCAGAAAAGTGGACTGTGCTGTTTGTAAAATCAATTAAGCACTATGTTTGCACAGGGCAAAGGAGCAGTGTTTGAAAAGGGCTACTCTCCCTTGGCAACGGCAGCACGTGTCAGACACCGGCCAGAAAAAGGGATTTTAATTCTCAGTTCTTAGCAAAGAGAAATGGAGGTGAGCCCAGGAGAAAAAAGCTAGATGTGAAAGCAGGACAATGCAGCAGGCAGAGGAGAGCAGTGGGGTGGCAGACCCTGGAGGAGGAAGGCTGGCTGTTTTGGAAATTGGGGCCCCTTTCCAGTTTCGGTTCTTTTTTTTTTTTCTTTTTCTTCTTTTTTTTTTCCTCTACTGAGTAGGTCCTCACAGAGCAGACAGGTAGTTCTGGGCTCCTTTCTGTGTTCTTCTGTTTTGAAAGAAAAATCTCATTAGTCTTCCTGGTTTGCAATAGTAGATGGTTCTGGGATGAAGACCAGGGTGCAGGCTTCTTGGAGCCATACAGCATATTTGGTGCTGACTTACTCCCCTGCCAAGTTTCTGCAGTCTCACTATACCATGGGAACTGCCTGCATGCAGTCTAGATTCTACAGTGCAAACAAAGCACTCTTTATTCATGTGGAGAAGGAAAGTGAGCTCATATGAGCCATTGGCTATGATGATATGGTCCAATGCCTGTAGCAGCTCCCTTCTCACACATCTGCTCCTGTGCACCTTGGATATAAGGACTGCAGGGGCCAGGCTTCCAAGTGAGAGACACATCACAGCTGTGGTAACATGTATATTAGGATTCAAATTTGAAGGCAGAGGGAATGGGCACTAGGTCTTGATTGAGTGAGAGGAGAAATATGAGAGCTGATCTCCAAATTGATGTGGTTCTCAGGTGCCTGCATTTAGCTCAACTCAGACATTCAGGGTCAAAAATAGCAGATGATGCCAAATGTGGATTCTGAACTCTCAACACTTGCAATATTTTTGACTACTCAGACTCAATTTTAATTTAAATTCATCGCCATTCTATGTCATTTCCTGGAAACTACTACTTTGTTAATGTCTGGGAGACAATATTATTTTAGCTGTTCTCCCCAGCCTATCAGAAAGGTGACATTAAATAAAAATGTAGTGACCTAAATTAAGATTGAGCTTCAGCCAACCAGCTCAAAGCATTTCTCACCAATATGCTGAAGAAGCAATTAATTCTATCATTTACATCTAAAGGCACAGCTAAAATGTTATCCATATATGGCAGAGTTCCCAAGCTGCAACTTTTTATTGTTTCCATTAGTGTTGCCATGTAAATGAAGACACATACTTGCCAAAAAGGGGATGAATTTGGGAGACAATGCTGTCAGAGTGAAGGCTAAACAGAGAAAAGTAAAAGGAATGGAGTTTTATTTCTAAAAATAAATTATGGTAGTGTTGCCACTTTCAAATAAGGAAGAGAAAGCTCTATAGTACAGTAAAAAGTATTTAGCCCTCGTGGTGTTATAGTCACAGCCAATAGCAAAGAATTGGGACAAAATAGTAGCTACCATTTCAATTTCTTTTGGTCATCATATGCAGATGTTCTACAAATACTAATGAAACAACTGTTACAATTCCTAAGAGACACATGAGTACCATTACAGGAAGAATTTTAGTTTAAGTAATTTTAACTGGATGCTTGACCACAGAAATGCTAAGATAGAATCGCAGCTAACATAAATATTCCAAATGTCACATTTTACACACCAGGAATATAGTCTTCGCATTTCTTAATTCACTGTGACCAAGCTTTCACAACATCTGCCTTCTGTCTCCTGTGACTGGAAAACTCACTATAATACAGAACATTATGTTGGACAGTTTTTTTCCAAGGTTATAAACCAAAAGTTTCTTGTTATTTGATTTGTCATTTGGAGTGTTAGACTATTATCTAAGTTTGATGTTTGCCATTCTACAGATCAGAGGACTTGAAAACTCATCTGTGCTGTCCGATTCATGGCAAAGGGGAGTATATTGAGTGCTTCAGGCTGTAGTCTTTCCTTGTTGCTGAGGCACTGGTTGCACTTGTCTCCATTATTTTTTCATACCCGACATCCTCATTCATGCTTTCCTTGTCCAGACCAAACTGAGCACCCACTGCAGCGGAAAAAAGCATCATAACAAGGAGAGACCTCAGCAACTGTGGATCTTTTTTCTATTCCCTTGTTCTGTTGTATGTTCAAATACAGTATCCTGGCAGCATCCACTGTTTCCTCACCCTTGTGGAGCAACTGCCACTGCTGGAGGCCTCAGCTAAGCACCTCCTCTGGTTATTTTGCATTTTTGAGTCTTTAATCTTTCACCCCATCATTTTACATTTATCTTCTGTGGAATCCCTTGTGCTTTTTCCTGAGCTTGCTGCCTCTACTTCTCCCTTTTGGTGTGTCTCTCCTCCTATTTGGTATTGTGTAGGGACTGGTTCTCATGCTTGAGGGCAAACCAATAACCCACAACAGATACAGGAGGAATGCAAGACTGGGGCCATTATGCATGACATGTCTTCTAAATGCTCTCCCAGCCTCCAGCATTTTGTGTCTCAGAGACTCACTGAGCAGGTAGATGTGTCTTTTTACTTAATAGAATTTGATGGGTTCATTTTCCATTTGTTTGTCCAAAGAGATGCTTTATCAGCAATAGTTGATCTGTGGCCACACACAAAGAGAAGTTTTTGCATACATGCAGCTTAAATCCCGAGTGAGTAGCATCTAGCTCTCTTTGACAGTAGCTCCGTAGATGTTCTCAGATCTTTCAGGAAGATGTTAAACCATGATTTATAAAATCACTATTACAGAAATATTTTTCTTCTTATTTCTGACATTTTTTCACTGTAGTTTGTGAGATGATTATGCACAGGTTTGTTTTAGTCAGGAACTTAAGTTGCCAGTGGGTAACGGTAATGGTGAAGTAATATATTTAGATTGCCTGGATTTTTCTTTTTACATTTGGCAATTTGTCCCCGATTCATTTCCAGAACAACAGTGGCAGATGTTCATTTTTCCAGCATATCAGAGGAGTGCAACAAAGACCTTGCCAATATTAAAGCTTCCATTGCCCACTGCAATCCTTACTGAAAACTTAGTGAGCTGTGTATTACACACCACAGTTCATGTAGTAATGCCCCATTGATCAACTGCTCCTGAAGCACAAAAGTCACTTGACATTCATTTTTTTGAAGCAGTATTCCAATGAATGCTAATTTCAAAATATATGGTGCTCTATTAAAATTGCAATCACACTTTACGGGTTTGCACCGATGACAATGAGGTAACATAAGGTGTCATGTTGCAGCCTTTCCAGTTGTTGTCAGTGGCAGAAGTTAATATTCTAATTGAAATATTTAAGCAATGAGGAGAATCTCCAAGTCACTGTGCTTTAAGAAAAGTTTAGACACACAATAATTCTGTTTTCAAAACAGGATGCTCAGAAAAACTCTTGCAATGTTTGGTCAGCATTTTTGCAAATGTTCACAAAGGCCAGTTCACAAAGTACTGAAGTATCTGATATACCATCTGATCAGGGGTGGTGGGGTGTTGTGACCTCTGACATTATGTCCCCAATACTTTGTTTTTTAATATTATATTTGTACTATGACATGAAGCATATCTGTTTTATCAATAAATTACTGCTTTATGGTGCCCTGCATCCCCTCTTGGAGTGTCTCAGGATACCCACTTGTCTCAAGCATTAATGAATTTTTTTTCTCACTGTGACAAAGTGAGATAACACAGGAGTAATCATTTCCAGCTGATGCACCCTTTTAGAAAATAGTGATTCTGGAAGAATGTACATATCTAATATATCCATAATCATTGTTATAGATGATTATATATTATTATATATGTTTACATAAAGACAGGCTCTCTTGAACCTGAGATTGGCCTCTGAGAGTCTTTTATCCCTTTTCTATCAAATTTTTCTTAATTGTCCCCTTCTGCTTACACTACTACTGTGAGTTAATAAAGGACAATGCAGAAGACTTTACATGCTAGTGTATGACTTTCCTAATACAATCTGTATAGGATTTCAGCAACAAACCTATAAATATCTTGATTTGTTTGGATTAGCATGTGGATTTTTCCTAACATGTTAAAATTATCTGGGTAAACTTCCTTGATGCTTTAGCTGAAAGGAATTCCAGGGGAGATTCAGGAAACTCCATCAGTGAGTTGGCTGTTGCTGCAGAGCTATGTTATGGAACCAGTAGAATTTGTGCACATGTAGAGAAATGACACACTTCAGAGGGTAAACATCTTTTGTAAAGGAAGTCACATCTCAGAAATCTCTTCGAAGTTATGAAGGTGCAGTCTCATTTAGTCTTCCTGGATTTCCAGAAAGCTCTCGAAGAAATGAGGCAGCCTTTGCATTCAAGAGAAGGTAATTCCATAGATAATTAAATAGTAAATATACAGGAATAGGAGAAAAAGGTTATTTTTAGCTGTGTAGAGGAACATTAGCAGCACATTATAGTGAAATGTGGTAAGGCTGATGTAATGAGATCAGCTGTTCAGCACAGTCATTAAAAAATTGAAAGCGCACAAAGCAGCAAGGTAAGAAAGTCCTCCAATTATGTCAGTTTATAAAGAATAGGAATAATGAATTGCATGTAGCCCTTATTGGACTGAGTGACTGGAATTTCAAATGAAGGTTGAAATTCAACTGTAAGTGGTGCTCCTGAAGATATGCACTCCCAATTTAAATATTCACTGATGGATTTTGAACTAACTATTATAACTCACAAATAGCAATTTACTTACTAATGCATGGATGTATCAGCTCACTAGAAACCAGCAAGCAAAGACAGTGCTGAGAGTTACTAGCAAAGATGTAGAATACAAATGATATCAGTACATCACTGAATACTTCCATGGCATATTCCCATTATAAACATGCTGTGCAGTTCTATTCCTTCAGCTCAAAAAGGATGAAACAAAACTATAAGAGGTCTAGTGAATGACAGAAAGGCGTGGAAGATCTTCCCCACTGAAACCAGGACTCTTCAGTTTGATAAAAGAATAACTGGAGAGAGACTGAGTGCCACATAATCATGAGTGGCCTGGACATGGTGAGGGGATATCGACTCCTTGACTGTTCTGCCAAGAAAAGTTGTTCATCATGCAAGATTAGAAGTAGGTTTCAAATACAAGGAAAAGGAAGTATCTCTTCATCCAATGTAAAGTTTAAGGGTTTCAAGAAATCCCTTGCCAAGTGGTGGTGTGGATATAGCTAGTGTACTTTAGTCAAAAAGCAACCAAACATTTGTGGAAGAGTATCCATCAAAGGTCATCATATACAAAGCCTGTGACATCTGCCTCTGACAGTCAACAAACTGCAAATTGCTGAAGGATGGAAATGTATTCTGGGAACATATCACAACATGAATACTCTGATGCACCCTTTTCTAGGTATTAGCTGTTGGGCTGGTCATACCTTTGGTATAATCCTGCAGAACTGTTACACTATTTTCTGTCCTGGAAGCCATAAGGATGGTCCCTTACAAATATTTCTCTAAGTATATCACAAAGGATATCCCTCTTACTCCTTTGTCTCAGTTTTACATCACAGTGCAGAGCAGAACATGTATCAAAAATAAAACTGCTGTTTTGGCTTTTAGTATAAGATGGATAATTTCAAAACTGTTAACCTCCTCTTTCCTCAGTATATGTGAAATGCCAAAAGCTTGTTGTTCTGCAAATGCAGCCACTCATTTAGCCATGTGCTGACTTTCTCCACTGTGAAATTATGCACTGTTTGTGTATGCAGCACACAAACTACACACAGCAGGTGTCATGTTCAGCTCTTTTCTAATATGTTTGGATGAGCTGCTTCTAATTAGTTATCCTTGCAGAGTAAGAAAATGTGGTAAATATGGTCATGTGGGCCATCCACCTAATAGCCAAATTAAGTAATTGTTCTGTGGGAGGTAGCTGGAAGTTGCTGCCATATGTGAAATAGAAATTATGTATATTTTTTAAAGGGCAGTCCATCATGGCTTCTGCAAATAAATATAATGACAGTTCAAGTGTTAATGTGGAGACCACTGTGTATTTCGCAAATACATTTAATCTTTAACTGTTGCATAAAATATTTGGTATCGCCAATTAGTGCCAGAGCTGCAGCTGGATGTGTTCAATAGTGGCCTAAAGTCTACACTAAAAGGTGAAGGTCTGAGTATTTTAAGTATCAACACCGCGCCTAAAAGGTTCAGTCAATATACTCTGGATTGATCTGAGTGGGCAACAGTGAACACAATCAATACTGATTAAGTTGCCCACCGTGAAATATTTTTCTTCTACGTGAAGCTTATTCTCCTTATTCAGATTCTTGCAATGCAGTTCTTGTACACACCAGGCTGTCTCTAGAGACCTGAAGGGCAAAACCTCACTCAAAAGTTAGCTGACTCAGCATTCTGAACATTAGAAAACATGCCCAGCAGTCTCATTTAACTAAGATGATAGCCCACTTAAAGCTTTTCAGTCCATAATTTAGATGAATGCAGATGAACAGAGCACAAATATCTGAACTTCACGTGATGCTAGCCTCAATGCCACTCATTAGGTACTGGCAACCTGTGATCTGCTCCGGTACTAGTCCTGCAGCGACTGAGCTGCAGCCCCAGTTCAATTTGCACCTGCTTGGAACTGTGCTAAGCTCTACTGCTGCCACAGGGAGCCTTGGGGGGTTGTGATGAGACAGTTGTGCCAGATGGTGGCTATGTATAGCATGGAGAAAGTTTGACATGGCATCTGGCTTCAGTTACTGAAACCCTAAATATGCTTCACCAAAAAACCCCCCACAAACCCATCTGATATAAATAGCATCTGAATTGAGGGTCTTATCCAAACACAATATCAAATGATTGTCTATGGCTATTCTCAATTACTGAAAAGTCAGGATACATCCTTGTCTAGGATGCTATGTTGGAAAGTCTAAGATTCCTTTTGTAACCCCTGAGACTAGATAGTTCCAGGCAAAGGAGCTTTAAAATAGCAACTCTAAAATTGCCAAAAGCATACTATTGCTAGATAGCTTTACTTGAGTCTCTAAAAGCGGTGAGGACCTAACTTGTGGCTTGGCGTAATTTTAGAGAATATGGCAGACAATAGGGGAAACTCTGCCAACACTAATATCACATTTCTAAGAACTATTCAAGCAATATTAGTTCAGATTAATTATATGGGATAAATAAAATTTCACTTTATAAGTATCATTTTCATGAAAGAAGCAACAAATTAAAAATCAATCGTATAAGTTGTGTTGAATTTTAAAAAGTTCATGCTGCTAAATTCCTCCCCTCCCTCCAACTGAAATTGGTGGGGTCTCCCTAGGGTCAAACAAAACACATGTGACTTGGTAGAGATGGTACAAGTTTCATTCATGTGTGCAGAACTTTCACTTCAGACTAAATGGGTGCAGAAATTACTATTCCCTCCAGTCAAGCTTAACAATTGGACAAAATTGAACAAGAGCCTTTGTACTCATGAACCTAAAGAAAAATTTTGTCTTACCAAATGGGAGAATGACAAGATTACCACAATTTAAAAAACCAAAAAAATCTAAAACAAACAAAAAGAAAACTCATTGCAAATGCCACTCAAAAGCAGGGATTTACATACATGTTTGTTCTCAGAATCATGAAGTCAGAAGTCATGCAGTAGGAACTCTGGATTATGAAGTCTCTTGCACAAGTAGCTATTTAAAATACACAAGGTAGTGGAATATTTTGATGAAAAAACGAAACTTTGAGGAACTGGATTGCTCTCTAGTGACTCTTTCTTTACAGGGGTTTAGTGTAATACATGGACTTTTCACCATAAATCTGAGAAGACAAATTTTGCTTCCTTGTCTGCAGCTAATGGCTTCCTGCCAGTGCTCATGGTATTTCTGACATTTTTAAAATACCAATTATCTGAAGTAATGGTGACCCTCTGCCCCTCTAGAATTTTTATCTTTGTACACAGGGAGTGAAGTTAAAAAGCAGATGGTGAAGCTAGGAAAGTGAATGCTGCTACTTGCCTGACTGTAGTGTTGTTTAACCCTAGAGTTATAACTTTTGTGAAGGTTCATTTATTTAGTGTTTCTTTTATTGTTTTGGTTTTGTCTTCCCCCCCCCCCACCATGGAGTGATCTGGAGCCTGTATTTTTGCTTAAAGAAGAAATATAGAGAGCTGTAAATCAACACAGTCCATGTTTTCCTAAAACATAAACAGTATACAGTGTGCTCCAGTTCCTGCTAGAAGTCTCTTAAACTAACAAACCATTTGAGTCAATCATTGTAATAGCTTAAGGGAAGTGTCTGGCCTGCACAGTCCTTCTGCTTTCCTGCAGTCATTTGTCTTTTAAAAATGGGCTTTTGGCACCCAGGACACTTCCAGACAAGTAAACGTATTTTCTAGGAAAATGCTTATTCAGTATTCAATTATCCTTTCATTTGATTGCCTTCAAAATTATCTATCCACTTGCTGTCAACTTTACACTGTTTTTGTCTTTACTTAATGGAATGGCTCAAAGTAATTCAACACGTGAATAAGGATGTAGATATGCATGTCATCGCATCTAAAATGGGTTTAGCCCCGAGATGACTCCGCAATTACCTGACTTAACATTCCTGTATTTCTATCTCTGCATCTGGAAACAGATTGGTATGGGAGGATTTGTGCAGCACAGGAGTAAGATAAGCGCAATCCTAGTGACACAGCTAACGCTCTCTCACTCAGTGTGGGTCTCAAACAGTGATGGATCACTTAATTGAAGAACCTACAGGAAACTGAAAGCTCAAATCCTGGCCTGATACCATTTTCTGCACAGACTGTACTGTAGACCACCCTGTACCCATCTTAGTCAGAATTTTCCTTCCTGGTGAACACGACAATGACTGTTTCAGTCTTCCATATTAGGGACAAAACTAACTTTGCTATGTTAAAAACAAAAACCAAAACAAAAAACAAACAGGAACAGCAAAGGGATATAAGCAATTTAAAAAGGAGTACTTAAGCTTTTGGGGAATGCTGTATCTATTCAGATGAGGTTCTATCAATACTATCAATATTAGCTTTAACAAAAACTAAGTAGAGTGCCATGCTTTTCAGTAATGTCCCAAGAACTTTTCTTCTTTTACTTTTTTTTTTTTCCCCCAAGTATTTGCTATTTTTATTTCTAATATCTAAGCTTAGCTCAAGTTTTCCTTACCAGTAAAATACCTTAAGGCTTCATGCTGGGATTTAACATCATAGTTTTAATATCACATTTACAAGAATGATAAATGAATTCTTTAAATCAAGCTAAGTAATAAAGGATGGGAGCTCTGCAACATTCATCCCCTCCTTGTTCCCTCTTGGGGTACCTGAAGCTGTACATGTTGACACGTTCAGTGACTGTTTTTTGATGCTTTCAGGCAACACTGATTTTCTGCTGAGCTCTTCCTAGCTCAGCCTCATTCCAGTGCTATAAACCTGAAAAAAACATAACAAAATCACAGTCAGGAACAACATCAGAAAATTATCAGTATGTATCCTGGTACTAAACAAAACATATCCAGTTACTCTTCTTGCAATTTTGTTTGCAAGTCCTGTTACACTAGAGTTCATTTATATACCATGAGACAGTGATTAAGTTCTGTAGACTTAAATTCACTAAAAAGACTGAATTTACTCTTTGCATTCCTAGCCACGGTTTTCAGACTCCAAATCATGCATATAGATCCCACCTTCCAAGCCAAAATTCTCTTTTCAAAAGTATTCAAACATGTCTGGCAAGAACACCTTCCAAAGCAATAGCACTGATGGCTGCTGACCAAAGGATGTGAAATGACTGATGCACATGACACATCCTGAGGAAGCAAAATGGTGAAAGCCTTTACTGAAGGACAACACAGGCTTATATATGGCTCTGAGGGAAGGTTCTGGAACTGGGCTGTGACTGGGCGGAAACAGGGGTGGAGTGTGCCAGTCAGGGGTCTGGATATCCAATTGGGGAATGGCAGTCAAAGGTGGGAACTGAGGGCCAATAGAAAACCAGGGTTAGGGGTGGAGGTGGGAAATCACTGTGAGAGGAAGAAGACAACAGGGTGGCCAATCAGAGATAAAACTACGGGGTGGGGGGCATAATTATGAGGGAAAACTACATGGGGCCACATCAACTTTCAGAACCAAAAACTGTACAATGAGCCACAGTAACCCACAAACTAAACTTCAACTGCAAATGTCTCTATTTGGGTAAATTTGTCCTGTCTGATTTGCTCAGTGTCGCCATCATCTTCTAAATCCACTTCTTATAATGTTGTTTCCAGTCTTCCTAACTTGACTGTTCTCCCACATATAACCTCACTTGTTGGGGTTTTGTTCTCTTGATTGTTGTATCTTGGAGTATCTTTGTGTTTGTTATTAATACACCATGACTCTATGGATATTGAGGAAGACCTACATGCCAAAGTAAGTTCATTTAAAAATAAGCCTCTTAACAGATTCAAAAATCAAGCATATTTTTCACTTGCTAATACATTCAGATAATTTCTCTTTTTTTCACTTTTCTGTTTTTTTATAATAAAAAAGTCTTGCGTTTAAATACAGCAGAACTATGAGAAAACATATTGTCATCCCATCTATAAGCATTTTATCACTCTATTAATTATCCTGTGATGTTCTGGGGTTATGGAAAATAAATAAGAATAATACCACCTAATCATTACATCACATACCACTATTATAACTCAATAATGTTTTGAACTGTATGAGAGTAGTAAAACGTACTGCACATTTCCGCTAAATGTGTTACATCAAAAGATTCGTTACTTCTATTTCCAAATATACCTCTCAATGAAATAAATTTTTATTAACCTCATTTTGAAGATGAAAACATTGATCCAACGCTATTCCTATGTACCTAAGTGCTTAATCTTCCTGGTTACCCATCTAAATCCTTACTTAATCTCCAGTTTTGTACTCAAGTTGTTGGAAAAGATCTTGTTCTGACACTTTGTGATCTTAGCTTTTCCATCTTCCATTGCTGTTTCCAGACATGTTCTGATATGACATTCACTCACTCATCCAGCAATTTTAGTTTCTTTTTGCTCTCACACAACCCCTCATTATTACAGTCTTTCATTATCCATTTCAACTTTATATGTCTGGGAATTAATCTTCTTTACAACCATATCCACTGCTTCTCAAATACAAGCTGATCTATTGTCATAACTGAAATGACTCAAACCTACCAGTCTTACTTCCACTACTTCACATTAAGTCTGAATCAGTGCCAGCTGGCAGTGGATGGGAAAACCCAGTTACTTCACTGAGCTTCTGAATGAGTCTGGAAAATTATTTGCTCACATACTAAAATTTGTTGTATTCAGGTAGGAATAATAGTGGCCCTCATGTTCTATGATGTTTAATATTTCACACCCTGTAAGTCCCAATTTCTTTCTTAGACTAATATGGCTACTGCCAACTTTAGGGAAAAAAAGGGAGATTTGTGTCACTGAATTTGACTGAATCCACTTTGGAACAAAGCAAATGGTCACCTTCTGGTTGCAAGGGGGAAGATGTCCTAGAAATAATAGTAGCTCTGGCTTAAATTCCTCTTTATCAACAAGTATACCCCGAGTTCCAAGTAGCTGGATCTCACTCTTACACTCATGGAATTGGCAGAGCTTGTTAGTGGATTACAAAATAATTAATTTTGTTTAATGCTTTTGATATATAGGATATAAAAATAGCCCAAATCCTACATGTGAAATTCTAGGAGGGACTAAAGAGAAAGGCAAGCAGGTGAGGAGCACATGCCACTCTGCAGACAACATTTTCTCACAGTTTCTTCATCTGCCTCCTGACACAACATCAGCTGCAGTACTGGTACCCTCAGGCTACAGTAGATTGGCACCAGCAGAGCTAGGAGGACAGGCTATGTTTAATCTTTAATACAACACAGGATCATAGGATAATTCAGGCTGGAGGGACCTCAGGAGATCTCTATTCCAAACTTTTGTTACAAGCAGGGTCAGCTGTGAGATTAGGCCAAATTGTATAAGGCATTATCCAGTGTGGTCGTGAAATTCTTCAAGGATGGAGAGAGATAGTACAGCCTCTCTTAGAAACATGTCCCAGTGTTTGATGGCCCTGATAATGAAAAACATTATTTTCCTTATTCCAGTTCTTTTTCTGTTTTCCATCCTGAACATCTCTTGCTTTAGGTTATGCCCACCGTGTATGCTCTCACACTCTGCTCTGAAGAGACTGGATCCATTTGCTTGATGCCCTCTTTGCAGGTACAGGCAGGTTACTGCTAGGTCCCTCTGAAGTCATCTCTTGTCCAGGCAGAACAAGCCTTGGACCCTCAGTTTCCCCAATGAAGCAGGTGCTCCAGACTCTGAGCAGCTTGGCATCCTTCACTGAACTTACTCCAGTTTGTTGATGTTGCTCTTGTATTGGGAAGCCACAAGTGGGTGCAATATTTGAGACATGGTCTAAGACATGCCAAGAAGAGACAGGAAAATGGGTCCCTCAATGTCCTGGTTGTGCCCATGTTGACACAGCCTGGAGTGCAGCTGGCCATCCATGCAGCCAGGGCACACTGCTAGCTCATGCCCAGCTTGTCAAGGCCCCAGGTCCCTTCCTTGCATTGCTGCTCCCAGTCAGGTAGGCATTAGCCTATGTCTTTGGATGAGGATGTCCTTCCCTTCTAGGGGCAGGACTTGGTGAATTTCAGTTGGTTTCTCCTGTTCCATTCCTCCAAGCTCTCTAGGTCCCTAGAGATGACAGCCCTAAATTCTAAGCCATAAGTGTATCAACAATTGCTCCCCAATTTGGTACATTTACAAACTGTATCAACAATTACTCCCCAATTTGGTACATTTGCAAACTGGATGAAAGGCCAGTCATGCCATTGATAAAAGTGCTAAGATAGACAGACTGTAGGAAAAGATCTAGAGTACTCCACTTGTTACTGGCTCACAGATAAAGTATGACCTATTAGCCCCTACCCTAATGGGCCTCATGAACGAATTTTTAGATGGATGGTTGCCCATTCATCCAAACCATAACATTCTAACTTGGATATAAGAATATTATGCAACACTGTGCTGAAAGCCTCAGTCAAGTCAAGATAAATGACATGCGGTGCTCTGCCTTTGTCCTGAAACTGAGACCATGCTCATTGGAGGCAATCAAATAGGTCAGGCCTAATTCATCCTTGGTAAATCCATGCTTAATTATGTCCCCAGGGATCATCAGAGTGGGACAGATTAACCTGTAGTTCTTTGGGTTGACCCTTTGGCTTTTTTTTCCCTTTTTTTAAAATTCCATTTGACTTTTGCCTGTCTTTAGTCATTAAGCATCTCCTCTGGGTCTCCAGAGGTACAGCTCTAGGTAGTCCTTGAGAGGAAGGCCTTGTCAGGTAGTGTCCTTGCTCTATCTTCCCTTCAGACTCTTTGTTTGGATGAACAAAGTTCGGTTGGAACAGAGAGCAGCATGTTGCTTTAGGTTTCCCTCTTTAGCACAGTGGTAAACTTCCATCAGGCAGCGAGAAAACCAAATTATGCTGCTGTCAGCACAGACAGCACAAATGGAATGATGCCCTTTATTTGTGTGCCTACATGCACTTAGGCATAAAATTTTGGAGTGAGGCTGTAGAACAAAGGAAAAGTAAAAGGTGTGAGTCTGGGCTGGGGAGCTATTGCCATACACAGGGTAACAACATTTCCCATTCTAAACTTCACCCTCTGAAAAAACTTGAGAAACTTTATTCAGTGACTTCTACAGAAAAATACATAATAAAAAATACCCCAAAATCCCCCCCCCCCAAAAAAAAAATCCAAACCCAAACTAACCAACAAAACAACACAAACAAACAAACAAAAAAACACCTCTCCCAACGAAAAACAAAGAAAAAAGAAAGGCTCTAAATTTTCCCTCTGTTTATTTATATTTGGTCAGAGCATTTGGCAGTATTTTTTTACACTTGAATAATTCAAAAATGGCTCAACAGATTTGATTCAGACATCCAACATCATCACTTTTGTGTTGAAGTTGAGTGTGGAAAATTGAAGCCAAAAAGAATTTGAATTATGAGCAATGGGAAAAGGGTTAGGGATGCAGGAGAGCAGCTGGATTTCTATCTACATCACAAAGAACCTCACAGCTACAACTGCTTTCCTATTCTAATTTCAGATGAACAAACACCACATAGGTAACATAGAAAGGAGTTTTCAAAGTTGCAAGGGGAAGAAGCCTGCAAACATCAAAACATCAGACAGTGTTTTGCTTGTATGTAACCAATCCCTTAAGGGAAGGAACAGGGAAATTAAATCTTTTGATGTGGTTGACTTAAAAAGGGGATACAGAAAGTTTATATGATCTATGAGCTGTAGCAAATGGTATCCTCTAGATGACTGTATTTACCAGGGTCTGCTGAGAAACAAGAGCTGAGGATGTGGCCTGGCATGGGTTAGCTCAGTAACAGTCCATGGAGCAGTCACATGGATGATGCCATACTTAAGTGAAAATTTACCCTACAAAATACCACATTGATTTCTGAGAAGGAAGTGGGAGGGAAAGCCAACTTGTCTCTGAGTATTTCAGTGTAGGCTGAAACACACTACTTCACAAATATTCCGGATTCCCTGTGTGAAGAAAGATGTCATGAATACACATAAATGTGTCTAGTCCGAGCGAAACAAGCACTAATGTGTTTCTGTAAAAGCTGCTGCTCCCTGTTCCTCTGGTGGTCAGTCTCTCTATACTTGATCATATTCAAATTGTCTCTGATAGCTGAAAACAGCTGCATTCCCCTTCTGTCTTAACAAATATCAGACTTGCCATTGCTTTAAAAAGCTTCTTGTCAGCTGTCTGGATGAATTTGAAGGACAGCTTGGAAAGATGAATTTGAGCATTTTCTGGAACAGCACTGGCAGGCAGCCTCAGACAGCACCTCGGCTGAGTGTGATATGATTTGTGCTGTATTTGGGTCCCAGAGATAGGCTAGACTGGATTTTCCCTTTGAACAAAGCTGGAGTCTTACCACTTCCGCAGGAGCATTCGGAAAGTTCATCTTTTCTGCTAGTACAAACAAAAGGCCTCAGCACTTTTTAGGTAGGGACACAAATGAAAATGATGTTATAAATAAAAGCACAAGAATCTACTGACTTAATCCAGTGAGACTGCTGTAAAAATATACCATGTATTAGCTTTCAGCTAAACCCAGAGAGTTGCTTTTAGCAACAGGAAGACAGGAACTTCAGCTCACCCAAGTACTGCCTCTGAGGAAAGTAGTACAAATGCCCAGGTCAGGAAAAAAGGGATGAAATAAAAAATGGCATGTCTGTCCAAGTTCAGTGCAGTGTTTCAGTCTTCAAATGTCCTCATTCAAAAATATAGATGATTAATTTAAAATGTGATCCATGGGAAATTCAAGTTTCCTGTAGACTAGACATATAAATATATTTTTGAAACATTACAGTGAATTTTAATTAGTGAAATTTTATATAAACTTTTCTATATAAATACAGATTAATGAAACACATATGCACGTAAACATTAAAAAATGCAAAGAACATTCTCTCTTCCAACAAAACACTGCTTTCAAGCTCAAACAAAATTGAAACATCTATTTCCATTTTGAAAAGGGTTTTTACATTATATAAGAAAAAGCAACAAAGAAGAAGAAGAATATAAAATGATTCAACTTTTTCCAGAGAAAATGTATTTTCAAATGTGAAGACAGGAATCAATATATATAAATGACACAACTCTTTTCTACTTCTGTGCACTTTAGGCATTATTAAGAAAACAACATGCTAAATGCAGAGATTGTCTCAGTTTAAAGGAAAACTAAGATGTCTATCTGGACTCGGAAGGAGCCCTCTTCCCAAAAACCACCACAACCTTTGACATTAAGAGACTTTAACCAGAAAATGTATAGAAAAGGGTAACAGTTCTTTACTACAAATATATGTATGCATCTGTTTAACCCAAACCAGAACAAACAGCAACACTGTAACCAAGCCTTTCAAACAAATCAGGTCCTATCTTGGCTCCTTTGGTGCAGTTGTGTTTACAGACGGTGGGAGGTGATGCCTCACCTCAGGAGGCAAAGGCTGCAATGGCTGCATGGGCTCTGGTGAGGCACAGATGGTGACAAGGGAGAGGTGCTGGTTCCAAAAACTCATGTGGGAACGGCGGCTGCAGGGGAAAAGCTGAAACCTTCCCATAGGCAGTCCTGTGAAAGCATGGGGAGGACTGGGGGTTAACAACTCCTCTGCAGATGGAGTCGGCCCTCAAGGAGTCTGCAGCAATTCCAGGTAGCGGCAACTGTTCTCACTGAAGAACAGCACAGCGAACACAGAGTTGGGCGACTAAGGCAGGGGAGATCCCTCCAAGTGCTTCCACCAGCCCAGCAAACCGTGGCTGGTGCCCACAGCATCTGGAGGAGAGAAATGTGCCAAAAAAACCTGGAAAAACCTCTCTCCCCAACCCTCAGTCCTCCCCAACCATTAAGTTGGAATGCAAAGCTATCAGCCATCCCTTTGTTAGCTGGTTCTAGGAGCAGGTATTTGTGGGCTTCAACTTCCAAACCGCTCTGTTGGTAAGGGAGAGAAAAAAATTCCATGAAAGATTTTGAAACTATAACTGAGATAAGAGTATAATCTGTAATGCTGAAATTACAATGGTCCTGAAAAATTGTTTATTCTGTTTATTCCCTTTTAACGGTGTCATTTCCAACATCAGTTGCAGCTGCACCTTCTGAGGCTGCATTAGTGATAAGAAAATCAGAGGCAATGGCTAGACCTAATGGATTGCTCTGGCCCAAGGCAGCTGAATATTCAAATGTCTGTCAGCTTGGAATGGCCCGGAAGCAACCTAAATCCAGCATGGCTGGGGCACCTGTGTGATCCTTTGCTCCATCATTCCGTAACACTTGAGAAAATTCTCAGTTTATCAATGATAGTATTTGTGCAAGCAATTAGTGCTGCATTTTGTACATATTCTGTCTTGCCTAGGCTGGCAGACTCCATTGTCATATTATCAAACTTTTACAGAACATAAATGTTATAACTTCTCATATGTTGAAAAGAACTGAAGATCAGCTTGATTGAAGGCCTATCATGTCTTCTGTCACTGAGTTTGTGAAAGGTTTGAAGTTATTATGTCAATCTCCCTGCAACAAGCATGACTTACTACCTTTTGGATTAAGATTTCATGAATGCCAAACTCCTTACAGCTTGGTTTTTTTCCATTGGAAGGAATTCAGGTCTCTAAAATTTCACCACTCTTCTATAAATAGATAATACAGAACCACTGTCTTGTTCAATTTAATTTTTATTTTTATTATTTCATATGAAATTACAGTATCTAAACTTAACTCTATCACTTGTTTTCTATGAAGAACAGTACTTGAACATAGTCTATATATAAAAATACAACACCACTTTTCCAAGAACAAATACTTGCAAAGGATCATGAAATTTTCCCAGAGTTAACAGTGACTCACCAGCTCCAAATTTTTGGCTGATGTAAATTAGTATAGCAGTAATAAATGTGGTTATGCCATCTATGTCAGCTGAAGATGTATCTCACTGCACAGCACTGAGAAATTGGCTGAAGATATGACCTTACTAAGAGATCATGCAGTCTACTACTGGCTTGCCTTTGTTATTCTTTTCTTTGTGGATTTACTTAAAAGTTGTAGCATCAGTGGGCCACAAACACAAGACCAAAAGACTGAAGCAGTTCTGTTAGCTGCTTTGTAGATGATTACAAGCCAGATCAGAACACTTTTCAAGAAATGTACATTAAAATCATGCAAGTTTCCAATATGAAAACAATGACATGTTCTGAACCAAGTCTCTTTCCAGAAATTAAACAGTAAGTTAAAAAATAGGATGGTTCTCATGTATTTTGGACTGACGACAGTTCAAGATTTTTGTGGCAAAAACATAACCTTTGAAACTGCTATTTCACAAACAAATGGCAAGCTCTGTCCTTCTTCACACAAACACAAGATTTGATTGCCTCTGTAAAAACTGTCCCCAAAGCATTTCCTTTGGCTGACGTGGAATGCTGAGTGTTCACTAAATCAGACACAGAAAGAAATTTTTTTTTGGCCTTTATGAACTTTTGAAGCTTTAGCAGCTAGCAGCTGCTTATCTTGTGAACAGAATTTCCTGTTAGTATCCTTCCAGACTATTTGTTCACTAGAAGTGCAACAAATGTCAACAAAAACAACACACTATGTTCCAGTTTTTAAATACAGTTGAGGAATCTCAGAATGTTTTACACTTCCCAAATAGACTCCTGTTCTATTAATGTATGTACTGCTATGGCCTTGTTCGGATCTCATTTAGTTCCGGTGGTTGTTAGTTGGATTGAAACTATAAAGATATTAAGAGATTGACTATAACCACTACATTTCTGTACTTCCAATAGCAGTGATAGCAATAATTTTAGGAAGGACTGAATAATCTGAATTGTTTAAAAATGGCTCCTTTCTCTCATCATATTTTGAGTTATCTGTTCTGATTCCCTTCAGCTCAGCTAATTAGCAATGATTTTGACAGACAAAATGAGACGCCTCACAGTCCCTCTCTCCCAGGGAAAGCTGCACTGCCTCAGCTAATTCCAGGTATGCTATCAATGAAGGATCTGTGAACTAACCCATTCAGGACATCAGATTTTTAGAGTGTGTTCACAGAAGGGCAACTAAGGTGGTGAAAGACCTTGAGGGCAAGATTTATGAGGAGCAGCTGAGGTGACCTGGTTTGTTCAGCCCAGAAAAGAGAAGGCTGAGGGTGCTCTCACCACAGTCTACAAGTTCCTGAAGGGGCAGTGGAGGGAGAGGTGGTGAAACTGTCTCTCTGGTGGCCAGTGACAGGACACAAGGAAAGGGAATGAAGCTGCATCAGGGGAAGTTCAGACTGGACAGCAGGAAAGGGTTCTTCACTGGGATGGTAATTTGTCATTGGAACAGGTGCCCCAGGGAAGGAATCATGGCACCAAGCCTACCAGAGCTTAAGGAGTGGCTGGACAATGCTGTTAGTCACACAGTTTAGCATTACATAGTCCTGCAAGGAGCAGGGAGCTGGACTCCATGATCCTTTGTAGTCTTTCCAACTTGAGAAATTCCATGCTTCTGTGATTTTTTGGAGAAAAGGTAGTGAATCTTCTGTGGTGAATACTTACAGACTATGACATACAGATTTCATTTGACCAAGAAACAGAAGATGGGAACGTTTGCTTACTTCCTCTGTGCAGAAGATTGAATGTGCAGTGCAATGATTTTTCCAGGATTTCCACCCCAAGATAAAGCTGAGTAAGCCTGAGCATAGCAAGAACTCAGGACAGACAGACAATATTCATCTGTGCACCTTCCACAGAGCTCCCAAAACTGGGAGTTAGGATTAGCTATCAGATAGTGCTCTAGAAGCACAGAACCAATGCTCAGCCTGGCAGGCAGCCTGGAACGTTTGAATTAGTTGAGAGCCGGTTTTGGCCCCACTTTCATGAGCTTAAAATAGAAAGCAAAAGCTGTAAGATTCAAACAGAGGGAAATTTGAAATCAGTAATGACTATTTTTGTAGAACCTAAGGATAAATTAAACATTCTTCTCCTTCGAAAGTTCCAAATTGTAAATAGTTGAAATGAGTCTTTTTCCTTTGATCAAAACTAGTCCTATTGTGATGCTGCTTGATTTTTAGATTGGTAAATGTGCAGAAGCATGCAGCTGTCTGGTAATGCCATTTCTAGCAATGCCCACTGCATAGAATGGTGCTGATTTACTCTTTCCAAGGGTACTTGTTGCTAAGATTAAATCAGCTGGGTGGCTCCCCAATTTCCTTCGGAGTAGGATGCATTAGTGCAGCAAACAGTGCTGCTCTGCTTATTTCCAAGGAGGCAATCTGAAAGCTATGTGTGATTATTCAAAGCGGGGACCAAACACATGACAAATCATTTATTTTGCTTAAGACACTACTGGAGAGTGTTCACACAGTGCAGAAAGCCAAGAGACCACCCACCATCCTGGACCTAGAACTACGTTGCCTTGAACAGCTTTGACAGCAGCGGGGGATGTTTGTAGCACTCAAGTTTGTGGTTCTCTGTGATTCCATCTAAAAAGCAGGAGCCAATTGGGAAGCTATGAGAATTACGCACTACAGAGCTTCACAGTGTCTGAAGGAAGTGATCCTCCTGATGCCCCTGCTAGATTTAAAGTATCAAGAGAAACAGTTTTGTGCAAGGAAACAAGGAACTCTATGAGCATTTGACGTTACTGTAACAAGTGGAAGTTTGTTTTGCAGATCCCTGTAGCTGATGTTCAGTGTGTACCACACACATGTTGTGCTGCATGTGCACACAGCAACTGCAAAGCACGTGTGCAGTAAAATCAAACCCTCCAACATCTGTGCAGCACATCTGGTCTCATTTATGTAAGAAGCTGACTTGCTACGTACACATGCCATAAGAGAAACATTCTTAACGTGCCCTTAATAACATTTTGCCTCCTGACTCAACTCTCTATAGATGTGTCTGAAGTTTTTCCTAAACCCAAGGCATTCAAAATGCTCATATGAGCTCTTTCTTAACTCCTTGAGGTGCAAGCTCACATTATAACCTTTCCCTAAAGTGGAACAAAACTGGAGTCCCTTACGAAATGAACACATGCAAGCTTTTCATCTGAGATCTCTGTTGTCACTGGCCAATAGGTTCAAAGTTGTGGAGGGGAGGGGGGAAAGGAGTTTATATTTTGCATTTCTCCTTGCAAACATTTTATCTCCCATACAAAATTTGATTCATATAGAAAATCAACAGTGGCACTGTCAACATCATCTGGTAACCTGGAGTTCAGAAAGCTTTGTCCTTTCAGCAAATAGTAAACACAGATAACATAAATTCTCCACAATTGTCATTCTCCCTAAGAGTGAGACAAAAAAACCAAAGTAATTTTAAATGCCTTTTTATTGACATTAGTGATTCTTAATGTTTCAGGGGATATCTGCTTATTCATACATATATTTGTACCTTTTCCATAAGAATGCCGCATTCCTATGTGTGTTGGGAAGGAAATTTGTTTGGCATCACAAATTCAAGAGGGATATGCAAGCCTCATACAGTCTCACTTGCAGCTTATTACATGGACTGCAAGTATGATTTTCCTTATTTGTAGCTGAAACATATTTTAAATTAGCTGCTTTATAAATAATCAGGCATATAACAAAATCCACATGAGTACTAACTTGAAGGTGTCTCAGGATTCCCACTCACCAGTTCTAAAAGACCAAACGTGTGCAATGTTTCCCATGTGAAGGGGGACAGCCAGCCTTTCCTAAGGATGCTTTTCTTTTATTGAGTGCATGGCAGTGTTTTGGGTTATGAAGAATTGTTTCATTGTGTTCATTAGCATTTCAAAAGCATTTAACTTGGCTGGAGCTCTATAAAAGATTGCTGTGAACTGTATTGCTGTATGTATATAGGCACTACTGAATACAATAGGAAATAGGATATATTTACATTTTTATAAGAGTTTCCTGATTTAAAGGAATGTGCTGACTACTTTGAAGTTGAGACCAAGTTCTCTTTCTTCTCTTCCTCAGCCTGAATGTTCGTATGTGCAGCATACAGTGTAGGCAAAACTGTTGTTTTAAGCAGTCCTGTGTTTTCCAGGGTGCAAATGCAGGTGTGGATCAGAAACTGAATCTGAAAGCTGGGGCTTGTCTAGTAACTCATTTCACACCTTGTCTGTGCTTGTGAGCCATGTCACAGGCTGTTGTCCTCTTTCAGTTTACAACTTCATCTATCCCTGATTGCAGAAGCATAAGAATGACAGGTCCTAGATTTCTTTTCACTCCAAAATATGAAACTACATTTAACACATCAGGTTTTGCATAATTTGTGAAAGTGAACACTAAGGTAACTACAAACAGACATCAAGGTTGCACAACTTGAATGTGGATGCTGTATTCTTCCCTTCTACAACATAAATCCCTGCTGAACAGTATCAGAGGCCCATGATCAGGCAGGTGTAAAGACAAGTCTTGTAGGAAGGATGAGTAAGGGAGAAGGAAGGTTTATTAAAAGTCAGATTGTCCAGTGCTCCAGTATAAAACTGGAGGACATGCTCGTTGAGTTTCTCAATGAACTAAAAGACACAAGAAAGGAGTATAGAAAAAGCAGGAATAAAGAAAGGCAATGAAATTGAGCATGTCCCTGGGTCAAGAACAGAGGAGGAGGGTACACAGAGTCTGTAAGAACTGCCTGACCAAGAGGACATAGTAAGTGAGGTTTTCTAAAGTGACTAGTAAAGGTCTCTTCATTTTATACCCTCATCCTTATGTGTTTTTCAACCCCCTAGACATCACCACATGGCAACATTCCAGAAAAACCCTAGATTGTGTTGGTGATAATTTCATGACACAGAAATGTTAGAGGCTCAACGATAATGTTCTACCAGATCTACTGCTCACAAACTGTGAAGAACTAGTGGAAAAGGCTGCCATGGTTGGCAGGTCGGGCTGCAGTAGCCACATGATGATTGAACTCAGGATCTGAAGGAAGGCTGGGAAGGAAAGCAGCAGGATTAGGATTTTTGCATTTCCGGAGAGCAGATTTTGTCTTATTTTTAGAGAATTGCTAGGCAGAGTGCCCTGGGAAGCAGCCATGAAGGGGAAAGGTGCCCAGGAAAACTGGCTAATTTTTAAAGAAAACTTTTTGAGAGCTCAGGAACAAACCATCCTGTTGTACAGGAAGACTGTGAATTCTGGCAAAAGGGCTGTTTGGCTAAGTCAGGAGTTTCTCAATGAACTAAAACACACAAGGAAGGAGTGTAGAAGAAGCGGGAACAAAGAAAGGCAACAAAATAAGAGCATAACAATATTGCTGAGCAATGATTTAAGACAAATGTTCTAGAGACAAAATCAGGATGGTCAAAACAGAAGGTGGGTCTGGAGCTAAAACTGTCCAGGTACAAAAAGGTCAAAAAGAGATGGTACAGGAGTGTTAGGTGGTAAAGGAAGCTCAGAGAAAATGTAGGTCAGGAGATGGTCTAGTAAAAAAGATGGGAAGGACAGAAGTACTAAAGTACCTTTTTTCTTCTGTCTCCACTAATGAAACCTGTTTCCAGAGCCCTGTGTGTACCAACACATATTTAGAAGGAGATGGTGACTAGGGAAGCACAACACATTGGAGGAAGCATTCAGTCTGTGGGAGAAGGTGAATGCTGACAGAGATGGTTGATGTGGTTGTGATGCCTTTGTCCATGGAAAATAATGACAATCATGAGAAGCAGCTGGGGAGCATGTCCTCTGGACATGTCCCCAAAGGACAGGAAGGTAATTGGGACTAGTCAACACAGATTTCCAAAGAGTAAATCATCCTTTGGTAATCAGATTACCTTCTTTGACAGAATGACTGGCTATGTAGGCAAGGGGAGAGTGGGGGGTATAATATATCTGACTCTAGTAAAGCATTTGACATCACCTTCTACCGTATCCCAAATCTCAGCCAGCTGCTGAGGAAGTTTGGGCTTTAGCAGGGTAGAAATTTGAGCTCAAAGGGTAGAAACCAATGGCTTGATGTCTGACTGGTAACTAGTGAAGTTCCTCAGGGGGTAACACTACAATCCATATTACCCAGTGTTTCATTCACAGTATTGATAATGAGGCAGCATATACCCTCCACAAATTTGTGGATGATGCTAAATTAGGGGGGAGTTAACTGACACCTCAAAGTGCCAGCTGTGTGCTCCCATCATGAATGAAACAAATGGCCAAGGATTTCCTCAGGGGCAACATGGCTAGCAGATCAAAGTAGGTTATTCCTTGATTTAATCTGCTAATGAGGAGGCCATAGTTGGACTGTGTCTGGCTCTGGGACACTCTTCAAGAGAGAGGTTAAAACCAGGAGATGGTCCTGCAGAAGGTTATCAAGGGATACAGAACACATAAACTATGAAATAAAACTGAGGGAGCTGGGTTTGTTTAGTCTTGTAAAGAAGAGACAACTGGGAGATTGAACACCCTGTGATTACACAAAATGAAGTCGTGAAGATGACAAAGTCAGACTTCTCCTTATACTAGCAAACACAAAGCAGACAAGAGTAAGGGGCACATGTTGTGATCTGGGAGATTCAAATAGGACATTAGGAAAATACTACTCACCAAGATGGTATTGCAGCACTGGAAGAAGTTATGAGAGATACTGTGGAGCATCCAGGTTTGGAGGCTTCCAAGATTCATCCAGATGACTCCATGACAGGCCTAATACAGTATTAATTATTGCCCTTATTAATTAAGCAGAAAACTGAACTATAAAACTACCAAGGTTTCCCCAAAACAGCTCTTGCAATATGCTATGATGTTTATGTTTATGTTGAAATCTTGCATTTCCAGAAGTCTATTTTGCTCATGTGCTGTGTATCAGTGAAGGATAAATGATTCAGACTGTCAGAGAAAACTTGGGAAGGAAGATATTTCAGTTTATGGCCTTTTGCCCCCTTCTATCTCAAAGCAGATTTTTTTTTAGAGTTATTTGTTTGGATAGAGAAGAAATGTATTCAGGTACTTTGTCTGGAGAGTTCTCAGTAACCAATAAAACTTGATTGCATGTAAATCCAGAAAATTATTAATAAGCAATCAAATGGAAAGCAACTTGAAGTCAAACTGCTGACATGTTTGGTTTTTTTGTGTGTTGTTTTTATTTGGTTTTTTGTTTTGTTTTGTGGGTTTTTTGTTTTTTTTTTGTTGTTGTTTTTTTTCCATATAAACTCTTGTATACCCTGGTAAAAATGTTCTTGTTCAGCCTTGGTACCGTAATGGTGCAGGAGCTTGCAGAATATTCTTCCTGTGATTCCACACAGCCCAACTACATTGTGTTGAACTCAGCATTTCTGCTATTTACTGAGTAACAAAAATAAATCTTGTTCTAACTTCAGCAGAAGGCTTGAAAGAAGTAGAAGCAAATCTTCAGCATCTTTCATTCATCACATGATATTGAGAATGAGCTGGACCAGCTTCAAGTGTTTTGCATTTCATGTTGAAAGCAGCTTTTCAAATGTCAGTGGTTACAAGGAACAGGAGAAGACAGCCTTCCTACAGTCTTCCTGTTTCTTTATCTGGTTGGAGCATCTAGTGGCTCTTGTGACTAAATTGCTTCATGTCTGCAAAATAAATTGCTGGCTACAAGTTAGTTTCTATACTGTAGGTCTACTCTGTAACTCGTAGTTTTTGTAAAGATTTCCAAAACTGTGCCATGGAAAAGGCGAGCAACTATTTGCTTCTATACATGGAAGAAAGCATTTGAGAAAGCAATATAGGAAAGCTTATGCTTTTGTGCTCTAATATTGAATTTCATCCATGCTCATCAGAGGCTTAATTATTCAGGTCAGAATATGCAATAACTTTTTCTTCAAAAGGTCTTTTAAAAATATAACATGTAAAGAAAGAAGATGAGAGGATTTACTGAAAATTATGTTACTAACTTCTACAAACAAAAGAAACAGAGATGGAATAGAAGTGTCAGAACAAGAAAGTGAGATGTAGATTGTAGGTTGGACAAAATTGGAGCTTCAGACCTTGCACACGGCTATGCATTTTTTACACACTACTGCAAATTCACCATTAAATCTCCAAAAGTTGCATTGATCACTGAAAAACAATATTCACTCAGAATATGACTGGTTCAATATGCTTTGGTCAGCTTTTCTTTCTATATGCGACAAGCAGGATTTTTATTTTTAGTACTGATGGCTCCCATAGCAAAAATTGGGTGTAGGTTAACTTCTTCCTAAATTGCTCTGATAGCATCTCTAACATCCTTCTTCTCATTTTGCAGGGAGGAAATCATCTGCTCTAGGTGGAGTTCTGGCATCAGTATATCCTCTCATGCACAATTTCAGTCATGCTTCAGAAGGTAACTCAGCCAGCTTCACTGTCACTAGCTACTGACACAACAGAGCAATACAGGCCCTATTAAACCCAGCCTTGTTACCTCCTGGGCTCTTTTATTCCCACTATAGTGGTATCACTCATGCTTATGCTTTTTATGCTCTTTACTCTGTAGAGGGACCTGGCCAGCATCATGATCTTACTGTCCTTGACTTGGTTAGCACCCTCAGCACATGGGTGTGCATAATTAGGAAAAGTTTCTGCCTTGTCACAAAGGCTTAACAATGCAGCAGGACAGACTGCAGATGAAAGACTGAATCAAGATGATTGTGGCTTGGTTTTCAATAAATTTTGACTTAATTTTACTTACATTATGAATTCTTGCAGATCCTTTACATTCCCATTGCATTGGTGAAAGATGGTATAAATTCCTGCCACTACCAAGTAGCCAAAGTGCTGGTTTGTAAGGGAAGGAAGGGGAAAAGGTGAGAGGGAGAGTGCCAAGAAGAGCTAAAACATTTCTTAAACTCTAAATAACTAATTGTTCGACTAACTAGCCATTGTTTTGTACTATGCCATTTCCCAGTTCCCTTTCTCAGTTCAAACAAGTAGCTGCTTGAAAGCCCTTCTGCTAATGCAGTGGCTACCCAATATGGAGCAAAACCTCTTTTTTGACTAGTAATCTTTGCTTATTAGTACTTCAACCTCAGGCTTATGAAGCTCAGTGAATTCAGGATACATTTACTAAACTGTGACTTATCTCCAGGTGTGTTATTAGCCTTGTTTTCTTGAATGATGAATTAAAACACACAAGTTTTCCTGAGACCGTGGAGCAGATGGGGGTCAATACAAGGTGGCGTCTATGAACTTGACTAGTCAGAAGTAAAACCATATGCCTCTTCACAGAAATCTACATTGAGGAAGTCTAGACTGTAAAGTCACATTGTGGACTCCTGGTCACAGCTCTTCCAGAAGGTACTTGAGACTTTGGACCATTTTGGAAATTATGATGTTCCAGAAACACTTGGAAAGTACTCCCTGTAGAAAGTTAAAACTTCCCAAACAGATGGCTTGTCTTGTGAGCTCTGTAAAACCTACCAACAGTGGGACCTCTTTTAGTGATTTTGATGAGAAAAGATGATGCCATCCTTGTTCTCTTGGGAAGTTATCAGCTTTTTAACTTTGTAAATAGAAACTGGAGTTGCAGTTTGCATAGTCTGAATGGTTGTTGCTAAAATTAACTGATCTACACTGAAGTACAGGCTGCCACTGTGGTGACAAGAGCAGCCTGTGCCTGTCACCAAGGCTGTTACCAGTCCCTAAACAAATATGAGTTGCTGGCCAAGCAAAAGCAGCATCTGCCTACCGGTCAATGAACTGTGGCTGATAAAACAGGGAATGTCTGATAATTTTGTGCTGGAGTACAATCAATTTTCAGCTTCTATATCTTCACAGATCCCACTGGCTTTTATCTTCTTCTGTCTGAAGTTTTCCAGTAAAGCTTGAACCATTTTGTTTGTGTGTTTGATTTATGCACTATAACAACCTTGATCCTACCATATGCCAGGACTTTCCATATGTTCTTTCATTTGTAACATCCTCAAAATTCACCCAATAAAGGCAAAAGGTGGCTACAGACCCTCTGTCATTCAGCTACAAACAGCTGGTAGTGCACATTACAATGCTTATTTAAAGCTCAAGTACTCTCACCCATCTTCTCTGATAACTAAACTTGGCAAGTAAAAACATGAAAATAAAAATATCAGTGTAGTGTAGCATTTCAAAGAAGCATTCAGGAAGCAGACAGCATGTCTTGTTCCAGCGTGAAGAACCCTGTGGCTGAATGCATCGTCCATGCTTTGAGAATGTACCCATCTCTGGTATGAAAAGACAGGTCCTCTAGGTGTGGTCACATAACTTACCATATAGCTGCTCACACTTGCTTTTGCTAGTCTGAAACAGTGTGTCCTTTCTGTGGTGATCTGCTAGCATTTCAATTTCAGATAAATCCCTAGAACTGCCTCTTCATTGGAAGCAGAGATGTGTTTTCATACACAAGAGCGATCTCAACAACTCTGTGGGCACGTCTGATGCTTAGTTGAGGAATAACGGTTTTTAGGCAGAAGTATTATCTGACTCTTTTTCTGGGAGAACCACTTCAGTCTCGACATTTACAAATATTTTTAGCTTTAGCCACCTCAAATGTAGTTGTTTAATTTTACTCTTCACTCTCAAGCAGCTTGTTCTTGACAAACAGTACAATAAAGAGGGAGTTTTAAATCAGTGACTCCAAGTTAAAGGAATAAAGGGTCTGTATAGGACTAAAGTTTCTGTCATTTATGCAGGTTTAAATTCAACAATCACTATAAATCCTCAGAATACCTTATTTCAGTCAGTTCCTGATCTAGAGATCCTGATCTACATTTTGAGAGGGTGGGAAAGGACAGGCAAGGTATAAAAATGAGTATATAAGCAGTAAGAAGAAAAGCAAATTATCCTATAAATTTATCCCCTGAAATAAGCCCCTATGTTTTCCCACAGTCAGCTTCCCAGATTGGAGTGTTGTCCACATGTCAGCAGTGGCAACAACAGAGAGGTCTCAGGAATATTTGCCCCACTGGACAAATTAGAGGTAGGTATCTATCTTGTCCTTTCTTTGCTTTGACTCTGAGGTAACACTTGCACTTTTAGCAGAGTTTTAATGATAAGACCGTTCGCAAAAGTACAATTGCAGGGGCTCCTCAAATGACCCCCTGTGATTCAGCTTGGACCTGAAAGCAGAGCTGTGGTGTCAATGTCACAAGGGCCTTCAATAAGGCACAACGTGTCAGGTAAACCAGCTTAAGCTGGAGTTAACTCAAGGAACTGCATGTTGTGCTGTCTTTTTGCATCTAACTGGGCTGCCAGTAGGCTCCTGTGTCAAACTGGATATTGCTGAGCAGCAAGCACAGAGCTGCCCCACGAGGGAGGAGGAGTCAGGAGCTGAATGAGGGACAAGAGAAGAAGATAAATCAGGTACGGGGTCCATCCATCAAGCTCAGTCAGAAGAAGCAGAAGATTGGGTCAGAGAGAGGGATGGCATCAGGAACAATAGTGGTATAGCTGGGACAGGGACTGATGGCTTGGTCTGAGCTGGAACAGAGTGCTGGGCCATGAGCAGGGGTGGGGTGAGGTCCCAGAGGAGGTTTGGCAGAGGTAGTCCGGGCAAACAGTGCCCTCAGAGCCACAGTCCTAAAGTTCAGAACAAGAAGTTCTCTCTCAAGGTAGGAATCCAACAACTTGTGTTTCAAACAGAACAATATTTTAGTACAATAAGGAAAGTATATAAGCATCCTTCTTTACAGCAATCAGAACACCAAGTACTGGGGCAGAGAGCTATGTTTTTCTTATTTGATGGTATTTGGCACTCTTTTCTGTGCCCCTCACTTCTCCTACCTTTTAAGAGATACTTCATAATGGCTGTCACATTAGTTAGACTGTCCAGTCAGTTATGCACTTGATCCTACATTACTGACATTCTTGTGGTTGAATGAGAACAAAATAAAATACTACAAGAGATGCCAATTGTGATCACTATCAAGATACTGATATAGTCACTCCAGCTGTTAACTGAAAGACATTTTTGTGGCCATAGAAGCCAAAGAGTGAATACCTTATTCAGCTGTTTCTTCGGTGAAACTTGCAAGTGAAAATGGAGCAGAGTCCAAGATCTAACCTACAGATGGTCATGGAGAAGCCTGGCATGCATAAATCATCAGGGAAGCATACAGCAGTTGAGCACATTTGCTTCTTTTGTTCATAAGTAACTCTAACTCTTTAGGGTATCTGGGGTAAGAGACAAAAATAACCCAGATAATTGCATTGACAGAACAGCAACTATATCCATCTTTGGGAAAACTTGCATACAGACTTCGGTAGAGCAGGGAAACCTTTTAATATCAATGGCTAGTGCAGGATGTCCTGGGAGGCACATATGCTTTGTGTTATAGATTGAGCCGAAGCCAGGAACAAGGAGGTAAAGCAGGGTTCACAACCCACATATCCCTCCCTACCTGGCTATAGGCATGAAGTGTCGCTTTTTATGGTCTAAACAGAAAGAGTCTGGTAAACTAGATTCAGGTATGTCTACTACCATGTGACTTTGGGTTGTTCAGATTAAAATCATTACCAGAGGCTTGCCTCTCTCTTCATGTCAGGATTTAAATTTGGACTGAGGTGTTCCAGTAGTGAATTATCAAAGCTGATATTTCAGGATTTGATCAAAGCTCTGTATTTTATGTGTTTTGCCTGCAAATCTATGAAATAACACCTTATGTCTTCCTATGCTGTTGCAGTCAGTTTTTGAAATTTATGCAGCTGGTATTTAGATTGGTGAAGAGAATGATATCCATTGAAAAGAGACGATTTTATATATGCCATACACTGACATCTTGGATTTTTCCCAGAGTAAATGATTATAATCGAGTGAATCAACAGGGAATTAGACAATAACTACAATTTAGTTATTCACTATAAAATTTACTTTAAAGGAGTATTACAAAATGTTTTAAAATTGCATTGCACAGTGAAAGAAAAATACCCTGTGATTACGAAATTACTTTTGGGGTAAACGGGCTTGGGAAAATCTCTACATACGGGTAACTGCAGTTATTCCCTTCGCCTGGATACGAGGGAAACAATATTTTACCAATAAAGTGAACAAAATGCTCCCTCTTGTGGTGTAAGCTCGGAAATAGGGGAGCAGTTGGAACACGGGAACAGCTGGAGGCGGGGGGGCGGGCTATCTTGGCAGCTGCAGCCGGAGCTGACAGGTTTGGGAAGCCCTGAGATGTTAGGGCTCTGGGTTTGCTTCTGTTCGTGTGTGATGGTAAGAGTGAGGAAAGCGGTGCTTCGCTTGAAGGTTTGATTCTGAAAGAGGGGTCCTGGTGAGATTTTTTGATTTTTTTTTTTTTTCTGCTTGTTTGCTGGTCATTTCCCTCTTCTTATGGAATAAAATGAAAAGGCCCCCACTACCCCAGCATAGGTGCTCCTTACTAATACTGTCTTCTCCTGAAAAAGAGCTATTGGACACAAAAATGGAGGTGCCTGATGACAGAGATAGAGGGGTATTGGTAGCATGTTGGTGGAAGAAGAGGGATGGCGGCCTTGTGAGTACTTTGGACTTTTGCTGTGGTAATGCTGGACTAAGAGCCATGGCTTGTGACTCTTGTCACAAGACCTAACGATCACAGAAGTGGATTACTTGATTATTAATCAGAAGAACAAAAAATACAAATTAAAGACAAGACAAGAGTATTTAGGATTGGATGTGTTCCCTACTGGACAAGATAGAAATATGGCAGCAGGCAAGACCTGGACTAGAGACAGGGCTGAACAAGGTTGGGCCTCAAATGTGGAAGCTGGTGGGACGGGCACTGAGATACAGTAACTGGCAAGAGGTGACAAGAGGAGATGACTAAGAAGCAGGAGGTAACTTGGGTGTTCGTCATAGTAACAGAGTAACAGTATGTATTTCAGAAAATCAGCTAACTCTTAATTACACCAAAAAACCTAGATCTGTTTCCACAACAGATCTGGTTATTCATATTTTTGCAGGTGTTTCTGTTCCATGCTTTTTCTTTTTCCTGACATCAATTTTTTCTTTCAAAAGGAAAAGGTGAGGATACCTTAGTTATGATATATTTAAAAGCTGCTTAGAATCTCCATTTGGCTAAAGGTATTACATTTATCAAACAAAACATCTAGATGTGTATGATACCTTGATGCAGCAAAGTAACTGAAATGAGCATGCATTTGGTGAATTTTGAATTTGGCTGTTCTGAGATACATAATTTAGCATTTAGGTGCATTTAAAAGAATACTAGCTGATAAACTATGCTTACTCTCTCAGCCCTCTAGCTGCTGAAAACAACAAAAGGATTGAAACAGCTCTCAAACTGATAGCAGCAAGGACTATTGGTAGTACAGGCTTTCCCAAGCACATGACTTAGTGCACACTCAGAAATTTTATTTGTGATATACTAGGAATCCTCTGTGACTTGTATTTCGTCTAGCTAGTCAGATAGTGCTCAATTCCATACATTCACTGCCTAAGCCCACCTTTAAACACAGGCTTAAATACCAGCCTCTTTCTTTCCCTCTAATATTATTTCACAGTAATTGTGAAGTGGTTGGGCAATTTTACAGGACAATCTCGATGGTCTGAGTGTGTCATGGCCTCATGGGCACTGTTAGCCTTGATAGTCCCTCACTGGTGTAACCTGGAGCTTCTCCTGAGCCCTACCCATGGTCCAGGACTCAATTTCAGCCCAGGCCAGGTCCTCAGTCCCTGACTGAGCTATTCCGTTAACATCCTGCTGTGCTCTGCCCGCCTCTGCCTCACTCCACGGCAAGACTTTGGACCCTAGATTCGCTTCTCACTCCTTTCCAGCCCTGCCTCACAAATACTCGTAGCTCAGAAATAAAACTGGGGAGAGGGATTGTCTGCCTTGACCTTGCAGCAGATCACCGCGGGGCAGGAGCCCCCTCCTCAGGGATGCTCCCGGGAAAGCGAGCGGGCGGACCCCTGCTCCTCACGGGTTACGCAGAGGTAGCGCTGGAGCCGGACGCGCCTCGCCTTCGGAGGGAGCAGCTACCTTGGCTTCTCCGACAGCCAAGGACTTGTCAGGGCGTGTCCCGCTCCCTTTTCTCTATTTCCTCGATTACCCAATTTAACAGGGAATGCTGCATGCCTCACCCGCGCAGCGAAGCCGCCCCACGAGCTTTTTATCGTGAGTGGAGAGACATCGCGGGTAGGGGCCTGGGGAAAGGGCTCCCGCCCGCTCTCCCCGCCCTAGCTGCGGCACGGCGCAGCCAGCCCCGCACCGCGCCTGAGGTGGGGTGGGATGCTGCATCGGGGCAGGTGTGGCATGGCGAGCTGCTACGCCTCGGCTGCTGCAGAGCGAGGGTTAACCCACCGGGAAAAAACAGAGATACGGAGGAGAACTAGGAAAAAAAGCCCATAAGACAAAAACGAGGAAAAGGCTGGCTTGTGAAGGCTTTCACGAAAATATAGGGAGTTGTCCCTGCAGTTGCTCGGAGAACCCGCCGTGCCCTTGCTCGCTCCTTCCCTTCCTTCCTCCCTCCCTCCACGCCCGGGGCTTTTGTGTGACCAAGGAAGGACAACAGGGGCTCCCTGCCCGTCCCTGAGCCCCCCATCTCCCTCTGCGTTGCGGACCGACTTCCCTAGCCGGCAGCGGCTGGATGGATGCTCGGCGAGGCTACAGGTTGCAGGGTTCGGGATGTGAAACACATAAACCTCAAATGCATTTTATTGCCTGATAGTTTTCCTACAAGGGAATGTCCGGGAAGCACCGCACACCAGGAACCTCAGCAGAACATCCTCGTCTCCGCACCCGCCCTCTCCACATGTCCTGCGCCCTTCTCGCTCCATGTCCATCGAAAATGCAAAATCGGACTTAGCATGAACCTACTGCGCGTTTCGCACTCAGTCCTTGTCCTCAAATAAAAGAAAAATAGCTCTTTCATTGTTCCCGCTGAAAGATGGTGCTGCCGGCTTTGAAGCTCCGGCGTAGCCGGATCGCACCTCTTGAGCCGCAGCGTCCCCGAGGAGGTGCCACCACCGCGGTTAGTTCCCAGTGGGTCCATTCCAGCGCCCTTCCCGGGCAGCGGGGATTCGGGGGCCGGTGACCAGCCCGGGGCCAGCGCCCAGTCCGAATCATCCCTGCAGCTCCTACCCGCCTGCCGCTCGGGGAGCAGAGGGCGCCCCAGCCCCGCGCATCGCCTGCCGCCGCCGGGTTCCCGCAGGGCGGAGCGGGCGCGGAGCGATGACCACGGCGCACCTGGCCCCGCCGCAGCCACGTTCTAAAAAGACGGCTGTGAGAAGGTGCGGGCAGTGCCCTCAATTGCACTGTGGCGGTCCCCGGGACGCTTTGGAACAAGGGGAGAGCTGGAGGGATACCAGTCCTGAAGTCCCAGCGACGTTCAGGCCAGCTCTTCAGCTGCAGGAGCGCCCGAGAGAGAGATCCATTCTCCTAAGAAATGTTTTTTTTTCCTCTGTTTTGTTGCCTTTTGTGTTTAACGGGCAGACTCGCTCCTTAAGCGTGCCAAGAGCATCCACGCCCGGGGTGTTTCAGTCTCTTCCGCCCGTGCCGCCCCTCTCCGCCGGGCAAGCGGGCTTCCCGCTCCCCGAGAGCGCTGCAGGTGTAGGCAGACGGCCCGGCTTGCCCACTCCCTCAGTCGCGCAGCATCCCCGCTCCGCCGGGGCCCGACAAGCTGCCCCATGGTGCACAGCTGCCCCCGCCGCGGCGCGGATGCGGAGGGTCTCCGAGCGCCCGCCACGCCCGCTCTCCTTGGGGCAGGGAGTTTGGCTGCTCCTCTCCTTTTTTTTTGGGAGGGATATAGGGGGGTAATGTCGCAAGGCGCGTTCGCAGACCCGCGATCCAGCCCGCCCCCCCCACAGCCTGCACGGCTGATATTTAAACCTGGGGTCCGTGCGCCCCCTAAGCGCGAGTGCCGCGCAGCGCATCCCTCTCCTGCGAGCCCGGGAAATAAATAAATAAGTGCGTGTGGCTTTTGAACTGCCCACAGACTGTCACAGGGAAGGGGGGAGGGAGGGAAAGAGGGAGGGGGGAGAGAGTGAGAAATGCAGAGGCAGCAGCCGCGGTAGCGGCGGCAGTGCTCCAGCAGGCACTAGGCACTCCAGTCCCGACGAGAGAGCGGGCGAGAGCCACAGCGCTCCGAGCGAGGCGAGAGGGCTCTGAGCTACCTAGGACTCTCTTTGTGATACCCCAGCACACAAACACACCGAGAGGAACAGAGGAAAAACACATAAAGGTAAGAATCGGTGTGTCTCATTTGTGTCATTTACACAGCATACCCCGCGAGATTGGCCATTTTTATAATTTCCCCCCACCTCCGTTGTGTCTCGGATGTGGGGAGAGATGTGCGTATGACTTGGGAAGACCAGGGAGAGCGGAGCAGCCCAGGAGCCGCCTACTCGGGCACACTTTAGGAATATCTCTACGAGGAGCTCGATTCCTCGAGAGGGGACTACCTGGGAGCGGGTTCGAGGCACACAACGGACCGAAGGCTATTCCGGGAGATTTAAATGCCCGGGAAGGCTTTCTTGGGGAAGGGTGCGGGTAGCGGTGGGTGTGGTGGGAATAATAGTGCTTTATGCCCAATTTCTTTTCGATGCCTTTAGCCTTTTTCCAAAGAGAGGCTGCTTAAATAACAATAATAATTAAAATTAAGGAAAAAAAAGAAGGAAACAAA
>VXAU01003167.1:759734-830498 GCA_013399695.1 Formicarius rufipectus
CGCGCCTCAGCGGGGCGTGGCGGCTCACGCGGGGGAAGAGGGGGGCGGGCACACACCCCCCCGGGACGCGCCCACCCTCCCGCCGCACCGGGTGGGCGCTGAGCGGGGGGATGCGGTGCCGGGCTGGGGGATGCAGTGCGGTGGGGGATACGGTGCTGGGGTGGGAGATGCAGTGAGGGGGGGATGCGGTGCCGTGGTGGGAGATGCGGTGCGGAAGGGGATGCGGTGCCGTGGTGGGGGATNCCCGGGAGGGGGGAAATCGGGGCGACCCAAGGACACACTGGCACCCTTCACTCCCCGCGCCGCACGCGGTGTAGCTTTGGCATCTGTGTCTGTGCGGGATGGCAGAGCGGACCCGCGCTCCCCCGCCGCCGATGTTCCCCCCCACCCTCACCTCGCTGAGACAAAATTTGGCGTTCTGTAAGAGGAAAAAGCCGGCAGTGCTGCCCGCGCTCTCGGTCCGCAGCGGGTTGCGGTCTGCGGCTGGAAAGTGCCTGCGGGTGCTCCCAGAGCTCCCCCGCCGCGGGCTCCAGCACCCACCCGCGCTCCTCGGAGCGGGACTGGGGGCTGCGCAGGACATGGGGAACAAGGGGTCCCTCTGCAGCGGCCCGGATACCCCAGGTTCATTCGTGGGTCTCTTTGGCCTCAGAGGGCAAAGTGGATGCCGCGTACGTGCCGCAGTCGGGTGCCCCGTGGAGCAGCCACGCCGCAGGGACGTGCTCTCTGCCGGGTTCCGTCCGGGGAAAACACGCGTGCTCTGCGTGCCTGGGCGGCCTCCTGAAGCATCTCCCTCTGCCGAGGGGAAGCGATCTTTCAAGAGGAAGACTTGCGTGTGTGCTAGTGCGACATCTTGAAAGCTCTTTTGTTCGAATTATTGCATCTTGGTGCTGGCATCGGTGCTGCTTACTCCTCCGCCCCTCTTCCTTCCCGATTCTTGTCCAGAATTAGGATATGTATTTCCCCTTAGGGGCAACCTTTTGGAAATGGATAATTTTGTAAGCTAATGACAGTTTCTGAATAAAGACAACTGGTGTGTTTGTCAAACTGAAGTTAAAGCTGACAAAAGAATATTGCCAGTGAGGTCCTAAACAAGGGATGGCAGTGGATTTTATTGCTTTCCCTCGAGGGTGATGAACAGTCACTTGAAAACATACACCCCAAGGCTCCTCGGCATGGCGATTACTTGGTATTTCCAGTGTTTCCAATTAGAGTTTCTTCTGAAGAAGGCATCTGAGCCCTGAAATCTGTCAAAATGTCCCCTCTCTGCTTGCCAGATGCTTGCCGGGCACCACCTAGACTGGTGGCCAAGCTTCAAACACCGAGGATTTTTTCCCTGTGTAGCTGTTCCCCATTAAGCACGGGAGCAGGGAGAGCATGGGGTGGGAGTGCCATACTAAGGGAAGATGCGGCATCTGCTGCTACTGCTGTATCCAGGGGAGAGACCTTATCCCACATAATTCTTTTGTATTCAGGGTGTTTCTGAGAATTTTGGGCAGATCCTCCAACCTTTAGGGGTTGGAAAAGGAATAGCAAGGACATGACCAAAGGTTTTTGCACTTGCTTTCTGTTCATTGTCTCGCACAACTTCATATGAGGGAGAAGCTTTGTTTTGTGATCTTCCTAGCTACTGGATTGTATGCAGTATTTTCTTTTTGTCTTGCTGTTTTAATTTCACCAGAGAGCATTAACTCTGGTCTGTGGATAGAATAAACCCCAAATGTTGGGAAATTCTTGGTGGCTCTGTCTGTTCTTGTGTGCTTCATGTATGAAATATCTGATTGTGTAATGTAGGGGAATTGTATGTAACTGCTAAAAAGCAATCATGCAGCAGGGTTTTTTTCCTGTTGATATGAACCTCTGAGTATATCGTATCCACTTAAAATCAACATTAAAAGGTGAAACTGGCAAAATTGCTGTTCAAGTTATTGTTTGGAGCAATGATCAGGTGAAATTTTTGTTCATCCCTACTTCCATGTTTCTTTACATTCAAAATGCATCACCCACTGAAGCGACCTGGTGATAAATGATTGGTGGAGCATACCCTTTCCTTGTGAGTACAGAGTATGCAACCTCCGTAATTTCAGAACCATCTCTAGAGCTGTCTCTAGAGCTGCCTCTAGTCCTTAAGTATTTGTGTGTTTTGATCTTTCAGCATTAAGTCTCTGGAATAAATTTTCTTTTCCAAATGAAGCTTTTTCTGTTTGTGCTGTGTTCCACTGGTAGCTTTGCCCCCATGCAGTGAACCATGAAGTCCTTCAGCAGAGCCTCCTGTGTCCATGGAAGCTTCTGTCTGAACAATGCTAAATTCTTCCCTTGGGCAGGCATCCACCCATGGCCTGATGGGATGCACCGAGGGACAGAAGCCGGTTGCAGGGCAGAAACAGGCCTTCCCATGAAATCTTGGGAGAGTTCTTTGAGGCTACATTTTCAGATATTCAGTTACTGTTGAAAAAAGAATTTCAGAGTATTTCTTTCTGGTTTTTTTTTTTTCTTTCCCATTTCCATCTTCATGAAGAGAATCTGTAGTTGTATGTACACATTTATGCAAAACTCCCAGGTCTTCATTTAGGTAGGTAGGTGTAAATGTAGTGTCCATGAGTGCACTATAAATGTAATAGTTAAAATCTGAGTTCCTCAAGTAAGAAAACTGGGTGCTCTTCAAATATAATGAAGACTACAACAATCAAGCAATATTCAAGGTCTTACCTTCATTCATACAAGGATAGTAAAGACAGGCCATTTTGAAGTACCCTGCAGATATATGGAGACAGATTTATAAGTAAAGAAAGATACTTAGGAGTGACTTGAGTAGCTGCTTCTGTGCCACAGGAATGAGGTAACAACTAGAGAAATCAAAGAAATTCCTGAAGGCTTTGGAGACTCGAAAATAGAAACCATATGCAGCATAATAAAGTTTCATGCATTAGTAGGAAATGCTTTCAAGATTTAAAAAAAATGCAGGGAGAAGGGGGGAAACACTTCGTACAGAATGGAAAGGACTTTAAAGTCTTCTTTACAACATCTTGTACCTCATAGCTCTCTTCCTTAAAAGCATGAAGCCACCTAAGCTTCTTACTTCAAAATGGAGAAACGTGGTTAGTATAAAAATGTAGCTGTTGGTTATTTGATATGAAAATTCGTAAGTTTAAAATAGAAACCAATGGATAGCAACATGATTCCTCAAACATGAAAGATTGCCAGAATCTGAAAATAAAATCCTTTGACTTTTTTCAGCACACCAATAAATGTAAAGAGATACTGATTTGTAACACATGTGGAATGGTCAGGTTTTGCCTGGGAGCAAGATGTATAGTAATTCCCTCTTAAGTATGGTTAATGGAATTTAACTCTGAGGAAACAGTTTTATTAATAAAAACCTTCTGTCTTGGGATATGAGTCAGAGACCGATCTCTTTTGATGTGTTTGGTATTGTCTTCTGCAGAATAGGAATAAAGTAGGCTGCAAAGTTGCCTGGCTTGTTGGGTATAGACTGCCAAGTACCCCACCAGTGCTGTAATGTTGGGAAAGCCACATGTTTTTTAGTCACATGTTGAATAGTTTAGATTTTAACCTGACAAGTGGTGCCACATATGATTACGATCTGCTGATCCAGGGATTTTATTTTTTGACCTTTAGGAATTTGAATGTCTTTTCGAAAGATTTTGGTTTATGTACGCTGCCATAGCAGTTTTTCAGAGCAGCATGAGTTGGTACTTACTGTAAACCATAGGACTGATGGCAGGAGCTTCATTTTGATTAGAGACTTACTGTCCTTACAAAGGATACAATACTCAGTGTGTAATAAGACTGGGCCTTAGCCACCTACTTTTGCGACTTCTAAAAGTATGTTGATGGATGATGTGATGGTGATTGTAGTACTACTGATGCATTGGCATGAAGAGGATGTGAATACAGTGTTAAAGCACAAGATTTTACTCCATTCGAAAGCCTAGTAACTATTGTGACCAAGTTTTCCAAGGATTAATTTTAATGACAGAAATCTGTGCCATCATGACTTTTCATGACAAATGGAAGCCAATTCTGTATGAGTCGTCAAATCATGAGGCTGCTGGCTCTCTCCTGTTTCAAAGGCTTTAAATACTCAGTGGGATGTAAAGCATAACCCCTGCAGAAGGATAGAACCTAATTATAATGAACTTATTTTCTGCTATTACTGTTTTCCATTTGTGATTAGTTGGTGAAGGAGGGGCTCGTATTCAAAATTACATCTTGACATTATTAACTATTTTAGGATGAAGTAGAAGATGGTCACATAGCAGGATGCCATACATGTGCATCTGCTAGACAAATTTAAGATGATTGCTGAACTATGGAGAATAATGGAAGCAAAATCAGATAAAACAAAGAATGGATCAACAATAATAGAACTGATTCAAGTCTCTCATCCAACTACCTTAGAAAAACACACATAAAGAAGTGCAAATCAGGATGTAGAAAACAGTGAAAACCCAATTGTAAGCACATGATCAACATGGGAGAGTAACACCATGAGAAACCCTTGGGTACTTCTGTAAGAGATGGACCGGAGCCTGAGAATTGTTACATCAGTTTCCTGCAATCATCATCCCTCAAGGCAGTGAAACATGTCATTAGGGGAGAAAGAAAACAAGAGCAAAAACCAACTAGAGGTCGTATAAAACCAGGAGTGTGAAAAAGGATAGGGGGAAACCTGTCACCACTAGGTGAGGTGTTCAGATTATTTTGACATTTCCCATTCATACACAAAGTTTCCTGTATGCAAAATTGCTGTATTTTGGCCAGTGCCGGTAAGTGCATGATTGAATTCTGCTGCTAATTCTGCTGAGCTGGTGGGAGGAGGCAAATCCAGTAAGATCTGAGGTGTGAAAACAGCTCTTCTGTGTTTCTTGCTGTCACCAGAAAAACTGAGGCAAATGGAGAAGATATGCTAGCTGCTCTAACTAGCAGGTTTTCTAAGCAGAAATATTGAGGTTATGGGGCTTGTTTTCCTTCAGCAGCATCGCTCAGCCCTGTATGTAAACAGTGCACTAGTGAATGTACAGTCTGCACTGGGAATAGGTGGTGTCAGTGAAGAAGAGGGTGAAAGATGCCTGTTGGCTATTGTTTTCCTTTTCATATCTACAGGCCCTGTGAAACAAGGGAGACAGCAGCTCTCCAGAGTATAAAATTGAAGCTCTGGCCAGATTTTTTGGGGTCTTCCATTCCTTGCTTTGTTTGAGATGTAGAAGTGTGTACAGTCGGTTTGTAACTTTGTTTCACTTTGAGCTTTCACTAAAAGTATAAGAGGCTTCACTAGGAGTGCTGAGGATAGCCTCTGAGCCTGTAATTCAAATGCCTAAATTAGTGGATCAAAGCAAATGTGAAAATGTGGAAACTCTTTCCTTGTTTGCAATCCCCACATGCTCTACATTGCCCCAGCAATAATAGCTAAGAGCTTACTGATAGCTCTAGAAGACTGCGTGTAGGATGTGAGTCCAAGAAGAGTGACAAGTTGTCCTCGAAGACATTTTTTTCTGAAGGATCTGCAATTACTTGCAGGAAAGAATTTTGATAAGAGATATTTATCCATTTTCTGTTCCTGTATGCTGTTCTTTTTTCTTATTTCTTGCCCTCAGGGATCTTCACCTTGAAGAAAACCATATTACAGTGAAGAGATATCACTAGAAACCTTTTAAGTTGATTGTAGCCATCTGATGTTCCACCAGTATTGTGCATTTTAGCAATTTATTCACTGCTAGTTTCCCTAGATGATATTTAGAGAAACATTCAACTTTCTACATACTGGTCTGTGCTTTGCATCCAGTTGCCTTGAACTGATGACCTTACCTTAATGAATAATACTTTTAGAGCTGAGCTAAGTAAGAGCTGCCATGTGCACTGAAATATGATAGTTCACCGGAGTGCTCGGTTTTCCTGTGCATGTAATAGTGTGTAAAAGCTTCAAGAGAGAGCAAGAAAATTAAGAGTACAGTATTTTTAAATAAGTATTAGAATAATTATTAGGTCACTGAAAGTTCAGCTGTCATCCTCTTCTCTGGATGAGTCAGTGACTGACAGATTCATGAAGAAATTAGTGGTGCTGCTAGCAAGAGGAATGTGGCACTCCTTATGTTGTCTCATTCCTGACTGAACAATAAACTGTATTGACAATCCACTATGGCACGATGTGTTAAAAGTGGCCTTCAGTGCTGAGGTACCTTCTGTTACCAGGGATCCAAACTATACTGCAAATCACCTGTAGGTGTTTTTGCAAACATCTCTTGAAACAACATTATCACCAAGGTGTTATGGAGAAGAGCAAACATATCAGTCAACAAATGACAAACATAATGGATCCGCCTTGCTTGAAGCAAGATAAATATACTTCCCGTCTTTAAATACTTGCCATCTCTGTTCTAGCTTGGAGTTGATATATGGAAGATAGTGTTGAGGGAAATGAGCTGGCTTTGCATGCTCTCCCACCACTGACCCTGGGAGGAAGGAGGCTCAACATCCGAGTGCCTCACCATCTAAAACATAGAAATGACAGGGGGTGAAGGAAATTCTGCACTGACAGATTTGTGGTTCAGTAAAAAGTCTGTCCAGGAGTTTGCTGTGAAACAATGACAGTAAATTTACAAGCTGAGAATAGAAATATTTATCTCAGCAGCTTTTATTTCCCTTCTACTTAAAAAACCCCCAAGTTATTTGGCACATTTTCTCCTGGTTAAGAAGCCATTTTATATGCTCCTTGTTAGAAACTGCATTCTGTTGGGATATACCATATATTCTCTGTCCATATTTGTAAATGTGACACACAGTAAAAAAAGGTTTGATATCTTCAAGCCAGTATTTGCTAACTTTTCATCTAGCTTTGGCTCTGTACCCTTCCTTGCCATATTTCTGTAGATCATTTATTTCAGTTGAATTATCATAGTGGTTATGTTCCCATTTCCCTTCTTACCCTTTCTAGTAGTCCGTATTTTTAGCCGTGAACTGACTCAACCTACTTCAGAGAACGCCTTGATAATCAGTAATAGTAACATGTAATATGGGCATTAGCAGATGTGCAGAACACACAGTAAGATCTCTGTCCTAAGCTTAAATGTGTGCCACCATTCACATATAATGAGCAGAGGTATGAGAACAGAACCACTTACTGTAAAACTTTAATTTAAACTCTATAGCTGATGCTACTAGACCTCAACTGTTTGCATGCATATGGCTCTCAGATATAGATGTTCACTAAAATGAGATCATATCAACATGAGAACTTGGTCTTAAACAAAGTTTCATGCAAATCCTGTAACAATATGGAAAACTTGGAGCTCAGTCAGCTGAAAGCATTCAACATTTTTAAACTTCTCGTCACTTGAAGAAATATTAATGTGATTTCTTCTGTTGACTGAAAGGGAAGAGAATTCTTGCCTTTTTACTCACTGTTTTAGTTTTAAGCAAAAGTGTCTCTTGACTAAATTAAAAACAGACAAACAAACAAACAAAAAACAAACCAACAAACTCAAACCTGACTGTGATAGCTTGCATCATCAGTCTTATTTTCAAGAAGAACGAGATTTTGATTCCTGTAGAAAATTTAATTAAATTGCTGCAAGATCATAATTAAACTACATTAGTCAGTCGAAAAACCTTCCAAAACACATTTTTAGAGGAAATATTTGCTATTATAATAGACAAAGCTTGTCTGTCAAGCTGTGGCTATGCTGGGCTGCATATTGCATAAAGGCCAGTAGCTGTCACAGTCATACTGGCCTGCATTTCTTTCATAAAGAAACCCTTCTTTGGATCAACTTCTAATTGCTTGAGATTTTAATTGTCTCAAAGCATAACATCTATAAACGATGGAGACAACATGATGGCTGTGCACATTCACTATGAATGCCATCAAGATGAGAGCCTTGTTCAGACCAAGTGAGCTCATGATGGCAGATATATGCACCTTTTTTCTGAAGGCCGAATTTGTAGCTACGGAGTGAAGACACAAAATAGCTTTTGGTCGCTGTGGAGGGTCCCCAAGTAGGGATCCAGAGAACCGAAAGGGGTTGATTTAGATCATGTGCTGTAAACTGTGCTCCCACAGAAGATCAAAAAACTCAGAAGACATTGTTTTCACTAGAATTACATCTAGTCATCTCAGTTAATTAACTCCTCACATAGAGAAAACTTACAGTGTTGATAGAACCAAAATAATAGATAAATATAAGGTTTATTCACAGCCTGATCTCTTGCCCATGATCCCTTTCAGTTTTGAGTGCTAATGTTTATTTCAAATATACCAAAGTTTTGTGCATCTGAACAAAAAAATCACAGTCCTCCCTGGTCCTGAACTTCCTTTCCAACTTCTTTGGAGTTTGGCTGTGGATCTGCTACCTGCATCTCAGCGTTTTACAGGGTTTTTGCTGAGCTGCAGTTTCCCAGCTGGAATCTTCTACCTGTCTCACCCTGCTGTCTCTGAAAATCTCACCTCTGCACATCCTTAAGTATTCCTCCAGGGAAGGACCTCCTCTGGTCCTTTTCTCAAAATGATGAAATAAAATGAGTTTGTTTGCGGAATCCTCCTGGGCTGTCTTGCAAAGACAGCAGCTTTGGTAGGACTGCATCCATCGTCTGAAGTGCCAGTCATCGGCTGCTGCGCTAATGATGTTTGTTGACCCCCTGCTCTGGAAAAGAGATGAAATAGCTAACTTAATTATTACAAATGCCCTGTTTTATCTTAATTAATCTAGCCATATGATCCTGGTTCCCTGATCTAATTATCTAGGGAGATAGTTAAATATAACTTCGTGTATCTAGGCACTTTGAGCTATTTGTGGTTAAATCTAGTCACGGTTCCTAAGAGACTATACTACAAAGTTACGGAGTCACAGTAAGGAATACCTTCCAGCTGCCCTTCATCTGAAATAAAAAATACAGAGAGTTCATCTTAATTAACACAGTGGAATATTTTTTTTTTTTAATGTTAATAATACACTTCACAACTTACAATCACATTAAAGCCTTTCATGGACACAAAGAATCATCTTTCTGTGTTCTGTCCCCAAGTTAACTGCGTTGTGCACAAGTCATGGGGTTTCCACTATTCAGGTAGATAAACATAACTTTAGCCTGTATGAGAACAATATGTGCCCTTTGCTCTGTAAAAGATGAAAGATGGTCAGAAACCTGAGTTAAAATATTTTGAATAATTTATAATGAATAAATCATGGTGAAAATTCCTTGTCTGTGGAATAATTGCTAATAAAGACAATATGTGTAGTCATAGGGGATATGTGATCGGAATTACCATGAAGAAGATTTTGTTGACAAGAAAGAGAAAACAAAGATAACATAGGTTCATTCCCTCTTTGTGTTATGTGTTTAGAACCAGAATAGAATAAACTGCCTTTTAAATGTCCTGAAATGGACATCTAGGAACTTCCTTTCATATACCTTGCATTGAACATTTAAAGATATTACTTGCATGGGTCATAGGCTGCATAAAAGGGAAATACTGTCCAAGTGGATGCACATGGGAACAGTAAGAGTGATCAAACAAGATCTATGAAAGGGAAAAATGAACACATTGGTTTTGTGCAATGTAAAGAAGATAATTATTTTTAGAATAGGTAAGAAATAACCATTGAGAGATCACTTAAATGTAACCCAATCTGCCTTGGGGCAGGAAGAGGAAATATCTAGACGACTTCTGAGATGTCTTCCAGCCCTGTGGTTTGTGTGATCAGACACATGGGGAACCTTTGGAGTGAGCTAGTTCTTGAGTGCAGAGAAATAAGTTCATCCTTCCCAGTGTACTAATTTATTTGCAATGTGTCTGAGCTCTGTTAAAATAGAAGTCTAAAGATCTTTAAGGACATGGTATATACACAAATAAGGCTTTTCTAGAGCTGGCAAGAGGATATTTAATTTATTGATGCTGAATTGAATATGTTGTTAAATGGAGATTTCTCATAACACTTTCGACATCAGTCCTGAAATGGGCTGTAAGTTTAAGGCTATACTTCAAATTGGGGTTGATGTGCAAGAAGGGGAGTAAAGGTTACAAAAATGATTGAGGCTTTCCAGTTCCAAAGTTTTATTTCAAGACAGTGATAGGAAGTCCTGTGTGTATGTTTGAAAATTTTACTCTGTAAGCCCAGAACGAAATTTTGTGACTCCATCTGAGAAGAGTTGTGTACTTCTGTGATAGACACTAGGACATCTTTTGTTACTTAATCTGTAGGCTACAGATGCATTTGCTGGGTGGTTCCATAGATGAGTGGAGAATCTAACTGTGTAACAAAGGCTATACATATGTTTTCAACACATGGTTGCTGAAACTTAGTGGCATAATAGCAATAGCTTTGAAGGTGATAAAAATTAGGCTAATTTCTAAAAAAATCCTTGGTGATTTATAAATGGTTTTGAGTAGCCTTAGTGTTTAGCTGAGCAAATATCCTTGTGCAATCTATCTATTGTGTGCAGGTGCCGTTGAAATTCCTGGTTTGATACCAGGAGCTATCCATGCTGTGGCTACTTTGGACTGTGTAATTGAAATCAATCTATATTTTTCTACCCAAGGGCAACCTGAGATTTATTTAGTTTCAATATGTGGGTACTGGAAATAGTGTTATGCTTTCAAGAAGCACTTGCAGATTTTGTACATGAGTTTCTGTTTACGTATGAGATTCTTGGCTAGTTGCCCATATCTTGGTGTTATTAGAGATGAGGGAATGCTCACCTTCCTTTAACTGCTGCTTTTTAGATTTTTCAGCAACGTATGGATATCAAGCCATGGCCCGTGCTGTGCTGGCATTTTTCAAAGTAAACCATTCAGAGGCATGTTTAGAAGCAGAACTAGAGTGGTGGGCTTGATTCCAGTTTTACTCATGTTGTTGATCAGCGACTATCTGCTTGGGATCTAATTGAGTTGCACTAATAAAGTCAGAGCTGTCAGCCACTAGAATTTCACTGTAATTTGAATGGTTGGCTGGGCAGCACTGATTGGGATTGATGTTCATATATATATATATATATATATTTAAAACTGTTTGTATTTACATCATAGTATGAAAGCATTTACCAAATTATTAATCTCAATGTTCTTCATCTACTTTTCTATCTTTCTCTTGGGTTCCTTTAAGAAACCAATGGTAGGTTAATTTGGATAATATCAATGTTGAAGGTGAGTTTTCTACTGCCAAAAGAGAAAGAAGTATTATCTTTTTAATCCATAGAAGGTAAGTGTGTGCAGCAGTGCAGTTTTCATGTTGAGAAGATAGGTCATGAAAAAATATGCCTTAGGCTAGGATTATTTTGGTCAGAGACAAAATCCCTGGCATTAGCTCTTATTAATATTAATAAGCTCATATAAACTGGCAGAAAGAACTGCAGAATGAAATGGATTTTTTTTCAAGTACATGGGCCTGTACACGAGAACCAGCAGACCTCATAATGACAGCAGTGAGGAGAGTGAGTGTGCCCCAGATACACCCGGTTATGCAAGCACGTACTACTATGCAGTAGCATATACTATGATAGGACGGGAGTGTGCAAGTGCGTGCACAGGCAGTGCCCTCTGCACTGCAGTGGATCTCTGTGTGGGAGCTATTGAAGGAGGGTGATGGGTTAGGGTGGTTGTGGGGATTTCACTACTTGTCCTGCATTTGAGTCAACATCCTGCATCAGAGCTGTGTTATGGTCGGTAATCTGGTTTTGGTAAAAACCGTTCACAAGTGATCCAACCAAGCCTGTGTCATCAGCTGCCTTATGGAGCTCTGCAGTGCAAGCAACAGGTAAGCAAGATGAAGTGCTAAAAATGACCATGCTGGAACTTGGTTCACAGGTTGATATATCCTAGAAAATAGTTTTTGTTTCTAAGTATGTTTGTTGATGTTTAAACTCAGAGCTGGTCTGATTTGTCATAGACAAATAATTGACAGGTATAAAACAGATATGGCTGGCATAATTAGTCTACTTCTAGAGAAACCTTTTCTACTTAACAGACAGGACACGGAAAGTAAACATGACCTTTAAAATGGACTCTCAAGTTCATATTTCAGGAATAGAGTATGCTTTTGAGACTGCTGTCTACAACATCCTCTCCTATGAGGACATGCTGAGAGAATTGGGATTGTTTGAGCTGGAGAAGAGAAGGCTCAAGGGAGATCTTATAGCAGCCTTCCAGTACCTGAACAGGCCCACAGGAAAGCAGGAGAGGGGTTTTTTACAAGGGCATGTAGGGACAGAACAAGGGGAACGGCTTTAAACTGAAAAAGGGTAGATTTAGGTTAGATATTAGGAAAATAATTCATTACTGTGAGGGTGGTGAGACACTGGAAGAGATTTCCTAAAGAAGTTGTGCATGCCCCATCCCTGAAAGTGTTCAAGGTCAGGTTGAATGTCACTTCAAGCAACCTGTTTGAGTGTAAGGTGTCCCTGCCCATTTTAAAGGGGTTGGAACTAGATGACCTTTAAGGTCTCTTCCAACTCAAACCTTCTATGACAGTAAAAACATTTCAATTTTCTACTGTATGGTAACTAGCCACTTAATAAAGACTAGAATTTATAAGTGTTTTGAGGCTTAAGACCTAAAGTATGCAATATTTTACAAAGTCTGCGGACTAATGAGTGTTAATTAAAGAAAAACGTATAACCTGGACAGTCAGGATTCAAATCTTTGCTCCTGCTGATTTCAGCTGGTGCATTAGTCTTGTCTCCTATAAAACAAGCAAGCAGCGTGTTCAGCAGACTATTATTTTGTTTGGTTGGGTCAGACTCAGCTTCTACCGATGGAGCTGGCTACTCTGCTATATAAACTACCAACTGGCAAGAGACTGTCGCCAGTCCAAGCCCTCACAGTGGGGTTGAAAGCTGAGGTTCAGGTCTGAACTGGGCAGGGAAGAATTGAAACATGCACTCTTATAGAAAAAGTGACTCTCTAAGCAAAGGGTAACTAAGTTTTTGCCTGTCAGACTGTGAAAGCTTATATAAAAATATAATAAATACCAATCTTTTGGGAGACTCCAGGTTTTTACCGTGTACCTCTAGTGTAAAGTCTATGGTTTCATAAATTAAATTAAATGAGTACTCATTCTGCTGTTTTGCAGTATTTTATTCATAGTAGTTTCTGGGAAGATGTTCGAGTCCTTGACTGCCAATTAAGTGCCTGGCATGAATCTTAACCACAGAGCAGGTCCCACCACTTTACATTAGAGGCAAATTACGTAGTGTGAAAATTTAAAATTTATGTTACAATGTGGGGAATTTCTTCCTTATTTGAGAACTAATCCCATCTATAGTGTTAGATACTTCCATCTCAAAGGTTCAGATGTGACAGCTGAACTGAATTGGCAGCTCCATAGAGTGGGTTGGCTGCATGCTTGCCCCTTTTTGCTTTTCTTTTTTTTCTGTCTGTGTTCCTTTCCTGCCATCTCAGTGAGCTGAATTGCCTCACCCAAGGCTCAGCTAACAGCCAGACCAGCTGCAGGGGAAGAGGAGCTGGCAGTAGGCTCATACCACTTGAAACAGCAACCTCTTTAATTTGGCTGAGCTGTATCATCTAAATACACTTTTATTTCAAGACTTTAAAGATTTTTTAATGCTGTTCCTCTAAGCATGTTTTTCATCTAAACCCACATATTTAAGATGATCCATCTTATGACTAGAATATGTAAACATCATATTGTGAAATTTAAAAAATAATTCCACAAAATTTTGCAGATTAAACCTAACTGTGAAATCTTCCAAGAAAATTCTTTTATTTTAAAACATAGTAAGTGAATTACTTCAGATCCAAGGGGCTAAATATGCCCAAAGACCACTGTATGTCTAGGAAAGGAGTTCCAGTGAGGGAAATCAAAACAGCCGTCTATATCTCTTACGTCCACATCTGTTTTGTGTAAATGAAAACTGACTCAAATCTTAAACTTCTTTTTTTTTTTTTTTTTTTTTCTTTTTCTTTTGTTTTGGTCTTACAAAGTTTGATCCCTGTGTGGGCCATTCATTTGAATGTTGAACTTGATGATCTTTGTGGGTCCCTTCCAACTCAGAATATCCTGTGAAATTTCTGTAAGGGAGCAGGTCACAGATGATGTGTATGAATATGACTTTCTGGTTTCCTGTTCAAGAAAGCAATAACCCTTATGGTTTTTCTTGCAATTCTTTTGTTTACATCTGACTGAAGATTGATGTGTAAAACTCAGATATGAGTAAACTGGTATGGTGAGTAAAGGGATGTCTCTGACCATCTGACACTTCTGTGCCTTGGCCAGGAGCCAGAACTTTCAAGGGATGTTGTGATCCTAGCACTGCAAAAGACTTGCAGAAAGCTCACTAAATTCTTATTTTATGTTGCCTTTTCATTAGAATGATAACAGTAGTGAGTAGGTTGTTATTATAAAACTATTATGTTGCACTGGAAACTTGGATTCATACTTTCAAGTGTTTCTTAATGTTCATTTAATAGAGTTGGGGGATTTCCATCAGTTTTAATCAAGGGGCCTACTTTTTAATTCCTAATACATACTCATGATCTCTTCAAAGGATTAGTGTTTTTTTAGTGTTAATATAAGAGTCACTCATAGTTTACTTCAAAGGATAAAGGGTATTTTAGCTTGATTGTTTCATCTGTAGTTCTAGAAAACAGATTGTTGAGACTCCAGGTTGTACTTCTTGACAAAATTAGATCAGTAAAGCAGCAATCAAAACGTGTTGCACAAACCAAATTGCTACAGCAGTGCTGGTTTAAGAAATCCTTTGCATTGTAAACAGGAACTTAGCACTTTTTCTGCAATGTCTTACTCTGTTGCTAGCTGCTCACCGTAATTTGTGATTTCTCACTTAGCAAACTTATGAAATGGCTATAAAACTGGGCTTCATTTTGTACAGGGGCTTTGTATTTATGTCTACTGTGTCAGCCATTTGGCTGCAGGAAAATAGTGCCACTAGCTCAAGGGAGGGGAAACTAGCACTGTTAGCCAAAAATGAGGCAGTTTGTCAGGACAGTAAGGTAAGTGCACTGTTCTTGTGTTGAGCTGTATTTTATTAAGTGAGCCCAGCAATCATATTGTCTTTTCATACAGTAACTCATTGAATATTTCCTGCCTACCGAAACTCCTAGAGAAGTCTTTTCTACCATGTCCTGAGGCAATGCAGTAAAAAGAAAGGCCTATTGATGGGATTTTTGAGAAACCAACTGCAAGTAAATGTATTTTCTGATTTTATCTGGAAGTGGAGAGTAGTTGGACCAGTCCTAATCCATCAGATCTACAGCTTTCTTCTTGTTTATATTGCTGCCATAAAAGTGGGAATCCATCTATAGCTTTAGAAGTGCAGGGAGTTAGCTCTTTTCACAGCAACAGCATAGCCACATTCATGAGGAAGCATTGTGAGAGCTGATTTTATTTTTCTGAGAATTTTAACCACCTCCTGTAGAATTTCACATGTATTTTACCCTACTTCTTTCACTAGCACCAGTATGTTGTACTGCTCTGTGCTCCCTAGTTCTGTCTTCCTGACTGTTCCTGTCTAGTTTCAGTATTGTTTTGCCTAGAGTAAATATACCTGTTCCATTTCATTTCAATTGAATTAAATGGAATAAAAGTAATATTTAAAAAATCAGTGCTAAATATACCAGTTTTATCTTTCATTATAAATCTTGGGGTTTTTTTGTGTATACTGCTTTTCAGAAATGCTTTTAAAAATCTAACAGTCCCTCTGAACTTCAACCTCAAAAAGCTGAATAATTATAGAATGACAACATGAGACATGACAGTAATGATGGAGATTCCACTGCCTTATGTTTGCACAGTTCTACAAATAAATGGCACTCTAGAGACTGAATCCATCCTACAAATGCTAATGGGTCCAGTATCTTTCCTTCAGCACAGATAGTCAGTGCAAATGCAGTTTATAGCAAACCATTGTTCCTTCTGTCAAATGGAACAGGTCAAAGGAAACTGACCCCTGTTTTCTAGTGTTTCTACTTCTGCAAAGCAAACTCACATTGAATGAAGGAATGAAGCTTGTAAAAAAATGTGATGTAACTTATACTCAGATAACATGTATATGGCTAGCATATCATCTCTGATAGAAATGCTGAAAACCATCAAGGAGAATAGACTAAAAAAAGAACTTTGTGATTTAGAGTGAAGCTGTGATCTCATGAAGCTCTCTGGCTTGACCACTGCTGGGTGTTGCTATGTGCTTTCTTGGTGGTGAAACTTCCCAGTGTGGGGGGTGTGAGGAGCTGTGCCAGAGAGCTTACCCACTGATCCTGCTGGGCAAGCTGCGTGACTGTACTGCTGGATCAAAAACTGTTCCCTTCTCCTTCTGCCTGTGAATTTTATGGCACATCTATGCTTCTGGTGCTGATGGGATGGCTCTGTGTTGCACCACTGGTTTGGAGTTAGCTCAAGGTATGTGATAGAATTGCGTGGCAGCCCAGAGCTCAGCAATCTGCAGAAAACATGCAAGCAACACCATGGATGCTCAAAAAGTTAGCCCCATGCTGTGCTTTGGAATAGCCACATGACTATCAGCACCTGGGGTAGCTGCTGTTAAAGCCAGGCAACTTGCATCTGCGCTGCAGGTGGTCTTGTATGAACCTGTGCCCATTGAGTGTTGGAGCACTCCAGCTTCTTACCAGCATTAGCATATCTGATGGAAAATTTGTTTGTTAAAAATACTCCAGTGACTGTAAAAGTTGCTACCTCTGAGAGGAAAAAAGGTGATTCCTTGAGAAGAACTGCTTGAGACAAGGAAGAAACTGTATTAATTTTGAGGTGAAACTCAAGTGCTAATAATACCTAATCTTGGCAGAAATCTAATTTGACTATTAACAATCCCCTCTGCTCATTTGCAAGGACAAACATTTCTTTCTAAATCTCAACAAAGCAAGCTTCTAATGTGGGTCAAATGAAAATCCTGTTTATTAAAAAGCTGCTAAAGACAACTAGATTTTTAATTTCAATGGAAGAGGCTTCTCTGTGACCCTTAAAGGCATGCCAGTGGACTCTTCCAGCACATGCCTCAGTAAACAACAAATGAATCACTGAGGTGCTCTAACAAGGATTGATGTGTCCACCCAATTAGAGGGATATAAAGAGTGCTCCCTTGAAATTCTGGGTTCATTTGGGTTGCTCTGCTGTTTCCGCAGTCTAGCGCTGAAGCATTGCTTCAGGGGTATTGTTGGCCTCAACAACTGGCTTCTGTGCGTTGTCCTAGCTAACAAGGACAATTTTTGTACAGATATTTCTCCTATGAAGTACTCAAGCAGTGAAATAAAAAAATAATGCTGAATGTCAAAGACAAATCAGTCACTAGCACCTATAAGAGCAAGATCTCCAGATTTAGCATTGCTACAAGCATGATTGATAAGACTTGTTAAACACCTGTTTTCAGGGCTTGCAGTTTCTCAATTTTGCATGGGCTTAACTTTCTCATGACTGAAATATGTGCAGTTTTGGGAGGTGAGAAGGTGCAATACGTGTTGTATGGTATGAGTAATGCAACTGGTCAGATGAAGCAATGCATGGAAAATTCATTATTTTGAGGCTGTTTCCTCTTTCTCTTGGAACAATGTTTCTATTTTCCATTTCAACTGTACATGTAACTTACACTGCTTCAAAAATAATTTCCTCACATCATCTTAAAAGAAAATTAAAAATTAGACCATTTTTTCACTCTAGGGAATATTTTCTATTCCCAGACAAATAGGTCCATTGTTTGCACAGAATAGCATATAAAGTCGACTAAAGAAGGACGTCATGCACATCAAGAATAAAGCAGAGATCAGAGTATGTTTTGTTTTTTAATCAGCTACTGTCTCAACAATCATAGAGTACTTCAAGACTGCACAGGGAATCTTGCAGGTAGTATTTACGGATTCCCTCTGACAAAGGATGGCAGTGATTTACAATTCTCTGATCATGCTTCCAGGAAAACTCTATCATATTATTATGTCTTAAGGTAGCAAGGTATTGGCTCCTGAAATTTCACTTCCTAGACTGCAAATGAAACCCTGACTTTATTGTCTGATTACCTACAAAACATCTCATTAAGATATTCAACAAATTTTTATAGATGATGCTTTAACTCCTACCTTTTTGTTTCTTGTTTTTATCCCTTCAGTGTGATCTGGGTCTTAGTAACTTAGCTGTAGTTAGCAGATATTTGAATTTAGTTGCAGTTATATGCCTGGGGTAGATGGTGTTTTGAAGCCTTGGTTCATCATCTGTGAAAGTCCTTACACCGAAGGCCTAGCAATGCTCTGAAACACATCATTAAGTAAAGGAATATCTTGCTCTGTTCTGTAGTTTTTAAAAAAATTGAAAACCTAGTGTTGAAGTTCTTACCTAGTAGCTTAAGAAGCAAGCCTAAATGAAAATCCGTGACATCTATCATTGGTGGAGAAAACAAAGCTCCTCAGTGCCTCTAATTATCCACTGAAGATAATTAGCTGACTGTCCTTGGACATGTTTATCATAACTCAGATATGACAACAATGAAAACGATCTGAGGATTTCTTTGAAGCAAAGTAAATGTGAAAAATGTTAGTTAGAAACAGGTTTTGTGAGGTACTGTCTTTCTTCTTTGTATGTCCAGAATCCTAAATACCAGCTGTTCAGTGAAGCTGAGCATGACATTTCAAAACCTGTAGATAATGAAAATTGATTTAAACCAAGTTTACTGGAGCCAGTAACTTCAAATTCAGGTTCCTACTGTCTTTAAAGTCAGGAACCTTCCTTAACTGTCTTTTACCAATTCCTGATTTTTCATACGCAAGACTTCATTTTATTATTATATTGGCTGTGTTAGAAATGACTTGATCTATTGTTTTCACTATTTATGTAATCAAGTCACTGACTCACTGTGGAAATTCAGTAGCAGGGAGTTGTGATACAGAGTGCATGTACTTTATGTCACTGACCTTTGTGTCCATAACTTAGAAGCTGCTGCTCGGCCATTCCTCTGCTTCCAAAATCTGCCCATTTTCCAAGTCCTTGAGGGCATAAAAGAATTGACATGTTTTCTTAAAATTGATGACATTTTCTTTAATGTGCGTGTGCGTGTGTGTGTGTGTGTGTGTGTGTGTGTGTGTGTGTGTGTGTGTGTGTGTGTGTGTGTGTGTGTGTGTGTGAGGCTTTCCCATTATAGTGGGAAAAAAAAACCAACCAAAAAGCAGCACAGTGAAAACATTCCGGAATTACTTCAAAAAATATCCCGCTATAGTAGTGAGACCTCTGTGTTTAAAATAACCTTAATAGAGTTAAATAGAGTGAATGGAAAAACAGATGAACCCTTGTACATAATCCCTTCCTGGCTGCCAAAATGTGTGGTTTTTTGCAGTACTGGAGGTTATTTCACCTCTGTTCCTCTTGGCAACTTCTTCGGAGTGGGACCAACATAATGAACAATTCTTCCTTAGCTCAGATAATGGGAAAGGAAAAAATACAGATGAGAATGGCTTGGTAGAAAGATGTTTGATTGTACAAAACTTCATGGTTTTAACTCCTGTTCAGTGTCAGCCTCAGTCTAGCTGTTTCAAAGACCTCCTGAATCTTTGGCAGCCCTTTGTGAGGCAGCATGCAAGGCACAGGCACTTACTTTTGCTTTTCTGTGAAGCTTGGAATAAAGACCAAAGTTTGTTTGTATGAATCAGGGATTGCCTTGCTAGCTTGGACAGTCTCCCCTTTTATCTTCTTTCTCTCTGAGCCCGTCCACCTCCCAAACTCTAAACCAAAACAAGGTAACAAAGGTGGTTCTCAGCTGGGGCTCTCCGCCCAGCCCATCATCAGTTCTAGTCCCTAACAAGGTGATTTTCCCCTGTCTGAGACTTCTGTGTTTCTACTCTAGGAACATTATCCTTGCAGCTTGGCACGATTCTTATTCCTTATCAAAGAAACAGCCTCTTTCAAATATGTTCATTTATTGTGCAGAACTGTCTCTAGTTAATGATTCACAGAGCCATCTCTGCCATTAGGATACCATTTCTTTGTCCTTCTTCATAATCTCTCATGTCTTTGGATCTCAGGGCTTTTCTTGCAATCAGTTCCCATCCTAGTTCTGCTTCGTGTTCTCTCACATGCTGCAAGGTAACCCTGGACTGCTGCTAGACCATGGGCTCCCCTCTGTGCTCATCTCTTCTCCTTCATCTGTTTCCCCAGTGTTCACTCCTGCCTGGACACAGATTAGGTGAGAGACTGCCTGGTGCTGCCAAAGCTCACGGGAAATAAACTTCCAATAGACATTACAAAGCTTGCCAAAACCTTGCGCCAGGGCACAGGATAGTTTGTTCTGGCAGGCTATATGCTTACCAGCCTGCCAGCTGGCAGTGATTCTTTTGAGTACTTGTAGTATCTCAAAAAATACTGATCCTTCCATACTTTGGTTTTGTTTTTTTTTTTACATTCTCACTTACATGTCTTAAAGTTTATCACATGACCTTTTCCACTGTGGGCTATAGGAATGGACAGAGCCCAGTAGGCCCGCACTTAGTGCATGCACAAGTGCAGCACATCCTTGAGCAGGGAGCTCCTTTTATTACCTGACCATCAGCCACTTCCTTGCTCTGAGTTAGCATTCTTTCATGGATTAAGGAATGCTGTGAGATAGGTTACACCCTCACAATCACCCCCAACAGGTGGGTGTGATGCAAATAAGTACCTCAAAGCAGAAGTCTCTCCTGGATTACCTCCTTTGCTGGAGAAAATAATTTCAGTTGGCAAATACATTCATTTAGATACATAGGAAATTTCCCATGTGCTTGGTATGTTTGAAGTAGTGAATAACTGAGGTATGTAAAATGGAAACAACTTACATAACAGAGTTTCACAGACCCATGGGGAGACCTGAATTTGTTCAGTCCTGCTCTGCTGCACGAAGCTCGTCAGTTTTTACCTTGGAAATACAGATGAAAACTTAGAAAGTATATAAGACCAGCCATCCCTTGGCAGCTTCTAGATCTGTTATGAACTTTTCCCACTGTCATTTCTTAGGATGTTTTTCACTCTTCAGGGAACAGTTCAAATCAGCTATCGCTTTCGCATCTTACCTTTCAGAATAAATTCTTGTAAATGGATGACTTCACCCCTATCAGGAATTCCTAATTCTTTTCCTTCTCATTATGGGATCTGCTCACAGCTACCACTGTCAATGCTGAGTAATAATGTTTTTCTGCAGTCACTTCAGTTTACTCAGTGTAAACACCTTTTATTTATCCATTTGACTCTTTGAAAACTTTGTATTCTAATCTGTTAGCACACACAAAATATATAAAATGGAGCTGTCTCAATAATTTCTTTTTTTTTTTGTCCTTATGGCCTGGCTGATTAATTCAAAATAATGTTAATTAAGTATTGTCCAAATCACTGTTATACTTTTTAAAATGTATTTTTCTTTATTGAAGACACAATAGAGCTGAATCACTTAAAACAGCAGGTTTTTAAAAGTATGTCACAGCTACTGTGGTGGTCTCTGGGATGATCTTCCATACTTGCCTCTCTTGCAGATTTGTTACCAGAATACTGAATAAGACTTATTCTCTTGCTAAAGGCTAGTTTTACTATATTGGTGCAGGCTGCCTGCTGTTTATACTTGAATCTTCATTACCAGCTATGTAAGCTTCATTTTTGACACATGGATCAGAGGATGAGAGTCGCTTGTTTGAGATGCTGTGGAAATATTTATCAAATAATGTTGGGGCACTAATGTTTCTGTGTATAAAACACCTTTCTCTGAAAAAGCAAGTGCTCTAGAATGAGTTACTGGATTTGTTAAAATAAATGCAGGATGAAAGTCATAAGGTTGACTGTGCCTATGAAGTGTTACTTTCTTTTTCATTCAGGTTGTTGTGCAGAGTCTCTGTTACTGCAATAAGAGTCCATTGCATTCCTGTGAGAAGGCACTGCTTATGCTGATTACACCAGAAAGTGTCATTCAGATCAGGAGGATGTCTTCTTCAAATTATGCTGGGAATCAGTGTGTAAAATTAAGGAATAAATTTATTGAAGAACAGTTGAAATGTGGTCCTGGATCTGGCATTTTTATTGTGTACAATTCCTTTAAGTAATAAGACTGGTGCCTCTATGAGAGAGTGGCGCTTCGTTTTAAGTTCTCTTGAATTTGGAGGATTTCTTCCTCTAAATGTATTTTATATGTCACAAAACTAACACATTGGAAGTATGGAGTTTTGAGGATACTCACAATTTATGATTTATTCCTTATTGTTAGTCTCCAAACTGATTTTCTGACATTGAAATCCATTTTACTGAGGTTGTTTCCATCTCTCTTTCAGAAAGAATTAGCATTGGCACTCCTTTCTTTTAGCATGCACAGGGCAATCCCACAGCAAATTATTTTCTAGCTTTGCTCTTCACTTCTACAGGGATTGTCACTAATATTAAATAGGTCATATTGGTTCAGATTTCTTATCTATCCCTTTGCAGTGACCAGTGTGCAGGAAGGAAGCTTCGCTTTCTCTGGAACTGTGGCTTGTTTTCTGTCATACGGGAATTCCTTGTTTTGAAGGCAATAAAGGAACCCAAATCCAGATGAGACAGAGCCAGTTTCTTATGACTGGTACTTCTTGGTTTCATAGCATGGACATGGCTTGAAAAAGAGGGATTCAGTCTTACAGAAACTGGTGTTAAAACTGAGGTGAGAACCAGTTTGTGTTTAGGTCTGGAAGCTACAGAATACATACATACCTTTTGAATCCTCTTTTCTCCTTGCTTAGACTTGTACCAGACATGTTTCACACCACCCTGGTATGCAGTTGGAATCTCAAATGTTGAAAGAAAATTTTTATGATCTCCTACTCTTTTTTCTTTTGGCCACAGACCTGTTGCTTTCAGGGTGGTGGCAAACACTTCTGTGCAGCCTTTAGGAAGCCTTTCCTGGTTCTGATTGAAATTCCAATCATGCCTGAGTGCCTGCTTATGTGGAGGGCTTGTATGGAGCAGCCTATCTCCTTTTCTGCTGTTAATTAGTTCAGAGCCTATAATCATCCCAAATTTGTAGATATTGAGGATTCTACTAGTGGAACCTGATAGCTAGCCTTAGATGTTTAAATGAGTTTTGCTGCAGTACTTCAAAGGTATTACAGCACCAGGGTTAGTGATAACCTGGTGACCTACTAGGCTCTCATTTTGTTAGATGGCCCAAAGCTCATACAGTTTTTTAGGGGAAAAAAAAAGAAAAAAAGAGACAGAGAGGCTATTTTTAAATTTGCTTTATGAAACTTAATACACATGAAATATCAACCTGTTTGGCTAACCTATGAAGTGATGTACAAATTCTTTGCTGCCAGCCTTTCTGTTTCTCATTGTACTGCATGAACTCTATCAACTCTACTTTGCTTCCACTTTTCAGCTAGATTGTATCTATATTCAGCTGTGTATTAGAAAACTTGTGAACTTACAGTAGTTTCACTTCCTGCGCAGTTTGTGTCGGGCCAGGCTGGTGTGTGGTGTGTGCGTCGGCTTTGCCCGCGCTGCGTTGTGAAACTTTCCTCTTTCAGAAGCTACGCCCCAGGGTGTGGGAAAGACATGTTGTAATGCTGGGGAAGAGGTGGAGAAAGCACACCAGCCTCATCTACAACACAGTGGTTTCTCAGAACCTGAGTGGTCGTCTCTGACAGAGCTGAAACTTAGGCTGTTTGTATTATTTTTGCTCCCTCCCCCCTCCCCCCCCTTTTTTTTTTAATGGAAAACTGTTGACTTCAGCATTTGCTGAAGGAATAATTTTGCATATGTGCTACCTGTGTGGTACCTTTTCAGACAAGAAAAAATTAAACAAAAAAAATTATCCCAACATTAACTGATTGTCTCTGCAAGCCTTAGCAATTCTGACCTGACAAAAAGACAGAGTATGGAAAAAGAATTCTCAGGAATATTTACTTGAGCCTTCCTTCTGTCCACACAAACCAAAATTAGCAATGTCAGTGTAGATGTTGGGTAGTTATGCCACACATGGATTTATGAGCTTGCTTAAACATCTTGTTATTAAAAGTTTAAATATTTACACTGAGGATCTGCTGCCTTCTGAACTCTTGTAAGATTATTTCTGAGCACTGAGAAATTTTTTTTACAGTTCAGAATATTCTAATGTTGACTTTTTAACATAAAACTGCTTCAGTGCTTTTCTAATCAACAGCTACAGATTAATTTATGCTATATCAGGGCTTAAGTGTTGCTTAATCCTTCTAGAGTTCTCACAAAGACTGGCCACTTGACTAAGATTATGTAGCTTTGAAAAAAAAAAAGTTTTAAATGGGACATTGAAGCAAAATTAAGTAGAGCTTAGAGTGCTGGCATTTGCTGGTTTTTCACCTTTGGATTTTGCAAGGATAGGACATTTTTCTGTGTGGGACCCTCAGGAAATCAAGGCTTGTGCTGTCTATTCCTGTTAAAGACTCAGCATAAATCCCCCTAAGTGAGAATCCTTGGTTTTATTGAGGCTTGGACTGGGGTGTTAAAGCAGAATCATTATACTGAGTTAAACTTTAAACTCTTTTCTGTTTAGCTGTACATATGTATAACAAAATATGCCCTTGGCTTGCCAAACATTATCCAGTTGGCAATCACATGGCAAACAACATGCTGAAGATTAAAAGACTCCGTGCTTTAAACAACACTTTCAGTGCTTGATGTAATATTTCCCTTTTAATTATGTTTGGAACCAGCACTGTTAAGAAGAGGCAAATAATTGCTATGAAAATGTGCAGATTTTCTCAGTAGCAGTATTTCTTCGAAATTGTAGTGGGTGATGGGAGATAAGAAACAACTAAGTATACCCCATGGAGGGACTGGCTTATGAAAGACTCTGTGCTGCACTTGAGTAGAGTGGGACCTGGAGGAACTGCAGGCTGCCAAACACCACTCATCGAGTAATGCAGTGGCAGCTCTCTTTTAGCAAAACAGCTATGGTCAGTGTGGAGAGGGGAATCATGGGATGAGGCAATTTGGGTCAGGGAAACAGCTCCAGTTGTCCGCAGTGGATCTTTTAATTCTAATATTTTTAGGAAAATTTAAATTCATTCAAAGAAGTAGATAACACTAATTTTTTTCCTCTTTTAGAAGTTTGGAGGGAGGTAAAAGAAGGATTAAGTAATGGCTTAGGAATTTTGCAGTGAACATGGATGTTGGCTCTCTGTTGCTGTAGCTACATCATCCGTCTCAACATACAGTAGCTATGGGAACAGAGCTACTGGACCTTGCAAAAGGAATGCAAACATTTCACTGCTGGTTTGCCGTTTGTCTGAGTCCTTTTCTCAGAAGTCTTAACATAATTTCCATTCTGGTCTTAGCTCGTTCAAGCCTAAAACTCTAACCATGGCTTCTCCCTCCCACAGAGTCAGTCTCAGGGCGAACATGTCTCCTTTCTCTGAATTCTTACAGGACTTTCTATCAAATTCCACTTGTAGAAAAGAGCAAGGACACTGAGTAAAATATAAATGTAGATAGTAGGGGAATCCAAATGGGCATAGAATAGCCTCACAAAGAGCTTCACTGCTCAGGACATGTGTGCAGTTGGACAGCTAAGTCACAGAATCCCATGGGTGTTCCAAGTCCAAATGCTCTGGTTGCTGGATTTCAGGGAATGTGATGGTGAGCAATTTAAAAATGCTTGATGTAATAACTTGTTAAAATAAGCAGTAGCAACGAAATTTCTGTGTTTCAGAAAATGTAGCAATCAGCTGCAAGGACTAATAATAATTAATTTAAATATATAGTCAAATGAAAGTTGCAACTGCTTAGTGCTCTTTTTCTACACAGCATCCTGACATATTCTGAAAAATTCCTGCTCTTTCTTGCCTGAAAGATTGACAACATTAGATATATGTATATTAGGCTACTTTACCTGAGCACTATTAAATATTGGTGGCCTTGGGAAGGAACAGAAGTACCATAAACATTGCTTTTTCAGAAAGCTACAAGAAAAGAAACAGGACACTTGAAGTAAGATACTTACATTGATGAAATTAATGTTCACAGCATGACTCTGTCAGAATTTGGCTTAGTACATTATAAGCAATTTATCAAAGAGAACTGGTATATTCAGGATAAAGACGGCCACACTGTCCTGGTTTCTGAAAGCACAATATAGTTGAGTTTGAACCTCAAGAACTTGATCCAGGCTTACAATTTTTGGCTTCAAATCAAACCAGTAACATTCTACTTCCTAGGAGATGAACTAAAATAAATCACCCGTGAAGCCTCATTCTGTTTCTTGCTTCTATCTATTCTACTGCAAGTAAGATTTCTTATTAAAATCACCATGGATACATGATCCTTATAATCCTGTGAGTCTTTTTCTGATTGTCTGCTTAGCTGCAGAAAGTTAACTAATGCTGTGCCTAAGAGAAATGAGCTGGTCCCTCTCTCCCAAAATCCCAAATCAAAGCACCTTGTTTTTGAACCAACTGCAGGCATATTGACCTGGTTTCACCATGGCAGATGCATCTGACAGTGCTTCACATCCTTCTGAGTCGGATCTGGGCTGTGAGCTCTGTGCTGCTTGGCCTTTTGCAATAACAGAGGAATACAACATGTGTGGGAAGTTGCTTAGGCATCCTTAGGAAGTGTGGAATAACAGTTCACAAGTTGCCCCGACAAAGAGTTGTTTCACAGAGGTATGTGCATACTGTAGAAAAAAACCCCCAATGAACTATCTATTCAACAACCAGTACAATTGCAATGAACCAGTTGGTTATTACTGGTAAACTGGCAAAATCAGTGTTCTTATTTGTATCAGCATGTCCCTAGTGGGAAAATATGAATTTGCAATTCTCTGATATTCGACCCTATTGCTTACAGGCATTAATTTGAGTCCCATACTCTTGGTGATGTATAGAGCATTGGGCAACTGAGTGGTTGTTGAGAGGATCTGTTGACTGCTGGACAGGCAGTGGTCAGAAAGAAAGGACAAGAACTGAAGATCCTGATTCAAGTAACTGTAGCAATATTTTGTACATCACACTTCTGTTGTCGTTATCTGCTACTGGTATGGGCTTTCAGTAAAGGGTAGCACAAGTGATTTATGCTGTATGTCTTCTTCCTGGGTTCCTCCTTAACAGCACTGATGTGGTGTCATTGTGTGCTTCTCAGTGAAAGAGGCTGAATTAAAAATGTCTTCTGTTACTGTTTAATGTACTGCAGCAAATGCTGTGTAGATCTGTAAATCAAGACATTTGTTCTTCATTTTTAGCAATGCCCTTTCCCTGAACTCATTTAATGAGACAGTTGTAAGATGTTTGTATGTTCTCCAGCTGGACTGGGTGCACAAGTCTTGAACTCTGTCTCTTGCTACATTCTCATTTTAAAGTGTCCTTGCCAATAGATAGTGGAAGCTATATTCTTAAGGCAGCCTTGTTTCACATAATACCCCTCTAATGTTATAAGACAGAAAAATGCCTGAGACAGAGAATTTGGGAATTTCTGTGTTAATGAAGTCCTTGACAGCTGTGTTTCAGAAAAGTGAAGGGACATCGTAAGTAAAGGGTGAGAGTTATTTACAAAATGTAGTGTATGAACCAAAAAGTGACATACAGAATAAGGTGATGGTGCAGAACAGAAGACCATTGCTTATTATCCGTGTTTATTATCCCACAGAAAATACGCCCAAAAATGACTTCCAGTTTGGGGTGGGGAGTACTTTGTTTGCAAAGATCGCATGGAAAAAGAGTTGAAGGCTGGTCTTGTAGCAACATATTCTTGCTCTTCTTGTACATGTGAACGATAAAGTTCTTACATATATTTTTGTACAGCTTTCTAGAGTGTGCTTTCTCTTAGTGACTTCAGCTTCTTTCATGGGGTCTTTTGTTACATGCCAGTGCGGAGGAAGCAGGAAAATGCTAATTGGTGCCATGAAAAGGAAAATGGGACACAACCTATGCTGAACACACATGGGACAGCTGGAGCTGAGGCGCTGCCTCATGATAAGAGAGCAATATGAATCATGCTGACCCTGTATAGATGTTGATTTGGGTTCTTGGTTAGAACAGAAGATGTCTTGCCTTCTCTGTGTGATGGTCCACACTACCTTACATGCTAGGACATTTTACTGGATATTCCTGCAGCGAGGAATATGGTAAAAAAACAGAGGAAAGATAGTGGGAAGGAGGTGACCTGCCATTTACAAATATCCACTGTAGAAGCAGATAAGAGACATCCTTTCTTCAGAAATGTTCTGTAGGGAAAGGGTCACCCTTTTGTCCTTTCCCATTCTCTTGCAAACTGTTGAAAATAAAAGCAGTTTTACTCTGTAACATTTACAAAGATTGACCTTCAGAAATAATCAGTGGCATCCTAAAATGACTGCTAATCCTGGGAGCTGCAAAGATGTCAACCATTTGTCCAGTACTTATGCAACATCTGAATAACCAGAAAAGCATAAGGACCAATTTAGTAGCCTTATCCTGGCATTGTTTGTTAAATGTTTCCTATTAGACCACCCTCAGTATGGACAATGGCAGACTACTTAATTTTCTCGATTACAATAATAACTCATGCTCCAGTACCTTATGTTCTGGCTAGTCTTAGTTTAAATCTGTGGTTTAACTTTCCTCTGTACCTTCAACTTGCAGATTCTATAGAAGAGATTTTCTTGGCAACTATGAAATGTCCAGACTAGTACCCCAATGCCTTAATAAAAACCACTGCTGTAGGAAAGAATTAAAACATAGCCTGGAAAGAACTATATAACATTTTTATGTCCCGTTTGCAAGGAATGCATTAGCAAGTATAGGTTGTTAAGGCTTCTAGGTCTACTATGCACTGTGACCCCATGACATTAAATATCTAGTTCCAGCTGAGATGCAAAGTCCTGTAGATTATCAGGTGAAAGAAAAAAAAAAAGTAAAATAGCATACATATTATTTTATTTTTGCATTTAAAGCAGAGTTGAAAGCTTACATCTTAGGAGCATTTAGATGTATAGGAATAATAACTTCCATGAACCTATTGTACCAAATTTGTGCTAGTACCTGATAGAAGTGTGTGTTCTTAGTGCTATAGAAACCTCCCAGCAACATCATGTTCCAAGAATAAAAGTTCAGCTTGGAAGTGTTCATATAATAATTCTATGAAAGTGTTTTCCTGTAGATATCATTGATTCATTGTGATTTGTTGTTCAGCCCATGGTGCCTATAAATCCACAGAGTGCCCTTGAGTTCTGGTGGTGTCTCAAACCTGAGTAAGAACAGCAGTGGAGCTGCAAGATTTCTGATCTTTTTAGGTGGGGTGTTAAAGAGAAAATAAACAGCTCTGTGATGCATTCATATTTTATGTGGATAACTGTTGATTCAAAATGAGGACAGATGGACAGATCTGATTGGGGATGTGGAGTGCTGACATTTTTTCTTTTCCCTGTACCTTTCAAGTACCAAGGGAAGGGGAAAGAACACCATTTTCTCAGGTCTTATTACCTCATTACAAACTCCAGACTTCGTTTCCTGGAAAATTTAATTGTAATAATGCTCTAGTGTCTCTTTTTTAACACAAAAACATGTACATGCACAAAGTTGCTCTCCTGTTGCTCTCTTCTCCTGTCTATTTAATAACAGAGCCATCAAGTGCTTGATCATGTCACAGGAGGGAAGACAGGGCTTTATATTTTCTTAGACATTAGTCCAAGGTAGAGTTACAGAGGGCTAATGGAAACTCAGGCTTCTAATTTCATCCTGCTGTAGTTAAATATTTAATTAATTGTTGAATGTTTTTGCAGCTGAGCATTAAGACTTTTGTTCCACATTCTTAATCCCGTGCACCAAGTCTTCATAGGCCCAGTGGTGCTTTCTGCTCCTCAGCATTGTGCCGAAGTGCCAGTCAACAGGAGGTTGTAAATCTCAGCAAATTACTGTGGAGTAATGGTGTTGTACCTTGCAAATGTGAAGAATATGCTTTCAATAACTGTCTAAACACTGTTTCAAAGTCATTAGAGCAGTCTGAGGAGGTTGACACTCAGTTGAGAAGAGAGTTAATTGCTTTCAATCTGCATAGGCAGGTGGCCATGCACAACTGTAGTATTTCTTTTCTCTGGCTATTAGCTTGCAGATATTGATATCCATCCAGGTTTACCACTGATGTTAATGTTTTCCAGCTGCTGCTTGCTAGTATGAACATATTTTTGGCAACTGAGAATCATATTTGAGAAACTGTAGATGTCACATAGTTGGGCTGCATATGAAACGCTTGATTTTTTGTAAAAAAAAAAAAAGTTGAATTTCAAGATTCAACAAAGCCTGGCTTCAGGGCCTCTGGTTCAGTATTCTGTGCTCCAACTTCTAACTTCATTCATAGGACTAGCAAATGGTGCTGGAGTCTTTCTGTCTCCTTGGTTTTTTACTGAAAGAAAATTGTACTGGCAAATGCTGGAGATGTGATCAGAGGTCCCAGCTAAATGTCACTCTCCTAAATATAAAACTTAGCATTTTAACACTCATTTGAGTACTGAATATAGACAGTCATTGCAGATTAGTCTTTGTTTAGCATTTCTAAGCATAACTTTGTAGTTCCTTTAGTCAAACTGCAAAATTATTCTTAATAATGATGGCATTTGGTAAACACTGAGTTCTTGCTCTCTGGAGTTATCTTTGAGGGTAAGATTCTAAGGAAAAACTCTCAAGAGCACTCAACTAGTTTCTGAAAATGTAGTTCAAGAAAATAAAATTTGAAACTTAAAAAGAAGTGAGGAAACCCCCATCTCTTCAACAATACCAAATTTGCACACTGATTTGTATCTGAATTACATCACGCTGAACAAGTTTTAGAACTGCTCTTCTTTTAATCTTGTCTGATCACAAATAGTTATTTGCCAGCTGCTAAAAATAGGAAAGAAATATGGAAAGAAGATGGTCAAAGCTATCAGGGAAAATAGTTGAAACTGCATAATAGGAAGCCAATTTAAAATTCCCATGTTTTCATTTGTGGATTAATTGTATGCTATAAATAACATAAAGAAAATCCAATGATTGTTGTAGTGCTCCAGCTGGAAAACCACTCAAGAACACAAAAAATAAAAATATCAGTTATGTGCAAATTAGCAAAGGAATTTATGTGAGAACATTCCAGATGCTCCATAGTGGAAGAGCTAATGGCATAGATCATCTTGCAGTGATGCACTGTAGCTAGCTCATAGATGACAAAATTGTTCTCAACTTTTTAATTTTAGTTGATTTAATTTTTTTAAGACAATTTTGAATTTTATATGTAGGTTTTGAAATGGAAAAACGTGTAGGGGATGCCTCCTTTCCCTTCCTGTACTGACTTTGACAGAATCCTGATTTACTAGTTACCAGAGACTCAGTTCTCTTCTTTTCACCTAGAATTCTTCTGTCTTCACTGTGGCCTTGTTGTACAGTCCTTTATCAGGTTTATTTCAAATGGTGCTAGATATCTTGACTCCTGAATGTGTAAGGTTAACTTGTCAGAACGAAGCATACCAAGCGCACACACACGAATTTTAAAATAAATTTAGAGACTTTTGGGTTTCTTCTTATCTGTATACCAGGCCAGCAGGTATGAATGACTGAAGTAAATTCACAATAAATTGACAAGAAATTGGCATTAAATGAGTGTTTCAGATAGCTTTGTCTCCCTTCAAGTATACAGCATTCCTAGTCATAAGTATTTAAAATGAATGATGTTGTAAGAAACAAAGAAATACCTTCTAGGTTGAGGGCTCTTTCAGGACTTTTCTTGCTAAATTGCAGATTAGAAATGAAAACTAGATGCTTTCAAAAATTACAGATACTCTGAGTTTATGATAAAATTATGAGCTGACAACTTACAAATACAAGAGTTCATAGGAATTGAGTTAATTTGCAATTGAGTGTCATATGGTTATGATCCTCGTTTAGTTATTTACTTTAACCTCCCTTCTTTCTCAGGATAGAATGTAAGATTTTTTTTGGCACATGTAAAGCTTTTCCTGACTAGTGTTTGACAAATATGATAATGAAAGTAGGTTTCTTCTAAAAGGAAAAAAAGCCTCTTAGGCTTTTGTTTCTTCCTTTGTAACTTTTGAAATTTTTACATGGAAATTATTTTTATTTTTAAATTTGTCCCTAACCCTTTTTTTTTTTCTTTTAAGATAATTTTATTTTCCTTGCAGTGATTACAAAACAGGTTTTGAACTTGCTCAACAGACATCGATATGATATTTTTCTTAAAAAGCCTTGTGTTCATGTAATATAAATGTTACAAAGTAACCTGCATGGAAGTAGAATTCTCTGCAACAATACAGAATCATAGAAATATTTAGATTGGAAAAGACCTCTAACATTATCAAGTCCAACTATCGCTGCAAAGTCCAGCACTAAGTCATGTCTCTCAGTGATGCCTCATCTACTTAAAATGAAAAAACCCCAATTAAATCAAAATGTGCAAAGTTAGCAGTTCATAAATTCAGTCTGTGACTCTGAGCCCACCACACAATCCTTTCTAGCCACTTGTCCCTTGGTGCAGGTCCTGTGTGGCTGTTCTTCATTACCCAGGTGTCAACCTGGCCAAATTTGTCCTGCTCTTCTTATTTTATTTACCAAGGCTTCTGAAATTCCAGAGTAGAAACGAGTTTGAGTAGACAGTGTGAAAATGCCACTATTGAGGGAAATTTGCCTCGATTTTTCACCCTTCAAATCCCTAATTCCTGCCAGTCCTTGCAGATGGTCTTTTTGTACTGTTGAGCTCATCTCCATCAGTGCTGCGTTACGTCTACTTGATGCTTAATTTCACTTTAAAGGAAGACACTTCCAATTTTCATTACTTTCTGTTACTGTAATGATGTAATTGCTGCAGCTCAGATCTGTAGGTTGGAACGGAAGCTTCTGCAGCATGTGACAAATAGAACTCAGAATTTTCAACTTGCGGAATCTTTAAAAAGGTCTTGGAAAGTTAGTGAGCCAGTTCAGAGTTTCCTCTTGAATCTGTTCAAATTTGAATAAAACCAGAAAAAATATAGCAGTGACCATAATGTGTCAGTCCAAAACCTGAAAACTTAATGAAAACAGGTTGAATAGAGTTTATAATTGGTTTTCAAGCATTCAAAATGTTCTGTTTAAGCAAAGTTTCTTTATTTTCTTACATCTGTCTGTAATAAAGCAGTAAGATGGCTGCCAAGCAGTAGCTTTATCTTCATCCAGCTGGATACACCTGAGCTTTCCTAACTTGGGAAAAAATCCTTCTCAGTAAGTGAACCAAAACTGAGTGAAACGTGCATATTTGGAACTATAAATCAAAATGCCTATGTACAGATGTTCTCAGCCTAGAGGCATAAATGTGAAGGAGCTTGATTCCAGAAGTTTTCAGCAATACCTGAAAATGTTCAGAGGTGCTTTACAACTGTCTATTACAGTATTAGCACAGTCCTGTAAAATCACCATGAGTGACTTGTCAATTATGCTCTTCCGGTAAGTGCTATACAGTGGTAAGTTTCAGAGGCAGCAATTCAGTACAGTGCCAGAAATGCAAAACAACCCCAGCCCTCTGTAATGGGGATTTGGGGTGAAGGAGTCATGTTAAACAAGCTTGCTTTTTAAAGAAAGGAGAAATATCTCCAAGCCTTTACAGCACCTGTTGACATCAGACAGAGCTTTTCTGAGGATGAAAAGTAGTATTACTCCATTTTGTAAAGGGTCAAGCTGAGCTGAAAATGAGATGGCCTCTGGTAGAACAGCATCTGGAAGAGATGGAGTAGGTTTTGGGCTCTTGTCTCCTCTGACCCCAGGCTTCCGTGGACCCCTGAAAATAGAAAGATGGAGAGATAGTCTCATGCAATTTCACATTAGGAAGGTGATTCCTGCTCCAAATGAGCATGTTGTGATTTTGGAAATACGTGGTTGGTTCTTCAGACTTACAGAAAAATGCAGAGCTGAGACAGACTGCACACATGAAGCAAAGTGTGAATGGTAGGGTACGACAAAATGTGATGCTTTGCATTATATATCTAAGTTATCCTGAATAAGGAGTGTAATTTCTTCTGCATTTGATTTCTGTGTTTGAATGAAGTGGCTCATGTCAGATTCTGTCAGGAGAAGTGTGTGACATGAGAGAAGTTTGCAGTCAGTGGCAAAAAGCGTAAAAGGAGCCCTCTTTTTAGCCTCACATATTCACATAGAATGGACTTCGAATTTTTATTTTTTATTTTTTTTTAAATCACTACATTTTAAAAGCTAACAAATACTTAAGTAGATGGCTTGCCCATTTATGGTGAAGATTTGCTTAGCTGAAACTGGGCAGGGAAATTCGCCATTCATGGAATAAAAGGGATTTTATTTTGGTTTATGTATAAATCATAGAATAAGATCAACTGTGGTATTGCTTACCAGTTAGCTGTGATTAAAATTGGAGAAAAATACAGAGAATAAGAGATTATGGTAGGTAAGAAACTTAGCAATTTGGTGTTGCAAATATTCTTAAAATAGTTAGGTGTTTCTTGCGACATATTTCTTGATACTGGCTCACTTAGCATTTTCCGAGATAGCATTAGATCTTTGGAAGTAATATTTCCAAATATGGATATGAGACTTTCATGCACTTGAATCATATTAAACTCAGCCCCCTTGTTTGGGATGTGTGAATTTAGTGCTCAGCTTGTGCGTATGGGATGGTTTACCCAGAAAACTGCAGTGAAGAGAACTGTGAGCAGGATTTCTGCAGAGCTAAGAGCCTCTTGGCTTGTGACAGCCAACATCTTATAGTTAATGAAGTGCACCTCCCTCTCTTCAGTGCCCAAACAAATGAATTGCCAAACCCTGGGAGCCAGAGCTGAGGCAGCAGGGCAGAGGCATTTGCTCAGTTCTCATTTCTTTAGATCCTGCAGGGGAATGCAGGGGCTCTTCCCCACCAGCTCACCTGCTAGAGCAGGAAGATAAAAAACAAACAACGAACTGAAGTGTTGCCTAGTTTGACCATTGCAACCTCACCAGCCAGGAGAACTGATTATAAAAAAAACCTTCTGGAAAAGCCAGTTACTGTTGGAAGTCTTGGCAGCTGTGTTCTGTTAATGGCATTAAAATGAATTTATGTCCTCTTACTCCTAAAACGTGGACATCTTGGAGCATGGATGGGTTCCACATATGTGCTAATATGGGGGACAGCAAAATGGAACTGAGACCAGTGCTGGTTTGAAACATGGACTACTACTGAAATGTATTAGTGCTGAAAGAGCTGCCAGAACCTTTCTAATGGCACTTTTTATTTATGTCTGTCTTGAAAAATGAAAGCCAATTTTCCATATTTCTCAAGTCTCCATTGCTTTGATAGACTTCTCTCTTTTAAATCCCGAAATAGCTCAGTTATACTTCATATTGAAGTCTACCTGCCTTCTTTGGTTAGAATAAATAATTTTTCAAATAGCCATGGGCTGAAAGCTTCTTGAACTGCAGGATGACTGTAGGAGTTCTCTATAAATAGCTTTCTGTCCAGCATGTGGGCATTGGAAAATGAGCTCTTTTCTGTTATATGGTATGAGTTGCCCAAAATTGCGAATTGGCATACATACAGCCTTGATGGAGGTCTGTCTACATCAAGAGCTATATAATTGAAGGCAATTGATATGGATTCTGGACTGCAGAAATTGAATTGTGGCCACGCTAGGAATTAATTAAATTCGTTGACGTAAAATGGTAGTCAGTCCTCAGGTGAGGGGGTGGGAAAGGGACTACATCCAAACCCACAGCTATCCATGCACAGTTGTTCCTTTCTTTTTTTTCTTTTTCTTTTTATCTAGGGAGTTTGATAACTCTTAGAGTCAGATTTCTTACTGATACTTAAATGGAAAAGGAAACCGAGCTATTTTATTGAAAGAAGATATTCATCTGATCATCTTTCCTGATTTCTAGCTTTTGTTCCTGCTGCAATGTTTGTTTTCCTTTTTGGGTAGCTGCTATCTTGGAATGCTTCTGGCTGAGTAATTATTAAATTGGATTTCTGCCTTTCCTGGTCTGAACATAAATCTCAGTGCAATTCATGGATTGCACTAGCTGCTCACTCCATATCTTGCCAAATGGACTTGTTAGCCTCCGGTCTTACATAACCTTCCCTCTAGCAGAGCTGATCAGACATCCCAATATAACCCGAACCAAAACAAGTAACAGAAAAGAGAAAGTACAGTCAGTGAAGATGTCAGAAAGAAATTTAGGAAATCAATCTAGGCTTGGGAGTCTTGAATCTAAAGTGACATATCTAACATCTTAACATGTGACAGGGTACAGATTATTGCCAGGCATAGCTCTTACTTTGGGATGACTAGGAGCACTTGATGTTTTCAAGTGGATTTTTTTAACTGAATCATTATCTTGTTGGGACATGAGGCGAAACTCTCTAACAGAGATTGGTTTTATTCTACAGTTTCCTCTGTACCACTGAGACCAAAAAGCAAGCTCTGCCTCTTTCCTCTCAACCCTCTGTGGCACACAGAATACATTTTGGCTTATTACCATAATGTGACACTGAAGGACTGTGAAAGGCTCCACATGACAGTGTTCATTGTTGCATACCTATGGCTCTTCATCTGGATCAGGAAATACACAGCTCTCATTTCTCTAGTTCTGGAGAACATTGCCAGTCTTAATAAAAGGCTGCCTAAGATGTCTTGGTATTTTGAACAGCCATTTGAGTCTAAATGAGCAGTAGTGGAAAAGATGGAGAGAGATAAGACACAAATAAAAATTAGCTTTTTAATACTCTTTTCTCCTCAGTGATTGCTGAGTACCAGTTCCATGCCCTCCCCCAGTGACTAAAGTGAGACTGGTAAGCCAGTTTGAATGTAATTCTTTGCTTAAAATAGAAGGGAGAAAAGGAAAAAAAGTCAAAATGTAGTATAAACATGCATTCTAAATAAGATCAAGAAAAGAAATATGAAATACGAGTTTTTCTTTTGTGTTAACTTATGCTGGTTAAAAAAGAACCACATACTGTGCTAGTGTGAAAACCAGGAAGTGATCATAACTGAAGTGAAAAACTTAATATAGGAGACCAAGCTGCAGCCTGGTAGAAAATGTTTATGGCACAATTGAGAACCCAGAAACATGAACATAAAAAGTTTTTCAAGATGTTGAGCATTCAAGCTTCCATTTCCCTGATTTCTTTTGAGTGTGTCTTTACTACAAGACATTATTACAACAGAGATGTGAGAAGTTAAGAGCTGATAAGCTGCTGACACTGATACTGTGGTCACGAGGAGGAATTTTTTCTTAACAACATGAAAAATACTTGCAATTCAGCCCAAAGTCTTGCAGGTTTAATTATAGGTAGTTTTGATGTTACGCAAGACATGACTCGACTTGAAGTTGACTTCAGTACAAAATTTTTTGTTTAAAATGAAACTTTGTACAGAGGACTGAAAGTCAGAAGTTGTTATTCCAAGGAGAAATGCAGCAGCTCTTCAGGAAGCTGGTGTAAAATACCCTGTAAGTGCTGCTGAAGTGGTGAGTAGACTTTGTGTTAGTTGTTTGCAGGACGTTAAATTCCACTAGTGGCATGGTGTGTAATACTACCCCTAGGAGGTAAGTGTACTCAGCTTTCTAATGCCATGTTAGACTCACAGGTATTTTTGGAATAATGTTTCAATTACTAATTTAACTGTCATTAGCAGTTGTGTATTAACTGGAGGATGAAATTGGTTTTATCCTGTGATTCTTAATATACCTTAATTTCTGAGGAATGCTGTTGCTGTGTTCAGGGCTGAGGTTATTCAGAGGGTGGGCAGATCACCAGTAACTGAAGTAGCTGCATTTTCTGTATAAGAAAAGAGCTGTCAGTGCTATTTTAAAATCAGCCAACCTCTTCTAATGTGTAAACCTGAAACTGTGGTGCATCCTGGAGCATCAAATGGATGGGTAATCATTTGTTTTTGAGGAAAAATAGAGAAAAACTATTCCTGCAGTTTAGTATAGAGCTGAAACAGACAGAAGCTGATAGAGAATGTGTTAACTAGATCCTAAATCTTAAAATACCTAAATAGTTAGGTAATAGAATAAAGGTGACGACAACAACAAATACTCCATTTAAATTACTAATATTTTGTTTTGCTGGGTAAACTAAATACTGTGTATTCTGGAAGGAACAGCTTGCAATGTTCTCATGAACACCACAATACACACCCCAGCAGCAAGTTCTGCATTGAATGGTGCCTGCTCTTGCTTCCCTGTTTCCCTTCTTTCTGTGACAAAATTGTGGGGTTGTGTGCTGCAGTCAGAAATGGTCCATGTGCCTTGTATTTAAAAAAGAAAAACCAAATTGACAACTGAATTTGGTTCATAATTGTAAATGAGATTTCATTGCTTGTGCTGAGGGTGTCATGCAAACAGAAGAAGGAAATTACATTGTCTAAGGATTGCCGTGATCTATCATAAGTCTTAGCTGTCTGTCAAAAATCCTGTTTCCAGCTGTAGGATGTTTTCTTACAGCTGGGGTATGAGAATGCTTTCTTACAGACAGTGCTTTTTTTCAGTGAGTAGCACCATGAGAAGGAAAGGAAAAATGCAGAAGAATTTAGCAATCACTTGGAGAATCCATTTTCAAAGGAAAACTGACAGCTCCCAGATTTCAAAGTTAATGTACCCATTTTTTATAGCATACCGTAATTTGTGTTCTAAGGACTCTTTCAAGTTTGAAACTTGTTTGACCAGTTAAACGGGCTTTAAAGTAATAGAGGATTTTTTGAATGTGGAATGTTTAACAGATAAAATGTAAATGTAGATCCCCATAATAACTGTCTCCTGTGATCGTTCCTGAGTCCCTAAGGCCTTACTCAAAATGTGAGTGTGGCTCTCCATGTCTATTTAAAGGAAATGACAGGTAAGCTAACTATTTATACAAACAGTAACTGAGAACTTTTGCTATCAAAGAAAACATTTGAGGATTATATTATAATTTCTTTTTTAGCAAAGCAAGCATGAGTTTCAAATCTCTTCATGTCCCCCATGCTGTTTTTTCTTTGTTCAGGAAGAGGCTAGAGAAATGCAAGGTATAGGTGTTAAGCTTGTTTCCCTTTCCCAATGTGCAGGCCCTCCAGGAATGAGGTCTTCTCACCACTGCACTTCACTAGGACTAGAGCGTGGAGAAGGATAATGTTTTCATTGCTTACCAACATCTGACTTACATGTTTAATGCATCTTTTGGAGGTGCCCAAACTGTTCATGGGTCTAGAAGCCAAGTATATTTGTAGTATGGAGATTCATGATAGGGATTGCACTGGAGAGATGGCATTCAAGCAAAATATGAATTAAAAGGAAATCATTCCATTCTCTAGGCTTTTATGACCTTGCATGTTTTTGTGACTAGGCATAGTGGTGGTGTTTTAAATATTTGAGAGAAGGAAAAAGTGGCTGGCCATAATTGGAATAATACATGTGGAATCTCACCTTTCCTTTGGCAGTGTGTGTTCCTGGGACCTAAACAGTTGGAAAGATTTGGGTAATAACCACCTCTGAAATTGCATCATTTCCTATTTAGAAACTTCATTCTAGGATACAGACTAGTGTAGAATCCTTATTAAATTGGTTGTTGGGGACTCATGCACAAACCCCAGAGTGATGTAGCAACTTAGAAAGAAGGAGGAGGCATATGTGTATATGCTTTGGCTTAGTCTTTCAGGTTACTGAAGCCTGCACACTGTTTCTACAAGAGGTGTTCTTGTAAAGTTAGTCTCTGCAAAGCAGGTGTTTACAGCAGAGTTTCCCCTTCCAACCGTGTGCCTAACAATAGTGTGATTATGATCTCACTCTGGGGCAGGCTGACTTTTGGCTGCATTGTGTGCCTGCATGAGCATGTCTGCAAGCTGCTTTATTATTGAACAAACAGAACATATGCAGTTAGTCTGAATAGAGGAGAAATGCTTTGAATGTGAGCTGGGTCTGGAGTCTGTAGGACGACTGGTAGAGTGAACTGAGCAGATGAGTCAAATAAAGATGGATGGCAGCATTTTTAATTTAAGCAATCAGAGCATCGGATTAACTGAATGCAAAGCTGAGCAATACATACACTGCACAGTAAGAGTAATCCATTTTATGCTTCTTCTGTTTTGCTCAGTTTTTAATATGACTTGTGTTTTGTTGTTATAAACAACACAAAACAGCTTTGCATTTGCTGCCAGGGATGAAACTGAATACACTGGCAGTTGTATCTGTGCTGCTGGGCAATGTAATGCAGTGTTGGATCAGTGAAAAAAAACTCACTTGTGGCAAAACAGTGTAATTCTGATTTGACAGCAGCAGTAGGAAAGTATCAAAGAAAGCTAACACAAAAATGTATCTGCTGTAGACAACCATCTGAGAAGAAAAGCTGTGCTGTTATCTCTACCTATTAGGTCGTCTAACAAGACATGTTATCTCTGCCTACAAAGCAGAGCCTTGCTTGAGGTGAGTAGGGAATTTGTGCACTGCAGAGTATTTATTCCATACTACTTGTTGACACAGGAAGGCAAGAATGACCTATGTTCAGCTTATGCTTTCTGCAACAAAGCCTTGTACCTGGAGAAGCTACTTGTGTGCTGTAGAAATGAGGTGTATTATATTTGGGAACAGGATGACTGCAGTGCACAGATTACTACTTCACCAAAATGGCTTTAATATAGAGTGGCACACACAGACTGCACAAGGCAGTAGTGTGATGTATTTGTTTCCACAGATCCTCCTACAGCTAAGGTAGTGCTGGTGTCTGACCAGAGTCGCGTGGGGTAGTGGATCTTCAGTCACTGTGGTGTGCACAGGTTCTTCAGCTGTAGAGTCCTCCAAGTCAGAATGCAAGTCCAGAGTCTCCAGTAGTTGCTTTCAATGTAACTCATAAAATCTTCAGTCTTTGATCAAATAATGAACAAATTTTTACTTTTATTCAGGGATTCTGCCTAGCTGACTATCTTTTTTACCACATAGGGGACAAAAACAAATCACACGCATGAAGTACTTGTGGTTTTGGGTTGATTCTATATGAGTTGATCACTTTGGCAAAACCTTCATGTGTAATTAAACCCCTGATCATTACTCGTCTTCTGTTCTTAGAAAATTTGCTTCCTAATTGATGAATTAATAAATACCTCTGAGTTCAAGTATTTAATGTAAATTTTAATAATATCTCAGGTACAAGTTTTTAATTTATTCTCAAAAAATTGTCATGTAATTGTTAATTTTTCTGATAGCTTGCTATATTACCAGTAGTTATGCTTCTCAATAGAAGCAGTTAAGAACACAAGTTCTTAAATAGCCAGAGACAATTTTATATCTGCCTGCAGTGTGCTTAAATTATTATAACTTATAATTGGAGTGTAACATCAATGATAATAATTTATATATATTGATGACAAAAATGGCTCATATTAAAAAAGCCAATCATCCTTCCCATTTTTGGGTGGTGTACTTGCCCTTGAGAATTTTAAAATGATATAAAAATTGAAGTTCCCTTTTCTTTTTCAAAGAAATTTGCATGAAATGTATTCTACTTCTCACTAGAAAAAAAGAGAACTAAAATCTGGCTGAGAATTAAACACTTTGACTTGGTAATATTTCTTCCTAGAATTCTTTTTTTTTGGCTGCATTTTAAAAGACAAGAGGTTAGTCCTAGAATTGGAAATCCTTTAATGATCAGGGTTAGGAAATCAAGTAAGCACAATTTCTGTGTTTCAAGCACTCACTTTTCTTTTACTCTATGCCCCTTTGTTAAATCTTGATAATCACGAGGCTTTGGAGGAAGCAAAGGTGGCACGGTTGCGCACAAGCTGAGGGAGGGATTAAAAATTATCTGTGGTCTGTGAAGGAAACAGCACAAATTCCAAGCTGAGATGTTCTCAGTTTGCTATTGTGAGTCTCACAGCAGAAAACACACTAAGTTGTACAGCGTAACGGGTATGTTTTGTTGTGTGCATCTCGTGTACCAACATCTTGTCCCCCTGGGGTCCCTGCAGCTGCTGCCTGCAGGCGATGTGCTGCTCACAGCCTGACACGTGGGGCTTTGCAGGAGGTGCTCGGCCTGTCGTGGCACAGCTTTGTGCCAGCACAGAAACTCTTCAGAAGGGAGAGGTGGTCGAGTGTGTGTTCCCTTCTGCCTCCCTTGCACCAGCACCACAACTTGCCTGACTGTAGGAGAGGTGGTTCCCATCACTGCTCTTAAGCAAGAGGATAGGGGAGGGAGGGAGAAGCAACTGGAAAATGGGAAAGGAGAAAGGAAGAGGAGAGGAGAAAGGAAGAGGAGAGTAGAGAAAAAGAAAAGAAAAAAGAAAGAAAAGAAAAGAAAAGAAAAGAAAAGAAAAGAAAAGAAAAGAAAAGAAAAGAAAAGAAAAGAAAAGAAAAGAAAAAAAGAAAAGAAAAAGAAAAAGAAAAGGAGAGGCTTGGGCCTGAATGAGACCTAGTATTTCTGGTCTCTAAATTCCAAGTAAAATCAGAGGAAAAGGAAGATGTGTGACAATAATTGAGAAAGAACAGAAAAGCATGGCTTTGTTGCTAAAAGGCAAGCTAGAGAGTCGAATTATAAGGGTATGCTACACGCATTTTCCAACATTAACCTGGAAAACTAACAGACGTGTTTTGGTGAGATAGGAGTGCCTCTGAGAGTGTGTATGTGTAATGGGAAGCATGAAATTGTACTGCGTATTTTGAGAAATATTAAGTCTGAGGACTTCTTTGTTTCATAAAATCTTTTGAAAACTGTTTGCACATTGCTTGTTTCCTTATATTCCCATATTTATCCCTTTATAAAAACTTACTCTATTTTTGTTTGTTTGTTTTAATGAAGGTGTGGGGTGAATCGGTGAGACACAGAGATATAATGGTTTCTTCACAATCTTTCTATTTATTTTGAGCAGCTGGGGGTGGGGCAGTTTCTGGGATGGTTATTCCCTTAGATTTGGAGTGTTGAAACCCTGCCTTGGGAGGGATGTGGATTTTACAGCACTTGTCTGTAGGCAATATTAGATAACTCATTCCTGGGAACAGGCTTGTGCAAGGGCTACTTTGGCCTGACCCACCGCACGCAGGTGCCTACATTGTGCTGAAGGCAGTGGAATTTCAGAAGATAAGTATTGTCTTCCTGAACTGGTTTTTCTTGAGGTGGACTGAACTCCCCACACTTCACATGAAGGTGAACAGAAACAGGAACTTTGGAAGTTTAGCCTTGGCAATCAGACTGAGATAACACACAGGTGATATCTGTGTGTTTGTCCTTTTCTGGTGCCCTGTTCTCAGTACTGTGAGGGTGATAGTGGGTCCATTCTTGTAATAGTCAGAGTCTTTATAGAGCAATAGAAAGAATACTGAGCAGCTGGAGAAGCAGATAAAGTCTATTATAACTTCCAAGTATTGTATTTAACCTCACTCTTCTGCAGCTGGTTGCCAACTCGTTCATCAAAGTTCCCTGAAAATTACTGATACATTGCAACTTTTTATATAAAATCTGCTTCTAGACTGTCTGTCTCTAGACCACTTTGTCTCCAGTAGAAGGAAGGCACAGACATCAAATGCTGTGCCATTTTATAGGAAAGGTACTCAGTACCAAAATTTTCAAGGATCTTCTGGTATAAAGAGCAGGGCTGCAGCTGCTACAGCTAATTCAAAACCTGCGTGTGTCAATGGCAGTGCAAGTAATTGAAGACATACTGGGTTTAGCCTGTGTGGTAATTAGTTTAGGCAAAGTTTTGTTCTATGTCTGTCAATCACAATGACTATGAGGTTAGGGAGAGGCAGAAGAAGTGGAAGAGGCTGAGCAATGAAGCCCAAGTCACCAGTCTCACTGGGACAGAGGGTATCTCCTTTTTTTAAGAATTTGGCTCTTTGGTGTGGGGGGACATAAAACGCTCATGCAAGTGTGTTGGGGGGACATAAAACGCTCATGCAAGTGTTAACATGTAGGTAAAAATGCAGAGTTGATTTAACCCTTTATAAATTCATAGCTCAACAACTTTTTTATACTTTGGTTTCACTTGGGAGACATTTCACTGAGATTCACTTTAATTTAGTACCAGGCTGGATTGTCATTTCAAGAATGTAGAGTCACAGAGATGTCTAAGTGGCTTGATCCATGTGCTGGTCTTCTTACAGGTATACATGGTTGTAGTTTTAGAGTACTTTTTAAGGTCTGCTTTTTGTCTGTTACACTGTGGGACCCTGCGCTGGATGGTTCAGAGCTGTTCTTCAGTCACAGTTAAGGTGGGACAGGAATGAGATCGGCATCTATTTGAGGCAGTAGAGCACATGGGGGCTGTTTCTGGAGAAGGTGATGGGGAGCCAAGATATGTTATCAGAAAGATGGGGAGAGGAGGAGGAGGAATGTTTGTAATTCAGAAGTAGGGGGAAAGGGACATTGTAGCATTGTTACCTGGGCTATGACCCTGGTGTTTGCTGTGCTCTTGCGTGATAGCCTGGCATAGCTGTTATCATGATGATCTAGCCAGCTTTTTAATAGGGAGATATGAGATTCAGTGTCACAAAGAGTGAACCTATTCTGTAATAAAGGAGTTGAAACTATGCTGGGAGGTGGTAGTCCATTTTAAAGTGTAAATATTTACTAATAGACCATAACGGTAGTCTGTGAATCTCTTCCCCATCTTCTGCTCCAGTATCTCAAGCCAGCTGGCTGTGATACAAATTGAGACACAGAGCTTTCATAGTATACCTCCAAGCAAAGACAGTGCATGTTTCTTTTCATAGTTTGGGAGCACATTTCTTGTATGCATCCATTTCTACGTATTAAAGGTCTTTTGGCATACACATTCTATATCCAAATGTATCTGAGATTAAAAGGTGTTTGTGGAAGGAAATATAAATTGTGGTAAGTTACTACTATCCATGAAATAGCAAAATCTTGAAAAATACAGAAGTTGCAGCAAATGAAATTAAGATCGCAGTACCTTTGCTTTGCTGGAACACAAATATAGACTTAATTAGGGATTACAAATTGGGATACACACATGGCTTCAGTGTAAATCTCTAATCCTGCTGATTTACAAAAGCCCTTTCAAAGAATTTGGTTGTAACTGTACATAAACAATAATTTAGGCAGTATTTATGGAGTAATCAAGAAGACTGTAAATTTGTGAAATTACAAGCTAATGTCCATAGCCCACCCTAAATACCTAAACCCCTGATATCTCTGTCATGAAGGTAGAGATTAGATTGCTCAGCTGTGTCTCTGTGGAAGTTAATCCTGTTATTGCTGTTCCCCGCAAATTTCAGACAACAAAGTAGTGTTTCAGTAACATCACATTACCATTCCGCAGGGCTGTGTGCTAACTTCACCAGTATTTGCAAATTGTTACTCTTTGAAAGCTGAAATCAGAAGGGTCTCTGCTCATTTTTGCCTAAGACACATGGATGGTCTTCTGTTGGGCTCTGCCTGGGGCTTGTGTCTGTGATAACAGAAAATCTACTGAGAGGCAACTTGTTCTTAGTGGTATGTAATATTGTTTAATATTCAGCCTTCTATGAATTTTTGCTGGTTTGTACTCACAGTTTTAGCAAGTATGTGAAAAATATACAGCCTGTAATTCTACCTACATGTGCAAAACATAAAATTAGAATGATCGGTCTCCCTTGGAGAAATTCTTATATTAAAGAACATCTCTTTGAGAAAAGACACCTTCTTCTATTTTCAAGTAGTATGAAACATGGAAATAGATTTTCCTTAACTTTTAACTGAGCATGAGTTATATATTTGCTTTAAGACTAGAAATGTATCATTTCAGCCATTCATAGAGGTTTTTGTGTTCATTAATGATCCAGTGTATCTATGTTTCCTGTTTCAGTAGACAAAGTTTGCTCTGAAGTACTGTGATTTGTATATTCTTAGTTGACACACTGCCACATAAAGGGTATATAAATACCGATATGGTTACACATGCACTCAACTTCTTTTAAATAACTGAACAGTGTACCTGATTGCTTGTCATGCTTGAAAACCATGACCAGAGTCTGCAAAATATGTCCACCTCTTTTCCTCACATTTTTCATCACATCATGTCACATGCCATGTGTAAGCTTGTGGTCAGAAGGACCTGTATTTGTTTATTTTGCCTTCTGGAGTGCTTGCAGTCTTGCTGTGCTTCAGACTCCATGTTTTCCATCCTGCTGTGTGTGGGAATGCAGGGCTTCGGGAGGGCAGTCCCTGTGGGAGCTGCAGGGCTGGGTGGGACTCTCTGCGTGGGAGCTGCTGCTGCTTATGGGGCAGCTGGAAGTTGATGCCCACATCCCACTGGCTGAGGGAGACACATACTACTGGCTTCCTGGAGTCAGGATTCCACACAGGCTGTATCTGCAATAGGAGCTGGCTGTGAGGGTAACAGGCACTTGAATATAGGGAGTAGATGCAGTTTTCTACATTAGTGTTCTCACTGACTCTGGGTTTCCTTTGTTTTTTCCAAACCTTAATGAACAGATGGTTCATAGCCTTTGCTAAAGTGATAGTGGACTTTGTGTTAACCAGGTGTGGATGCCAAGACTGATGGTCAAATTCAGTTTGTGCCCAACCTGAATATAATTTATTTTTTTAATTATTATTACTTCCACCCTTTCCCAGTACATAAAAGATTGTGTTGTGTGTTAGTCCTGCATCATCTTGTTACTCCATCCTCTTCCTCCCTATATAACCAGGATTAGAGTGTTCAGAGGACTGTTCTTAAGGGGATGTGGCAGAAGGGGGTTTGCTGACTGAAATGCTGCAGGGCTGAGGAGGACATAGGCTCGGTGGCAGTGGAGCTCCACAGCATTAGTGCGTTCAGTTGTTAATGTCTTACCAAACCTCATGTAGTCCCTTTTCAGGAATCAGTGTCAATTTTTCCTTAGTACCTCAGCTGATCTGAATTTGATTCTCCGAGTCATGAATGTTGAGCTTTGAGTAATCACCTCTTTCTCTTTTCTATTACAGAGCACCAACATGGGAGGCAAACTGAGCAAGAAGAAGAAGGGATACAGCGTCAATGATGAAAAAGCTAAAGACAAAGACAAGAAGGCTGAAGGAGCAGCAACTGAAGAAGAGGAGACTCCAAAGGAGGCTGAGGATGCCCAGAAAACCACAGAGACCACAGAAGTGAAAGAGAACAACAAGGAGGAGAAGGGTGAAAAGGATACTCAGGTTGCTGCCAATAAGACAGAAGAAAAAGAAGGGGAGAAGGAGAAAGCAGTGACCCAGGAAGAAACCCAGAAACCAGAACCTGAGAAGTCAGAGTCTGTTGTTGATGCGAAAGTAGAGCCACAGAAGAACACCGAGCAGGCACCCAAGCAAGAGGAGCTGCCTGCTGCCTCTGGTCCCACTGCCAGTAGTGAAACACCCAAAACTTCTGAGCCTAGCAACGATGCAAAAGCTTCCCAGCCTTCAGAAGCCACAGCTCCCAGTAAAGCAGATGACAAGAGCAAAGAGGAAGGGGAAGCCAAAAAGACTGAGGCTCCCGCAACGCCTGCAGCCCAAGAAACTAAAAGTGAAGTGGCCCCAGCTTCAGACTCAAAACCTAGCAGCAACGAGGCTGCGCCTTCTTCCAAGGAGCCCGTGGCAACAGCAGCACCTAGTTCGACTGCTAAGGCCTCAGACCCTGCAGCCCCACCAGAGGAAGCGAAACCTTCTGAAGTTCCAGCGACTAATTCGGATCAAACCATAGCAGTGCAAGATTAAATTGGACAGCCTGTTGAAACAACCACTTAAAACAACCTGTGTCTTTTTTTTATTTTTTCAGCTATACTAACTCGTTTCAGATCTGAAATAACAAATATGTATTGCCCAGAAAAGAAGGAGAAAAAAAAAAAAGGAGATAAAATGAAAAGGATGTCCCATCAAGTTGGGAGGGGGGGAGGGGGGAGAATCCAAATAGAATTTTTGTGGGGAAATATCTAATATACTTTCTGCCAACTTGACACAAGTCCTGGATTAAAACAGAAGTAAAATAAATGGATGTCTGAAAGTACAGCACATCTTTTGTATCTGAACTGCTGTAAATGCACTCCACCAGTATATCAAAATCTTCTTTTTGTTCTGTAATGGGATTTGGGAGTGATGCATTTGATTCTGCCCACTAGGTTTGTGCCAAGGCAATCAGATCTTTATGAAAGCAGTATTTTCTTTTCTTTTTTTCTCTTTTTTTTTTTTTTTAAAATTTTATTTACAGCCTTTCTTATTTTGATATTTTTTTATGCAGTGGATGAATGCCAACTTTCAGACAAAACCCACGTAGCTGTCCACATATTTCTCAATGCCAATCCTCCAATTCTTCCTCTCCAAATATTTTTTGGGAGTAAAAAGCATTCTCATCCTACTTAGCCTACCTAGATTTCTCATGACGAGTTAATGCATGTCCGTGGTTGGGTGCACCTGTAGTTCTGTTTATTGGTCAGTGGAAATGAAAAAGTCTGCGTTCATTGCAGTTCCAGTTTCTCTTCCATTCTGTGTCACAGACACCAACACACACTCATTGGAAAACAAATGAAAAAACAAAATGTACAATGGATGCATTGAAATTCTATGTAATTGTATAAATGGTGCAACAGTAATAAAAGTTAAATAATTTAAAAAAATATATAAGTGTAAAGACTGATTAAATCTTCACTTTTACTCCTTGAGAACTGGCAAAGTTTGTTCTTACACTTAGAAAAGAAGTATTACATCTGGGGCTGTTTACTTTTCTATAAATAGTCACACGCCAATAGCCACGCGTGCTCCCAGGTGAGGTTGAAAGAAGTGACCAATGAACAGCACATCTCATCTATGTTTTATCCCAGGCTAAGTAGGAATGGTTTTTGCCTGCCTTAACATGTAAAAAAAATACTCTCTTGCTATTTTAAAGAGCCAGAGGCATGTTGACTGTGTTTTAACTGGGACTAAAACAGTGGATTTGATAAACTGATCTTTTAAAATGAGGCAATTAAATTTAATCCTAGTCCTATTAATATATTTCTAGTGTTGATACACTTTTTTCTTTTCCCCATTGCTATTGGGTAGGAGATGAACCACAGCTGCCACAAAAAGCCAGTTGTGTGTATTTCAAATGTGGATAACCTTGTGTAGCTGAGCAGAGTTTAACCCAGCATGAAAACATTTTTCACTACTTTTGCCTATTTGCCCCATTTTGATTCAAGAGAACTGCTGAATAATTTCATTTTCTGCTGAGCGGTGTCCTTGCTGGATATGGAGAACAATTTCAGTACAGAGCCTAGGAATCACAAAACTTGTTAAAGCAGCCTATTTGGCCTGCCCATTAATAAACTCTTAGGCAAGCAGAAGTTATGAAAGAGGTGGGCAGCGGTAGATAGAAACACAGCTGGTACACACACCAAAGGGATGAGCAGGCTTGTATTTAGTAAATAAGGAAAATGGCATTTTAAAATTATATAAATTATTTCACATACTTTATGCGGTGAGGGTAATTCACACTACAGACTTCCATAATACTAATTCTAAATTTTTTTTCAGAAATACAACTTTCCTGTATCATGCTGGAGATTCTGGTGTGCAGTTGTGTACCGGGGGAAAGCTTACTGGAACAGGCAGGAGTAGTTCTGTTGGGGTTAGATCAGGTAATTTGCTTACATGAATCTTGCACCACCATCAAGCTTTCACATCCTTAACGTGAAGGAGTCAATTTCATGCATAACACATCTAAATAAATTCTGTCACAATCTACAGCATCTTTGTGCAGCCAAGTTTGTGGCTTTCCTGCAGTTCTATAACAGCCCTCTGCCATCGTTTCTCAGTGTAGATGTGTTCTGGAAAGGGAGAGCCTCTGTCCACCGCTGTCACAGAGATGAGTCCGGGATAGAGAGGAGGAGTGCAGGCATCCTGTGTTACTTCGTGATGATGCAGCACTGAATCAACCTGAAGCAGGTGGGACTAAATCTGTGTTCTACCTTTGGGCTGAAAGTGGCTGACAATTGAAAATAGGTATGTAACATGTTTACCGGGATGGTATGGGAATGTGCCTACTGACTATATCACACCCATTCACTTTCATAATGTTCACAGTAACACTTAATCTCTATTACTAAAACAGTTTATCAGTCAACACACACCTTTTATTCCCCCTGCGCTTTCTTCTGTTGGCATACTTGAAGTTGTTGAGATCTTGAATGCAGTTTTTAGTTCTTTTAGGTAATTAAAAATACCCTGTGCTCCATAGCTGTATCCAAACCCAGCAACCTTTGTAGCTGTTGACAACAAACTCTTAACACACGTGGTGAGGTTCTCACAACCTGCTTGCTGATGGTAGTTTCTTCCCAGCAGTGCCAAAGGTGTAAAGAAATGTTATGTCCCATGTTGCTGGATATCAGTAGCATACTGGCAAATGAATATGCACTTGTGTTTGGGAAACTGAAAGGCAGTGCTGCAAAGATCAATGCCCTTAAAAATGCTCAGTATTCTCAAAAAATAAAAAAGGAAAGATGCCATATAATATTTTATTAAATACTTTTATTAATAGAGGCATCTGTAAAATTAGCCTTGTCATAGTTGACAAAATGCTTAGCATTCAACTGGTAGACATTCCAAAGCCTTCTAGCTGAGGTCATTGCTCCAAAGTGCTGCTATTCTAGAAATGCATATGCAAGGAAAGAAAGCATCTCTGTTCAAAGAGCTTGCGAAATAAGTGTACATGGCTAATAGAAATGTGATGCATGCTGCTTGCCTGAAGTGCCATGAGGGGAGGTGAGAGCCTCAAGGCCTGCTTTTCTTCAGTCTAGTACCTCATCTCCAAGATCCTCTTTTTTTCATGAGTTATAATCACTCTTTAATATTAGTAAAAGTATGCTGAGGGTACAGAGCTAACAGGCATGTTAATGCTTTGAGTGTAAGCACATTGCAGATAACCCCAAAGGACCCAACCTTTTTGTGAGAGTGTGCCAAAGGAATAGAGAAATTCAACCCTGGGAAAGAACCTTTGCTGTTGTTTAGAGTCCCTACAGAGAGATGTTTGCAAAGTCTCCCTTGTTTTGCCCTGGAGACTGTCAAGAATCTGTTTCTTTCCCTTCGACAATAGGAATGTCAGTGCCATTGGCTTTTTTGTTTTGTTTTGTTTGTTTGTTTGGGTTTTTTTGTTATAATGACTTTTGGAGATGGGAAAAAACCTAAACTTATGTCAAATTATTTATAATGAAACTTTTCCTGTAAACAATGCCTAACATTTGCCCTCCAGTTAGTTTCTGTAATCTTAGTTCTGTGCCTCTATAGGATAGACACTTCCACAAAGAAACAGTACAATAAAACATTATATGATGTGTCAGTGTCTTATGTAACAACACTTCTAGGCAAGTGCCTGTGTAGCTGCCAGTATCTAGACAGGCTTCTGAATTTCTGCTGGCCCTTCCTATGTACCAGCATTTAAGAGATCTTTGTGATCTCTGTCTCCCCTAACCATTGCCTTTTCCAGATCAGCATGAACTCCAGCTTCATGCAAGTGTACTGAATCAGTGAATGAATCAAGCCTTATCTTCATTCAGGAGCTTCTTATCATTACAATGCATTTCTGTGTATTTATCTTTATGTAAACAATCAGGGGAGTGTCTCAAACAAATACCTCAGACTTTTTGCCGGTGCTGCAGAAAGCATTTTTCTCACAATGCATTTCTTCAGTACATCCGCTGCTATGCTTTCATTATTGTCTCCTTGCACAGAATTCATAACCTTTGAGGCTCTTAAAGATTTTTAAGATGGTAATAATTTGGTTTGTTGTTTTTATTCAGGAATACATAATTTTTTATGCACCAAAGTCTTGACATTTATCTTGACTGACTTGGTTGACTTTCCACCTTTCATTCATTTATTTATGTATGTAATTTTTACATCCTGTTTTATATTTAACCTTCCCACTATATTTCATGCACCATGAATGCATATCAGTTGTTAAGCAGTCAGATTTAGAAACCATGGCGCTCCAGTCATGGGAAAAACACAACATAAGGAAAAGCAATATACCTGCGTTTTCCTTCACTGCTGTGATAAAGAGTCTTCTCCAGCACAGGCAGGACTTTGCTAGTTGCATTTACCATGATGGAGTCAAGATCTGGCTGCAGAACTGGGTAAGCAGAAGGAGTTTTTTTTTTGTTGTTGTTGTTAAAGAAGAGAGAAAAGGAGTGGATGTTTCCAAATAAGGCACAAGAGTTGGGACACAGAATATATGACACAATCCTTTTATTTCCTGGAGACAACACCATTGTATGTTAACTGACACAGTTAACACCGGGCTACCAAGTCTTTCCAGCTTGTCAGGATATTTGTCTTTAACATATTTGCTTGTTTAGGCAACAAATATTAATTTCAGTTCTTACTCTCATGGTTGTTTAAATTTATTTCTTCCATCTTTACCTTATCTTTCCTCCACGGTCTGACATTTCTGAGAGCCTCCCATTGCATCAGGAGGTTGACTGCTCTTCTTGATGTCTTGGCTTAATCAAAATGATTTTTTTTTTGAGATTGTTCACTGAAGTGAGATGAAGATTTGATTTACAACTTTTTTCACTTACTAAGCAAAAATGCAAGGGTTTTACATGATATTCCTGCTGAGGGCAGAGTGAAAACTTCCTACAACTCCTATCAGTCTATTATTTGGTATCTCACCAGGTTTCTGCAAAATGCATTGGTTGGTAAACATCACTGCTCATTCAGCTGGCCAGATTTTAGACTACGACTTGGTAAAGTTTGACAGCCTGTCTTGAGAATTCAACAAATTGTACTGGGCTCAATACAAAGATAGAGCTGTTCACATTAGGAGATGGAAATGTAACAGGATTAACATTTTAAACTCCATCCAGTTCCATCTAGTTCAGAAAAGCAGTGTGAAACAAAAGTCTGCCCCTAGCTGGTCTTGTCACTTTGGGAGTGGGGCAAATCTCACGGCAGCCAGACTGTAAATTATCCTAGCCAAAAAATCGTCTTTACAACTTAACAGATAATACTTTAAGCGTTAAACCTGAATAGTAGTTGCTAATCACAGGCTATATAGACCCCTGAGAAGCTGGACTACTAGCGATACCCAGTGTGTTGGGAAGCCAGATGCTGATCTTTTGTTCTGTCTATTCCAGTGGCTCTCATTTTTAGCAGATATTTTCCTCGTTCTGTTTTTTATTAGCTTTCTACTGGTCTTAGGTTTATTGTGTGTTAATGAGAATAGTGTACTGCAATAACAGACCATACTGATGCTCCACTAATTGTATTTTTCTGGCTTTGAATTTCTTCCATAGAGTTCTGATATTACTTGCAGGATTATGGACTGGATCAGCAAAAACTTGTATGATTACCAAGTAAAATATGAATTGATCCGGTAAAAAGGAGAAGCTGAAAAAATAATGATATTATTGGAAATTGGTGCATGCCTGAAAGAGCAAACCATTTATTCTGCAACAGTCCAGGATTCTGCAATGGCTCACTGCAAGCTAAAAGACCCTATGAAGATTTCAAAAGATATCACATGTCAGTGTGCTGAATACATTGTTGGTTTAAGCTCTGCTGCACTGTCCTATTATCTGAACTTTGTCAGCTGCACTTCATTTTTTTTAATTTTTAAATAAAAGATAGTATTCCCAAGATGGCATTTTTATTTCAAAAGGCAAACAACAGTAGCTCATAATTAGTATATTGCAGAGGAAAATTTCAGTCCCATTAAAACCTGAATAACCTTTCCCAGTAAAAGAAATTCTAAAACTACCTAGGAATCTTTTCCAGGATTTTATTTAGAATAAATTTTAAATAATTTTCTGATAGTTTTTCAAGGACATAAGATCATGCTTTTATAGTATAACTGTTGATGTATGCTAAATGGACAACCTAATGGGGTCTGGCCTCACATTTCAGGCTAAGTAAAGAAAACCTGAAACATGGCAGGCCAGATCATCAGCCAGCAAAATTATTGATTCAGGTCCAGTGAACTGTATAAATATCGTTTTACTGCAGTTATTCCATATAGATCTAAATGCCAAAATATTAGCAATAGAATGCCACATTATATTAAGTAGCATTGAATGGCTGGATATGAATGAATTAAGCTGTTAACCTCTGTGATAACCTAATAACAGACAGATTCGGATTTGAATTGAAGCAGTGTATGAATACTAATTAGGACAGTAATACAAGTTCTGAAATAGCACATTAAGGATTTATTTAAGACTTTAGGTAGTCAGTTTTTTTGAATGATTCACAATGTTGCTGGGACACACTGGCGGACAATGTAAGGATTAGCATATTTCTACATATGCATGTGAAAATTAAATAGTGAATGAAAATTAATACTAGCAGGGAGGTGTGGTATATACTTTCTAATAGGTGTTAAATTTAAACTGATGCATCATGCTGCACTTAAATATCTTGGGCCTGAATTTCACCTTTCACCGTGTTTTTGTGTTCTAGATCAGCTGTATCACACACATGTTGGATCAGATTTTTCCCTGTGCTACTAGCTATACCTGATCTACTTTTATAGCAATTTTTCTCTTTTAATCTGCCAAGACCAACATGGCTACATTAGTGGAGACCTGAATACATGATGACACAAACTGTCAGATGGACCTTTAACATCTAGACTGAGATCTTCACTACTGCATTCCATCAGAGCTTGTCACCTCTGGCTTTGATGTGCCCGTACCCGAGGCATGGACTGCGAAAAGCTCTCAGGGGCTTTTAATGCATGTTAGGTGCCCCACATCTCGTTGCTTCCCTCTCTTCCATGTGCTCAAAAAGTAAAGGTGGCTGATACATTCTAGCATGGTGAGATGGAGGGTGCTTCTCTCAGCTGAGAAGCTGACAACTCCAAAAAAGATACACGGTTCCTCCATCAAGATAAGCATAGAATGGAAGAGTTTGAAAGTATGATAGCTGGCATCAGAGTAGAAGATACTAAACTTCAGAGTGGAATTAAGATAACAAAGACACAGGTTGTGTCCCGAGTAGAGCAGCACCTTACTAATGAGATCACAGACAGTCTTGTAGAGGAGGAAGCTGAGTACAAAACTGTGCCTACAACAAGAATGAGTGTTGCTTTCAGGCAAAAGCAAAACTGGTAATGATTGGAGGAACATCTAGTCTGGCAGAAAGGCATGTCCCCTGCTGTGATCATTTTAAAAGAAAAGATAATATTTAAAACCTATTTAAAGAGATTTGTGTGTGTGTGTGTGATGCTTACATTTCTGAGACTGATTTCAGATTACAAATGACAGAAAATACATTTTGGTGTCCCATATGAAATTTTGCAGCATGATAAACTAAACCTTTCTAAAGCAGAATGTAGGAGTGTAGAAAGAAATGAACTATGATGTCGATGAAGTTCAAGGTCCTAGCTAGCACCCTGAATGCATTAAGTGCTTCTAATAAGGATGAGACCATGGGATGGAAGCTATGGCAACAGTTTTACATGGTGATCAGAGCTCATTTTTAATGAACAAAAAGTCCTGGTTTAGTGATGGTGTTATGAGATACTCTCAGATCCAATGATTTGATCAATCAGATCCAGTTGCACCCATTCTAATCATAATGCTTCACCACAGATATGGATTTTGAAGGGAGAATCTTTTATGTGAATGGCTGTTTCCATTGATTTTATACCTTGCTGTCCAGTTTTCAAATCCCAGAATTAGTTGATAGCACTGAAAGTTAGAATTAATCTATCTGTTCCAAGTCGGTGGCAGGTTATGTGTAGATAGAAAGGATAACTAAAAGGACATTACAAGGTCAGACAATTATTTTGGAAGAAGTCAGTCACGGGGATGTCAGCAGAAGATTGCAGCCAGTGTACAAGGCAAGGAAAATGATTTTCAGAGCATTGTTTTAAATGGATATGGAGACAAGACATAATTTGGGGAGCCTAGTCAAGATGGCATGGGTTGCAGGGTAGCCGCACTATGCAAAAGGGAAAGCAGAGGGATTTTGCCTTCATGTGAAGGAACAGAATCACTCACTGCTATTATTTTTCCTTTCACTCTAGATCTTCCACCTTGATATTTACTTCCTTCTGCAGGCTAACCTTTCCCTCAAGGATCTCTTTCTTGTCCCCAGTACATGCTTTAGTTAATAGGTAGGATTTTTCTAAGGTGGACAAAGCAACCATTTAACAGGAACATGATATATACCACACGCCCTCCAGAGACCTTCTGTGCTTCTGGAAAGCTTCGTGTACACTCTTCTCCTTTGAAGCACCTTGTATAACACAAAGCCATACCAGTTCACCTGGTATCTGAAACCACCAAATGCTTTATCCTGTTACCACATAGATTTTTTCCGTTGTTTTAGCACTATGCAGACACAGGCATGTGTGTAGTGTTTCAGTATTTTTCTGAAAGAGCAATGGTTGTTTTAACCCAGAGAGGCGATTTTATGAGCACTTTTTCTGTCAGTCTTGTGTACTGCCAGGCATGGATTGCCCATGCTGCTCACCTTCAGCTCATGAGGGCTCCGTGCAGTGGTCTGCAGGTGGGTTGCCTCCCTCTGCCTTCCAGCTGCTCCTTCTTCCACCTAGGCCATATCTGCCCTAGTCTCCTGCTGAAGAGACTTTACTAGGAGTACAGTAAATTGTCTGGGGAGACCATGGAACAGCTTTGAGGGAGCTTAATGATGGTCAGAAGTATTTGACAAGATTTACATGGGTATGTTTTCTTCTCCCTTAGGTCAGAAAAATGGAAAGCCCTAAAAGAAAGTCAAAGTCTTTCAAGGTTTCGTGGTTTTGTGATTACCAAAGATTGTCCCAGTAAAAACAGTTTTCCTTCATTGGAATAAGAGCTAGACTATATGTGCATTCATGAAATAATAATTCACTTTACATTGCCTTCAGCAGGACTAAGGGCACTACAAGGTACTCTTACATGAATTTTTGAATTGTTTTATGAGTGCCTCAAATGAAATGTTTCTCTATTTTACTTCACCTTTTTTTCCCACTCTCTTACGTTGTTTCATTACAGCCATTGTTTTGTCCACCAGGCCTATTGATATAGGCAAAACTCTTTACTTTTTTTCCTTTGTACGTCAATCATTCCACAAATGAGAAATGACAATATGTGTTGGTTACAAGCTTCCCTTGCAAGGTCTTCAGTTCATGTCTCAACCTGCTATAGGCAAGACCTATTGCTATTTCAACTGGGCAAAATCAACAGCTGTTATAAATTGCCTTGGGGATATGAGTATGTCCAGCAGTGGTTAGAATTTTCTAATCTTTGTGTGCTTTATTTAAAAGTGCAATTCACAATGCATCACCGATGAAAAGTGCCACTAACCCTGCAAACTCTTAGCATGCTGTCTGTGCAAAATTGGGTGAGGCTTTCTTTTAAGAGGTATTTCTGCTGATTTGGCAGAATTAAACCAGCAAATAGTAGTGATGAACTGGATAAAAATGACCTGGAAAATCCCTGCCTCATGTACAGTGCTGACTGCTGAGCAATCATTGCTGTTCTGTGCTTTTTCCTTTGTGCTGGCCTGTGCATAGATATGAAAGCCCTGAGTTAATTCAGAGCTGGCATATGCGTAGGGGAAACCACAATATTTTAAACTCCCTCTTTTTATCCTGAAGAGAAAATTATTTTCTAAGCCTTTCATTTTTGTTGTGGGGAGTGAGCAGCAGGATTAGAAACTGAAGCTAAGCCAGACTTTCTTGAGTCCTCATGCATCTCCGCACAGCCACGTTTGGGCAGTAGAAACTGTTCAGAAGTGACTCAGCCATATGCATCAAAGTAATTGGAATCATTTGAAACCCAGGAACTAACAGTTTTCAGGATTCTTTCAAACTTTTTCCAGTTGAAAGCTCCATGGGTTCTTTCCCTTCTGTACTCTGTCTAGATTTCTGTCATCTATCAAGATTTAAGTCTCAGAGCAAAATATCTGCAGAAATTGCTGGGTTTTATATCAAAGCTCTTGGAAGCCAACACAGATTCCATGCATCCCCCTGCCCCTCCCGTCTTAGTTTGTAAAAATTCTTCCAAATGGAGCACCTGCATGTAGGCAAGGTACTTGAGCATGTTTTCCGTAAGTAAAACCAGAACTGATGAATAATCAACCATGCCCTACCACAAAATCTGTACTGTTTATTCATGGGTTGTTCCCCAAGATTCCTGTCACCTGGTATCTGAAAGCAGTGGACGGCTTACTCTATTACCATGTAGACTTTCTCTTTTGTTTTATCACTATGCAGATACAGGCAGGTGTGAAATGTTTCACTACTTGCCTGTCTCTATTTATAATACTCCCACGAAATCCCTAATCTTTATTGAACAGCTTTATCTTTTACAAATAAGAAACATGAGTTACTTACAGAGTGTACAATCGGAATCGTCATAAGAAGTTACTGAATAACTAAAGGGAGAGCATGTTCCTTGAGCCATTGTACCTACACTAATTGTACATACACTAATGCAAAGAAGAGAGCTCCTTTTTCTCTTCCTGATGTGGTTAACAAAGATCTAAGAGAGATGAAATAGCAGTGTGGTTTAATTTTTTTCGCCCCTCTGGAACTGAATTACAATATTTCTAGTTCTCATAATTTTCTTTTAGGGAAATATTCCAAACTTCTCTTGGGTGTAAACTATTTGGCATTACAGTGATTGCAACTGCTTATAATACTCATTATCTGCATTAAATGCACAGAAGTGATGGTATATTAATTAATTAGATGAATGAAACTGTGGAATACATACTTTGGCAACTTCCACTCTTGAACTACAAGGTGCATTTGATAAGTTGATTTCACTGTAGCAGGTAAATGGCAGTGTATATATTCCCTTTATATATAGCTATTGCAGTGGGCCCAGTCATTTTGTACAGCAAAGCACAGCCAGATGATAAAAGGTACCATTCCAGCAATGGCTGATAACCCAGACAATCACAGATAATACTACTTTGTCATGACTTTATGTTTAATGAGATAATTTTCCATCTTGGGAAAAAACCAAAACAATTTCCCAAAACTTGGTACCTTCAATTTCCTTAGTTTTAAAGCAATTGTCTAAGAGTTTAATCAGAACAGCTCCCAAGAGATGTAAAAGGCTTGATGCAGAGAGTGGAAAGTTAGGAAGAGAAAATGTACTTATTGATTTCTTATTGCACAGCATTTGGCAGTTTCTTTACTAATATACATTATTTTTAGGTGATCAATTCTATTTTTAAGGTTTTAGAGCCTGAAGTTTTCTGTAGATATTCTTAAATGCATGCTGTACTCTTAAGGAAGGGAAAAATAACACAGAAGGTTAAAAAATGGCCTCAAACTAAAGCAAAGCTTCAAGTCAATTTGAAGCAGTTGCACCTGGTTTGAGCTTCAGGGACCCTGGCAGTAATGCAGCAGGTAAAGAAATAATGTGCATTACAGAATGACAGCCTAATTCATTTCAGTTTTGGAAAGCAAAACTGGAAAGAGCTTAGCCTTGTCCTGGACAAGATATCTATACTGTTCATTATTAACTGCTGTTCTGAAGTCAGGCATGTGCTGGTTACCCATGTAGCCCACTCCTCCTCCCACCTCCTCTGTTTGTGAGAGTGCAAGGGAGTGCTTGACTTGCAGCCAAGCATCCTGGTCTGGCCAGGCAGTGGCATATGAGTGAGAAAAAAGGCGATGTGGCTGCTCTGGTGTAACCATTACTATAGCTGCTCATAAAACAGGGGGAGAAATAATACTGGTGAGATGCAAAGCTTAAAGCTTATGTTTTCATGTATTTGTAATAATACCAACTCTATTATATTATCCAAAAGTATAGAGATTTATTAAACCTCTGTGTGCAATGCTGTTCCAATTGGGTGTTTTGGTAAGCTGCCTTTATGTAGATATCTGTACAACATAAGCTAATGTTCCACTAAGAAAGAAAATGTTTCAGTTTATCCTGGGATGATGAAGAGACACCATGTGACTTACAGTAGCATAAATTGCTGTCTATTAGTTTAACTTGTCTGTGGGAGGGGTAGGTTGTCAGAGAAGCACTAGAGAAACAGTCAGTGAGAGTATTTAAAAGCACTAGCTAAACTTCAGAAAGGCGGAGGCTTCCTCTGCTTTCTTCTATTCATTTTCTCTCTATACTTGTAGCCTCAGCAGTTTTTGGTACTTCGCCCTTTGTCATATTTCTGTGATCCTCTGCAGGTGGACTCTGCTGACACACTGTAAGTACAGAGGCTGTTTTGGGACTTTCACTTTACTCTGTAGCTCTCCTGACCACTGACTCTTTTAAAGAATCTATCAAGTATCCTATCAAAACAATTATCTACCTTTTTTTTCTACTTACCAGCCACCTCCTTCCCTCCTTTTGCAGGGTCTACAGTGGTGATCTCAGAGAAAGATGTATGTCTCAATATCTTTATTTGAGTGCTTTTATGGCTTTCTTATTTCACTTTTTTTTCTTTTTTTTNTTCTTTTTTGGGTTTTTTTTTTTTTTTTTTTTTTTTTTTTACTACTTTGAAATCTTGTTGGAAAGAACATGACCACTTTCCCAAAGGGAAATAAAAAGATCCTAATTAATCTGGTATTTTCATCATGAAGGAAAAGAAGTCACTGAACTTACATGCTCTAATAACCTCTCTATCCGTGTTTATCCTAGTCAGCACTGTTTCTATATCTAAGTATATCTATCCAAATCCTTTTCTGAACGAAAGTGAGGGAAGTTTTGCTTTGGCTAGTAATAATTGAAGAACAAGACCTTTGCAAAACAAAGATCAGGTTGCACACAACACTGCAAGAACTACTTATATCACCACTGATTTTAGTGGTGGGAGAGGAAAAGTGCAAAGTACTATCAGCAGGTGATTTTTCAACATTTCATAACTCACCTGTAAGTCAAGTAAACACAGTCCTTCACATCTGCATTTGTAAACAAATAAGAAAGACTTCTCATACAAATAACTGATAAATATTTGAGTCCTTCCCTTGTGAGGGTGGTTGATGCATTCCAGTGAGTCAAGGTATTTCGGGGGAAGAAGTGTTTGGATGCCAAGCTCTGTGCCAAGCCAGGACTGCCCTAGCCGCTAATACTCTCTGTCATAGGCATGTGTCCTGCAAAGGCAGTGCCCTTGTCCCCAGACAGTTGAGATTTGGGTGTTGTCTTGGGAACAGCAAGGTTAAGGCAGCTATGGGCAGTGCCTTTAGTGGTGCCTTGCTTCTTCCCGAATGGTTACAAGAGCTACGGGTCCCTTAGTGCCCATGGTCAATCTCTGCCTGAATCTGAAAAACATGACATGCCATGTACTCTGAGGGCCTAGTAACTGTGGAATTACAGAATCACAGAATACACTGAGTTGGAAGGGACCCACCAGGATCATCAAATCCAATTTCTATCGAGTCACATTGTGTACTGGAGAATATCATCCAAATACTTTTTGGACGCAGATAGGCTTGGTGCTGTGATCACTTCAAGGGGGAACCTATTCCAGCACCAACCATTCTCTGAATGAAGAACCTCTTTCTATTACGCAGCCTAAACCTTCCCTGACACAGCTTCAGGCTATTGCCTCAGGTCCTGTCACTGATCACCACAGAGAAGAGATCAGTGTCCACCCCTCCCCTTTCCCTCATGGGGATGTTGTAACTGCAATAAAATCTTCCCTCAGTCTCCTCCAGGCTGAACAGACCAAGTGACCTCAGCTGCTGCAAGTGATAAAGTTGTGGTAAAATTTTGTGCTGATCCCTTTAGTATGTATATCCAATGACTCAAGCTGTTTGAAAAGCTCAGATTTCTTCCAATACCTTCTTGAAGGTTAGCTCCCCACCTCTGCCATCTAAACATTGAGCACCCTACCAACAGCTTCAATGAGAAGAAAAGAGGAGGGTCTTTGAAAATTCAGGGACCACAAAAAAATAAATTTAATATATTGTCTTAATAAAACAGGAGCATTTTTATTTAATTACTGTTATTCAATTTCATATTCAGCAGACTGATTATCTAGCTGCATTGGATCAATATAGCTCATTAGACTTCAGAGCTTAATTGGTCTTAACAGTCCTTAAGATTTTAGCCTCCATTTTTATATTTAATGAAGCTGCCACAAAACTTCCACAGTTCCCAAAACCTCTGCTGTATTTAGCTTAGCTTGTCATATTGTATACAAAGTACATTTATTTATCTGCAAGAACTATTTTAGAAGGAATTTATTAGTGTTACTAAGTTGCTTCAAACAGGGAAGCCAAGGTAAAAGTGCCATGTGTACTTTGACTTACTAATTAACAGAATGGCCATAGTATAAATTTCAAAGCCTAAGCTACACTAAAATTAACTGTGATCTCCCATTTAAGATGAATGTCTAATGCACTTTGCACTTGGCAGATTTATTTGTGCAAGTTGAGTTCTCTGCTCTGGTACTGGTTGTATACACAGTGAAGAAGTATTTTTAATGAAGGAGGATGTTGAAAAGTGAATTTCCATGTTTGCTAGTAAAAGGCTGGAGGGAGAAGTATAGAAAGCTCTATCATTTGAAGTACTTTAGAAGATATCAATAGAGAAAAAGGAAATTTTGTCTATGGAAAATTGAACATTTAGAAATTTAGTTTTAATCTGAGCTGTGTTTCTATTTTACAATTTCCAACAGAATATAAAATTATTAAAGTTGCAATTCTGAAAAAGAAAAATATTTTGTTAATTATTTAAACCACTGTGATTATGGCCAGTAATGTGTGTTTGCATTCTGTGTTTATACATGTATACAGTATTTGTAAAGAATATCCTGAATACTTGTATAAAAATACTGATGTAACCTCAAAATTATAAAGTTGCAATGGCATTTTCTGACCTAAAATTATATATTAGACCTGAAACTATTTACTTTTACGTTTCTCACAGGAGGAAATGAATGGCTTTGAAATGCTTCAGTTTTGACCAGAGTGCATTTAAAGCAGTGGTGAAAAACTCTTTTGGTCTTTCAGGGAGGCTTTAAAATTTTGATATTTTTCAGTTGAGGGGAGTGTAAAAAACTAAAGAACACAAGTCAGAGCAAGACTTGAAGTTTGGCAGGAGATGTGCTGAACTTCACACAATACCTCCCAGGAATCCGCTGGGAGCCCACTGAAGTCAATGGGAATTTTTGACTGGCTGCAATGCGCTTTGGATCCGATCCAAAAGGGCTCTGTTTAGCAAAATACTTAAATGGCTTTTACTTCAAGCATGAGCTTAATGAGACTTTAGCAGATACTTAAAAGTCATGCACACTTGTAATTTTTTGAATGCACATTTGAATTTTTAAAATGTATTAAGATCTCTACCGTGTGAATTGCTGCAATGCAATAATAAGAAAAGTTTTGGAGCAGTGGTCTTTAGTTGTCTAAATATACAGAAAAAAGAAAGTTCAAGAGGAGATGCTGGGCTACACTTCTCAAAGGAACCACAAAAAATACAACTATTTCAGAATGGGAAGTGAGAAAAAGCACATGGTTTAACCATGGGATTTTCCAAGTTTTAAATATGCGGCCAAATTTGCTCTGTGGTAGGACTGAAAGATCAAAGCCAAAGAAGGTATAAATTGGCATATCAGTCACTCAGATTAAAGCTTTTATTCATAATGTCTCTGGCCCAGATGTAGAGAAAAATGTGAAACAACATTTAATAAAAATTTGGGTTTCTGGATTGTAGTCAATTCCATGCCAAAGCCCACTTCACCTTCAGTAGATCTATTTGCAAGTGAGAAATTGATTATAGTTGTATTTTAAAACTAGGAGTAGGAGAACTGCTTAAATATCTACAGAAATTAAAATGAAGTTTAAAATTCAGCCCTGCAGATTCCAGCAGCTAGAAGCTATTGAAATAAGCTTGAAATGTTCAAAGAGAACATTTCCTTTGTGGCAAGAAAATATATTCTTGGGGTCTGCAGAGAGAAAAGAAGGTATGAAGTTGATAGTAAGTCAAGATTGATTAGAATCTAAATCCCAAATCTGGATCTAGACATGTTTCAGAATTCAAACCTCATTGTGTAGACTGAAATCTGAAGTCTGAAGACATAGCATTTGAGTAAGTTTGGATTTGAATTAAGAACTATAAGTGATATTCTGAAGGGATATTTTTTGTTAGCTATTAGCAAGGACAATCCTTTCATGTCTCTCAGTAAAATGGGACCCTTAAGTTAGGATCTTATATTTTTGATTTTATTTTAGCCATTTTACAGTGATTTGGTTCTATGGACCTGCTTTACTGTTCTGATGCAGCCATGTTTAATACACAGTGAAAATACGATCACAAATACGAGCTGGGTTTTTTTATACCACATTAGAGAGCTCTGTGAGTGTAGTCACCACATTAACATCCTGCTCATCTAGTAACCAAAATACTTGTGCAATTTTATCACAGCACTCAAAATGAATCACTGGCCACCTCCAGGGGATGCTTCCATCAGATGCATTGTCATTTTCTGTAATGACAGTCCAGTTGTATGAAACCTGAGAAACAATAAACCCCTAATAAGGGTTATAGGAAAGCCCAGCCCTTGCAGGCCCATGTTCTGAGGTCGGGTGACTAATGTAAAAGCAATCCAGGCTGGTCATGAGACAAAGTTTTTGTAGCCACATCAGCTTTCCAGTATTTGCTGCAGCTCCCAAGTCTGACTTGTGCTCATTGTGTTTTTTGTCAGATTTATTAAGGCATTGTTCTGGGTTTTAAATTACAGCCCTTAGCAATCATGTTCATACAGATCTCCTGTGGCGGGCAGCAGAAAAGTCTTAGGAGCAGAAATAAGAACATGCACAGTCTCTGCTCTCTGCAGGATACTGCTTGCTTAAAACAACTCTATTTTAAGATTAAAACTTTCTATGAAGTTATCTGGTTTCTCCCTTCCATTTTCTGTTTCACAGGCCCATACTGCAGTTCTGGCTTATGTCTTTTACTCCCAGGAAGCAACCTGCCAGATTGCTGTGGAGATTGAGACATTCCTCCAGGCTGGGTTTTTGCCCTGCTTGCTTTTACCTCAAACCATTTCCTAAACTTGAATGTTCTTGTTGAAAGTTTAGCTCTAACACAGGAGATGAGCTATTTACCCCAAGGATTCCAAACCAAGAATTTTAATCACGTTGATTAAATCTGATTTCATTTAGAAAGAACACTGGATCTTTCTTCATGCTCTTGAATTTAACCTTGACAGCTTAAGACATGACTGCCTTCATACATCCATACTTTCTCTCTGCTTAGTCCTTTGCCCTTTTTTCCAAAGAATGACTGTGTTAGTTGGTGACTTTACCACTCTAAATCACAATCCTGTGTTTTCAAATTGCTGAGGCAGTTGTGTGTACAGTATGAGACTGGGAAAGCTTAGGAATGGATTCATAACTCCCCTGCTGTTCGTTTTCTGGGGAACCACAGTGACTTACACTGTTGCAGATGAATCACCACTGCTTGATGTTTAGAGCCCTTTGAGTTATATTTATTTAAAGAGGCTGAAAAAACCTGGTATCAATAGTTCCCACATGAAATACTACAAGTAATAATAAATAACCAATATAATAAATAATAAATATATAATAAATATCTTTAGGACATACATATAATTCCGCACTTAGTGGAAGTTCTGCACCAGATCAAGGGCAAGTGACATGTGGACATTTGTACAGAAAACAAAATAATTTGCACATGTCTATTGGTGATACATGATGGCTTGGACATAATTAGGGCAGCTACTTCTCTGTCCCTCATGTGCAAGAGAGCATGGCAACTACCGTCTCAGGGTGAAGCGACTGAAGCCACTGTACCAGCCTCTCATCTGTAGCTGGGCTTTACAGAACAATTTCAAAGGGCCAGGACAGGGACATCAGAAGGTTTCTTACCCTCTGTGAAAGGAGAAAGGGAGTTTTCATCTCTGCAACCACGGAGAGGCAAATTTTGAAAGCATGGCAGTTACTAGTACTACTTACTAGTGCTTTCTTTAATGAATAAATGAATAATGGTCAAAGAAAATCAGAAGAGGAAGCAGCATTCATAGCTCAATGGATGTGCTGTGTCTGTTTCAGAGTCTTTATGTTGGACTTCCTCATCCCACAGAAATGTGACTTGGAAACTTTACCAAACCTCCTAATTGGAATACTTTCTGGAAATAATGCTTCAACTGGGCACATCATAGAAAGAAGAAATGAGGAGGCCCTCAGTGACAGCGCTTCTCAAGATAGCTTTTACTGGGCTTTTACCCATTTCTTTGGCTCGGAAACATGAGTTAAAGGGAAGTTTTCAATCTACTAGAAGCAGACCTTTTGTGATCAAGTAATTTTAATTTCACATGCTAAGCTTAAGATGTAAGGGATGCTGCTGTTACAAATACTGTTGCGTATTTACAAGGAGCACCTCTGACTTGTTTTTAATTTAGTGACTAAACCTGCATCTGTTCTTAACCTCTAGGTTAAAGCATTTCTCCCTAATATCTGTGACTGGTAGCTGGCATCTGAGGGCACTGTTTAGCCCTGGCAGTCCCTGCCCAGCCTGCTCCATGGCTTAAGTCACGCAGCTCATGGACCCTATTTCTGCTGCTTCCTGAGCTATGTCAGATGTGGCCATATTGAACTGTTTGGATTTCATGAGATGATCCATGACCTGCCTCAGCTCATACACTGGCATTTACTAGATGATCATTAGGCCATTGATGGACCTCTCTCTATCTCTAGCCCAGTTTTCCTCAGGTGACCATGCTTGTTTCCCCTCATCAAGAGCATCAGTGTTGGCTGCAGGCCTTGGCTTGCTCCCCTCTCTCTGCTCCCAGAAGGTCTTGCTTTTTACTGACCCAAATCCGGTTTCACAGAGTCCTCAGTGGTTGCTGACGGTATCCATAAGTCTGTTGGGTTTGCATGGCCAGATTTTGCTAGTGGGGGGACTGCAGGTTTGGTTTCTGTGAGAAGCTGCCAGAAGTTTTCCCATGTCCAACAGACCCCATGCCAGCCAGCTCCAGGATTGACCTGCTGCTTGCCAAGGCTGAGCCAATCCGCAATGGTAGTTGCGCCTCAGTAAGAACATATTTAAGAGGGGAAAAAAGTTATTGTGAAGAAGAAACTGCAGCCAGAGAAGAGAGAATTGAGAACATGTGAGAGGGACAACTCCACAGACACCAAGGACAGTTAAGAAAAAGGGGGAGGAGGTGCTCCAGGTGCTGTAGCTGAGATTCTCCTGCAGCCCAAGGTGAAGCAGCTGTCCCCCAGCAGCCTGTGGAGGCCCACAGAGGTGCAAAGATTTACCTGGAGTACATGGAGGAGACCCATGCCAGAGCAGCGGGATGCCTGAAAGAAGGCTGTGATCCTGTGAGAAGCCCGGGCTGCAGCAGAGTCCTGGCAGGGACCTGAAGACCCAACAACAGAGTAGCCCACACTGAAGTAGGTTTGCTGGTAGGACTTGTGACCCTGTGAGGGACCCAGCTGAAGCAGCCTGTTCCTGAAGGATTGCACCCTATGGAATGGGACTCACTCTGGAGCAGTTTGTGAGGAACTGCAGCCTGTCAGAAGGACTCAGGCTGGAGCAGTACATGAAGAACTGTCTACCATGGGAGGGACCCCACACTGGAGGGGAAGGACACCTCTCCCTGAGGGAGAAGCAATGGCAGAAACAACCTGTGATGAACTGACTGCAACACCCCCGTTCCTCATCTCTCTCAGTGACTGGGGTGAAGGAGGTTGAGCACAGAAAGAAGGGAGAGATGGTCAGGGGGAGGGGAGGAAGGTGTTTTTAAGATTTATTTCTTATCATCCCACTCTGATTTTGATTAGTAATGAACTCAGTTAATTTCTGCAAGNATGGAATGGGACTCACTCTGGAGCAGTTTGTGAGGAACTGCAGCCTGTCAGAAGGACTCAGGCTGGAGCAGTACATGAAGAACTGTCTACCATGGGAGGGACCCCACACTGGAGGGGAAGGACACCTCTCCCTGAGGGAGAAGCAATGGCAGAAACAACCTGTGATGAACTGACTGCAACACCCCCGTTCCTCATCTCTCTCAGTGACTGGGGTGAAGGAGGTTGAGCACAGAAAGAAGGGAGAGATGGTCAGGGGGAGGGGAGGAAGGTGTTTTTAAGATTTATTTCTTATCATCCCACTCTGATTTTGATTAGTAATGAACTCAGTTAATTTCTGCAAGCCAAGTCAGTTTTGCCTGTGTTGATAATCAGTGAGTGATCTGTCCGTGTCCTTACCTTACCTTGAGCCTTTTGTTGTATTTTCTCTCCTCTGTCCAGTTGCAGAAATGGGTGATAGAGTGGCTTTGGTGGGTACCTGACATCCAGCCAAGGTCAAACCACTACAGTCAGTTTCTACTACACTGAGTGGACATAATTTTGAGAGTTTGGTAAGATCATCTTTATGATAACAAGTGAAAAAGGCATACATTTTGTTTAATTCTATATGACTTACTGATACTTTTTTGTTTTTAGCTCAAGAAGAAAGCAGAAGCTAACACAGAGTGGGATCCTAAAAGGTGATTGTGAGTTTAAAACATATAATTTTGTATTAAACACAGAATCCATATCTATAAAATGACATTTAATTATGTTTTCCAAGCACAGGATTATCATTCCTTGTTATGATCATATTGCTGTACCCTTTCAAAATCTGCTTCAAAATATCTCAGTCTTAGGAAGTTTGCATACATTTGGTGTGTGACTTTGGGAAGCACTTCCCTGCTTTCAGCTGAGGTTAAAATGAAACCAAGAAAAAGCCCATGTGTAAGAAAAGAGACCAAATAACAATTGTATTTCAAAGAAAAATTTGAAAACAATCACTCTGCAAGCTCTAGAGCAACACTTACATGAAAACTGAGAAAAACCCTTTCAGATTTTTCTTTCAGCACACTTAACAACATGGTTAAATATGGGATTGCCAAAACAAAATGAAGGAATCTTGATAGCACTTATCTCACGAGAAACAGCTTGAAATTCACAGCACCTGGAGGTTGTGGGTTTCATGCTGTTTTGTAAATGACACCATGGAAAAGTGCTAAGCTATCTTTTAGAACTGTGATAATGAACAATTTAGAATTAATTTGAAAAAATGTTATCAGTAGAAGGTGACAGGTTAATCAATGGGCCTTTTTCTTTTTTTTCCCCCAGAATTCTAAAACTTGGGATATATCTGTGCTGCAGTCACAACACCAAATGCTCTCCAACAGTTTAATATCCTACACAGTGCTAGAAATTTAGAGCTGGGATCAATCTACCAGTAGCCCAACTACAGGCTAACTGTAGTTGCTTTTTTGACAAGTCAATTATCCAGCCTGGTGTTGCCTTGGTCTGCTTATTACCTGCCCCTAAACTGCTGAATTTAAATTCTGCCTCTATCACAATCATTTTATGACTGCAGTCCTTGCTGTCCTTGGCCTAAATTTGGCTTTCAAATGTACAACTCTACAATACATTAGCTAAAATCAATTAAGTCTCTCTCAATTTATAGCCACTGAAAGCTGAATTTGACCAATAAACTCTGCTGACCCTCTAAATGCCTGTATCAAATGCAGTGCTGCTGTTCTAGTTTGAGCCAGCAGAGAATTTAGCTCTGTATCAGAAAATCAATTAACTGAAGCTTTCAAATAATCAGACCTAACCTCTCATCTTGACAAGCACATGGAAACATGTATCAACACTATTATAATAATAATGAAAAAGTATGAAAGTGGGTATGAAGCTACATCTGTTTTATATGTACACTATTATTTAGGGAATAGAGAGGAACATCTGCATAAGACCACGTTCTTCTAAACAAATTATTTGATTTCCAGGGACTATCATATGAAAAATTTCTAAATTTTATGAAATCTATGAAAATGTATGAAAAATTTTATGAAAAATTTTATGAAAAAATTTATGAAAAATGTGTCTCTCTGACACATTGTCTCTCTGACAGCCTTGATATTCAGGATTAATCAGACCGCTTTGACTCCTTTCAGCTGAATGATTGGTACACAACAGAGGAATATTTAGATGTCTGCTATTAGATATACAGCAATAGGGATACGGATAGTCCCATTTTAAAAAGGGCAAGCACCTCATCAAAGGCATGTGCCTCAGCATAAGAGGAAAGTTAGGGAGTACACAGGTCTGCTCAAATTTAAATTACCAGTAGTGAAGTGTAAAATCTTTAAGTACATCAGGATTAGAATCTCCAGTTAACTCACACCATCACTCAAAAGGTGTTATTCATTAAAGCCTATTGCAAACCTTGTGCTTCTTTCAGCTATCAGCTTCCAACTGTAAGTCAAATGTTAATTGTTAGTCTTATAATGAAGCTTACATATTTTCTTTTTACTGAGAGTTAAAGAGGAAGTGTTTTTACTTTGAAGAGTGAGTGACAATAACACTTTAGTTGATTGAATAGTGATTCAGGAAGGGGTTGAGAAAGCTTTGAGAGGCTTTTGCTATAATGCTTCCTGAGATTAGATTTACTGCATTCTTCTGACTGCAGTGATATAATTAGAAATGCCTTTATTATGATTAGATAGATCTTTATTATACAGAGGTACAAGCAAATGCCAAATTCAACTAAAAAAGCTTTTTGCTTTAGCTAAAATATTTTGCTAAAGTCAATTTTTTGTTTATAAGGTACCTGTGTGGAGATCTGCTTCTCCAAACAGCTGTTAACAACCAACTCTTTGGGTCCAGAGAATGAGGATGGTGTGGGACAAAGGAAGCTCACTTGTATGACTTAGATTCTGGGCAAATGTCCTATGGTACAAGCTAGAGCTAGAACGTTGTTTCTGTAGGCAAAGGATGCCAACTGAAACATTGATGTCCAGTGATTTATTATTTTCCTCTTCCCTCCTGCCAGGATTACAGTCTCAGCTGTTGAAGTGGTAATTTTATGTGTAATTAGTTCTTAATATTCACCCTTCTTCTATGGTCTATTTATGTATCTGATGAAGTCACAGGGAAAGTTTCCTCTTTAGGTGGGGGGTTTTTTGGGTGTTTTTTTTTTTTTTTTTTTTTTTTTTGGTTTTTTAATATTTTATT
>VXAU01003167.1:830507-902728 GCA_013399695.1 Formicarius rufipectus
ATTTTTTTTCTTTTTTTTTGTTGACTTTATTGAAGTGTCACAACAAAACGGACAAGTAGAGGAGGAATATTTTCTTCTAGACATCAGATTGTAAAGGATATGAAATAGAAAATTGTTACAGAAATCAGTAAACTGATAATGATTATAGCATACATTACTCAAATTGCAACAGCTGGTGAATTTCATGCATAGTGCCTTCCATGCTGTGCAATAGCAAACAACACATTCCAAAAGTGAAGACATTCAGGGTGGTAGACAGTATAATGTATTCAAAGAATCACTCTGCTGATTCAGAAAATCTTGAGTGATCAAAATCTTCATCTTTCTCTTCTGATTGTATTTTAACACTCTCAAAGAACAAATTACTTAATAACATATTTATGAAAAAGAGTGATACGAAGATATGGCACAAGTGGAGAGCAGTTCTGCATACCAAGTCTGGGCCACTTGACAGATGGAACTGAGGGACATTTCTTATTTTTTTTTGAAAAAACAACCCACAAAAAAAAAACAAACACAAAAACAAAAACCCAAAAAACCCAAAAAACCCAAACAAACAAAACCAACCAAACTATGTTTAGATTCTCAGTTCCCAGACAAATCCAGTCTGTGGAAGTTAGGCACCTACTCTCCTGAAAGCAGCTACTCTTCTCAGAGCACAGTTCTCATGGCCCTCAGCTTTTGTAAAATGCTTAGCACTTCTGCAGATCTGAGCCTGGGAGTGGAGAAAATCAGTTTGCAAGCAGATATTTGAAAGACTCTGTGCAGTGATCATCCGTAGTGGGGAAAAAATGTTTGGCTCAGTTGTATATTGAATGTCACAGAAAATATTCAGGGCAGAGGGATAATCTTGTTTTTTTTTCCTAGGTCCTGCAACTCCTTGCTTCTCATTTACTTTCTTATTACAGTGTCCCACACACCTCCAGCATCTGTTCTGGTTTTGCATCTCAGTTTCTGCTTTTCTTATTTGCTCCAAAACAGTCTGCTTCTTTTTCTGTCTCTCGGTTGCCTGGGTATTTTCAGAACAGCCACTGAGTAGTTCTACCACTGCAGCAGGTACTGTGTCATGGCAGATGGAACTCCAAGGAAAGTCCCATTCATCCTTCAGGCTTTGTGGAGATCTGAGCAGAAGAGATAGAGTTTTTTAAGCTTTGTTAACAAACCACTAAACAGATACAGACTGGAATGTTCAGGGCCTATAAACTACTTGGAGTGGAACATCATCAGAATAAAAACACCCCAAAACACAGTATTGGAGGTGATCCATCTGCCAAATCTGAAGCTCCTGCTTAAAAGCACAGAGCACCCCTAACAAATATCCTTAAAGTGCTCTGCCATGATGGGTCCTCTATTTTGCTTAATTTCTGAGGAAATCACTTATTTCCTTCTGAAAAACAAAGATGTGAAATGCTTCAATCTAAACAGGTAAGATTTGGAGGACGTGAAGAATTGTAGAAAAAATGCTTCAGTTTTACTTTGCAGAGAGGAAAACCTCCAGATTAATACATTTTCAGAGTTCCATGAGTTAACTTTTTTTCCTTTTCTTATTTTAGTATTTGTTGCATGTTAAGAAAACAGAATGAGAGTACTAACTGCCACCCGGTTCACAGACACATCTGTAAACACATGTATTTCATGTAAAGTAAATCGATCAGTACAGATGTACATATGTGCACATACCTATACATTCAGTGTAATTTCTGCACCAAGGTATAACTGAGATAGTGTTCTGCATTAAATGGCCTTACCAGAAGTAAACTCATTTTTATTACCAGGTCAACAGGCAGCAGTCTTTTTAATGAAGTAAACGTATCTCTCACAACACATTACAGTCAAATATGATACTCAAGAGTCTCATTTTCTGCTAACACTGAAGCATTCCATCATAGAGCAATTTTCAAAGCACTGTCATATAGGTTGGTCTCCTTCTTTGAAGTTAGGTCAGATGTTTTACCCCTAATTGGACATTAGACCAATAAGAATATTTTGTGTTTTAATGTTCTCATCGATATGTTCTCTCCCTGACAGGAGAATAATGCTGGCAAAATTAGAATACTGTATCAGCCTGAAAAATGTTTCATACCTGCTTTGCACAAAGAGAAGAGGAACACCTGAAATATCCAGATAATGTTCTGGACTTTTTTTTCCCTATCTTTCTTCAGCAGTTCCAACAGTTCTGTTGTTGCTGCTGTTTTCTTACAGGATATTAATACACAGAACAAGAAATCCTATTTTGTTCTGCATAGTTTTTCTGTGATAAAATACTTGCCAGAGAATTCAAATTAGGCCTCAAGTTCGTGGTCATCTGTGGTTGGCAAGAACTCTCTTTGGATTAATGATCAGTACAAAAGCTTATCTCATATGATGTCTTACTCAGTCTGAGCCAGAAAACTTAATTTGATGCAAGGTACTGTGTTCAAAGATGAAACCCACATTTTTTTCTATGCCAAATCTGATTTAAATTCATTAAAAAACCCTTTATATACTAGTGCTGACCTAATCATAGTTGTTACAAGTGTGTGTATGGGTTAGCAGCTCTTCACTTCTCCCAGGTCCACAGAAACTCCATCAGAACTTCTGGAAGGTATTTTGGCCTTCTCTGATGAAACCTTGATAGAACAAAATGCAGGTGCCTTGAATGGGTGAAGTAAAACCAAGGTTTCATTCCAAAATTTGTTTTGTTTTCAAAGATACTTGTCCTCCCAGTAAAATTATATCAGTTGGATTATTATTCCTACAATTTGAAGAACAGGAATGCAACTTTTTTCCCCCAAATATCTTGGAGGTAATTGACTATTATTATTTTTTTTCTAGCAGAATATTGGTCTGTTTGTTAGGTTTTTGTTTTGGTTTGGAGTTTTGTTTGTTTTGGTTTGGTTTTGTGCATTTTTGTTTGTCTGTTTGTTTTAAGTATTTCTATTGGTCTTCAGTAACTGAAGCAGATTTTCTCTGTGTTCCATTAGATGAAATTTAAATCCTTATATCCTTCGGTAAGTCAGTACTTCTTTGATTTTCAAATGAAAAAATAGCAAGCTGTCTTGTGCTTGGTTTATTCTCTTCTTCCAATATCTTGGTGGATGTATTATGTGAGACAGCAGGACAGAACATCATTTCTACACTGAAAATGAATGAAACTTGCAACTACTTTCTTTGCTCTGAAGTAATACTCAGAGAATAATCATAGACAAATATAAGGAAAATGTTTTATCTTGATTTTTTGCTACATAATAGAATTACTTTGAGGGAAATAAATACTTCTAACATTTTTATCCCTTTTTAATCTTGAAAGTTATAAATTTATTTTATTTTTCCCCACCACCTCCTTTAAAACCCACAAATTTTGTTTTCTAGTATTCTGTATTTAGTCACTGTCTTTGTTTCCAGGTGACACAGGTGGTCTGAAAAGACAAGCAATTTCTCCAAGCGGAATTGTTGCTCTGCTGATCTAAGGCATACACATTTGCTGTGGGACAAGAAAAACAGTCGACAACAAACTCTTTAACCTACTGATGGTGGGAAATCATGAGAATATAGAAAAGAATTCTATTTTCATGTTTGGAGAGCATGAGCTCCCACAATCAAAACACCAAGGGCAGCTGGTTGGTGGCAGGCAGGTGATAAACCATATTCTTCAAACATCGTGTTCTGCTTTCCATCATGTCTGTGCTTGGAACAAATAGGAGAGGTTTAGAAGTTTGTGAAGGTACCTTGAGAAGAACGGGGGAAAGGGAGAACAGTTCTTTAGGGAATTAAACTCTCATTACCCATGAACAGACCTTCAAACAGCTGAAATCTCAGGTGAAAAAATGCCTCTTTGCTACTGCTTCTGCCCTTGATTTAGGAAATGTCTTGAATACTCTTACTGTGCTTTATACTAGAATATATTGTTTTGTTGGATTTTTTTTTCTGGAGGAAATTCTCTCAAAAGACCATCTGACCATCACAAACCAACTGAGATAAAATAGTTCAGTATGGGAGGAAGCAGGAAATTTTTGGGGCTGCAGGCATCTGGGCATGTGTCATGGGAATCCTTTAAATTTTAGGATATAAAAGCTGCATCAAGTCAGTAACAGGTCATGCACAATATAGTCTAGTATCTCAGATAGAAATGCAAATTTATAATATGAAATATCTTTCATTGTAACCATAAAACTTTTTTGTTTGTTTTGTAGACAACTATTAGTGTTCCTTGTAAATGTCATCTAGATTTTTGGGCTTTTAAAAATTTGCTTAACAGAAGGAAAATGTGCAATAGAAGATTGTTCCACTGCATGAAGAAAATCTTGGATCCTCAGATCTTATCATCTTTTTCTTCTGGATTTTATCCCTCTATGGAAGTTGACAATGTGTGTGTTTAACATAATGTTGCAGTCATAGGGTCACTTACATTTTTAAGTGAAAAAAGCTCTCTGCATCATCAATAGAATATTAAACTTATTTTTTAGAAAAGAGGGTATAGTAACTGCTGGCTAAGTGTCCAAACAGCATATTTAGTATTTTCCTTTTTTTTTTGTATTACTTGATAGAATTTGATAGTCTTTTGTTGTTGTTCCTAAATCAGTTTCAGAAATGTCAAGAAAGTAAAATAAAACTGAAAAAAATCTTGTAATCAAGCCATATTCAATTTCTAAGAGTAAAAAACGGTGTTTATATGTGTAGTGTTTGGGCTTCTATCAAAACACTTAGATTTTTAGTTCTTGACTAACTTATAAGTTAAAAGTATCTATTGGTGAAAGAATATTTCTTTAGTAGAAACCACAGTCATGCAGTCCATACAAACAAAGTTACGCAAAAGAGATTAATCTTAAGATACTTCTAAGAGTAATTTAAACTCCTGTCACATGACAAGAAACGAAATCAGTGATGTCTAATTTAAAGAACACCTGACTCCCTCTTCGGTTATTTGAATTTTCTTTGTAAGCAAGAATGGTTTTTTTGTTTGTTTGTTTTTTTCTTGGTTGGTTGGTTTGTTGTTTTTGTTTTTTACTTATTGGATAGAGATAATCACTAATTTGGATGATAGACATGGGTTTCAGGAGTTAAAGGTTTTTAAATTGTTGTGTCACTGTAAACATAAGGTTTTGACTTGCACTGCAGAGACCATGGTCAAACTCTTTATAGTGATACCTATAAAGATATACCCATATAGAATAGAGAAACCTATGTCACTCCAGGAAATTCATGGATCATGATGTGGACACATACAACCAAATGAAATCTCTTTCAAAATGAAGTGGTTAAGCTGAATGAACAAAAGGTTTCCTTTCCAGACTGGATGCACATCTTAAGACTTTTTTTCATTAAGTTCAACTTTTAGCTTATCTCAGGTTTTGTTTTATTTTGTCATTGATCTTGCTTATTGTTGACCATGGTATGTGAATCAACTGATCAGTCATGAGCATCTGTTCAGCTGGGTCATCTGCTCTGAGATGGCATGAGGGCTACAAGTGGCTGTCCTGGTCAGGTCTTTGGGGTATTTTTTGGCAGATTCTCCAGTTAGGTGGAAGTGAAGGAGCTACCTCATTTTGTCATGGTTCCTACAGGTGGAAAGGGGAAAGTGCTCTGATCATTGAAGTATGCAGGTGAAAGGCAAATTCTTTAGATGAAACAGAAGTTGGACTCTATTCCTGTTTAAATGTGACTGCCTCACATTTGTTCTTTGCTGACCCCTGCAGCTCACCCCCCATTTTGAACCACTGCATTTCTGATGTCACACATCTCCTCTCCAGCAGATATGAGCTCATCTAATCCTGAGAGAAAATATTTATGTTTTTGTTTGTTTGTTTGTTTTTTCTTTTTTTTCCCAAGAAACAACAATTTTGACTTTTTCTTCCTCCCCTTCACATTTAATAGTGATGGTGATTGGCATTGCAAAAGTATATTAGATTGTTGTGAACTTAAACCAGAATTACACTAGGCTGTAATTAATAATAGTTCAGTGCTGGAGTAGGTTAGTGTTAATTACTGGGAATTCTGGCATGAAGGGAAAGTACAGTGTAGAAAGGTGAGAAAACTCATTTTCCCTGTCTTTAATTAGATAATGACAACAGAAAAAAAAAAAAAAAAGTGAAAGAAATGCATTAAACCCAGTTCTATCAGTTTCAGGATTTCTGTGTCAATACTTTGAGTGTTCACATACTGATCCAATTTTCTTTAACTGAGGTGATCATAGGGTTGTTTTTATGATATTGTTATTTGAATTTGCTCACTTATGCTTCTCTGAAACTGTGGAGTTGGCTTATGCCTACTATTTGAATAAAAATTGGGCTGTCATGCAGCAATGAAAAGCAAAATGCTGTGACTGTAAACATTTTAATTGACATTTTTTCTCTCCATTAAAAGCTGTTTTCTCATTACACTAGTCTAAATCTTCAGCATCTCTACAGTTTGCTTCTGCTTTGATCACTGAACTGAGAACGATATTTTCCTGCAGATATCTTCTGTTCTACTGCATGCATATTTCATTCTATTTTGGCTTTTCTTCTACATTTGTGAAAATTTCAGGAAGTGTTGGACTGAAAGTTACTGATTCTTTGTATCAGAATTCTATTAAACATCTCTCTTGTCCAACTAGATTAAGATTTAAGCTCAACCTTGTGCCACTATGCATAATACATGGTGTTTTTCTTGACCGTAGGAGCAGATAACTCAGTTTTAACTCTTGGTCACCCTAAACATCTTTGTCCTTTGCTTTTTAGTGCCACTTAGACTGAAAAAAGGTAGACCACTTGCTCTAGCAGTAGACTCCATTGTTACCTGGAGAGAATCACAGAATCACAGAATATGCAGAGTTGAAAGAGATCTCACAAGGATCACTGAGTTCAATCCTTAGTCCTGCACAGCACCATTCCCAAGAACGCCTGAGAGTATCATTCAAACACCTCTTAGATGTGTGCTGAAAGGCATAAATCAAATTGCATCTTCCATCTTCCACTGTGTCTTTCCATATTTACATGTCATTGTTCAAAATCATGGCTGGAGCCCTTCAGATGTGCCACCTTGATCTCTGTCATTTGGGTTATTGTAGCTTGCAATGGTATCAGTAACAGGGTGTCATTCTCTGTTGCAGCCTGTGCTGCAAAAGGAAGAGTCTCTCTTTTCCAATGGGTTTCCAAGTGACACCTTAACAGGCGATGCAACATGAGATTCACAACCCTCAGACTCCTTCAGGTTCTGGGAGAGTGTACTCTTAGGGGCACAGGTTTCCTGCCTGCTTGTTTTCATTCTTTCTGCCCAACTTGTCCCTGTTACAGCCACTTTCTCTCCCCTAGCTCCTTTCTCAGGCCCACCTCCATTCCTCTGTGTTCACATTCAACTGATGTAAAATGGCAGCTGAGAAAAAGCAGTACCCAGGGTTTATTCTGCTCTTTGTATTATGACAACCACCAAATCCTTTCTGTAAGTGCTTTTACATTCCTAAGTGTTAACTTTTATGTCAAACAGACCCATACTAGGAGGTTCAAACTGTAACTTTCCTTGTGTTACTTTCATGAGTGTTAATGAAACGAAACATGAACAACAGAACTTTTGCACTACAGAAACCTCAGATATATTCTTCGAAAATCTCTATCAGATGAACTAACGCCAACTCCACTGAGAGTTTATGTCCTGGTTCTGCCTAGGACAGGCTTGATTTCTGCAGTAGCCAGGAGGGGAATGGCCAGTATCTGGAGGTTATTCTGTACCACCTCACATTGTGCACAGAGGATGAGGGGGTGGGGGAGAAGGGGTTTCTTCCAGTCATGCCAGTGGGAGGTGAGAGGCCAGGGTACTGCCTGGTTCTGCGTGTGAATTGTTTCTCTCTCTTATTAATATTGTTGTTACTGTTCATTTCTTATCTCACTGCTGTTTCTAGTAAATTGTTCTTATCTCAACCTGTGATATTTACCTTTTGTGTCTCCTTTCCAATCCACTGCAGGGGAAGGGGGAGGAGGAAGTGAGCAAGTGGTGGGTGGTTTGGAGTGTTTTCAGTGGGAATACTAAATTGGGCAAGAACACTAAAATAGAAAATACCATTCCTAAAGCATGACAGTTTGTTACTTTGTTTTGGGAATAATGTCTTCTGTGTGTTGGTACAAAGCCTTTGCTTATTTAGCAAGATGCTGAAAAAAATATCAAGTCTGTTTTCGTGACTGGCTACTGCATTGCACTTGCCTCGCCTTGAGCTGGGGTATGTTAAATCTATTTTGTCTTGTATTGCTTTTTGTCCCATGTTCTATTCATATCAGACTAGTGGATTGTCTGAAGAGTGCCTCTTGTTTAGAATAGAATAGAATAGAATAGAATAGAATAGAATAGAATAGAATAGAATAGTTTTTGGTTGTAAGTGACCTGCAATGACCATCTCATCCAACTGCCTGGCTACTTCAGAACTGATCAAAAGTTATGTCTATTTAGGGCAGTGTGCAAATGCCTCTTCAACACTGACAGGCTTGGGGCATTGACCACTTTCTAGGATGCCTGTTCTGGTGGCTGACTACCCTCTCAGGAAAAAAAATAAAAGCTCTCATGTCCAGTCTGAACTTCACCTTGCACAAATTTGAAATATTCCCATCTGTCCTATCACTGGATACCAGGGTGAAGAGCTCAGAACCGCACTTTCCCCCAAATGAATTTGCCACTCAGCCTCCTTCTCTTCAAATTGGAAAAACCCAAAGTCATTAGCTGCTCCTCATGGGACATTCTTCCAACCCTTTCATTGGCTTTGTTGTCCTCTTTAAATTGTGGTGCACATTTTCTGTTGTTAGAGTTCTTTGATATCTGATTTTTGTGCCTAGATGTCTGTTTTTTGTTTATGAAATTATAACCAAATAGCTACCAGATGCTTTTAGACAAAGGACTTGATAAACAGTAAAAGAGCTTTCCCTATACTGCCCTGATGTATATCTGAGTAACACTGAAGCTGACCATTACAACCACATGGTAACCACGTGCTCCTACTTTGCAGGTAGTCAAAATGGACATGTAAGGGGGAAGTATTTCAGTAATGCATATCTGCATTCCCGAAAGCAGTTAATTCCTGAGGGAAAGAAAGTCATATCTGGCATTTGTGAGTCCATTTTAGGAAATATCTTATTCCTACACAAAATTAAATTAAAATATTCCATCAACATTATTTTAACAAAAAGTAGCCTTTGCAACTTGGTGACTTGTTTGGAAACACATTTTCAGAAAAGTTTGTTACCAGTAGTCTTACTGAGAGGACAGTTTCAGAAGTACTTGTAGGAGGAAGGGGCTACCAAGATTGGAGAGACAATGTCTGACCATGAACCTTCATTGATGGAGAGACAAGTGCATGAAGAGGACTGGACTGTTTTTCACTATCATGGACATCGTGTTTTGGGTTTTGTTAAGGGTTTTGCTGTTAATGTGTAATTCCCTATCCGGGTTTGGATATGTGTGTGTTGAGCCTCGTTGGAGTGTTGGGTGGTGGGATGGCCGCAGTGGTATGATATTATTCTCCTAGGCTAGGCTTTTAGTCCATGCATCTAGGAGAGGAGGGGGTGCTCTCCCCTGGTTCCCCCCCCGGCCACGTGGTGCCTGAGCCCTGGGCGGAGGACAAAGACACCACAGCAGCTCGGAGAGGGTGCAAGCAGAGAGAGAGAGTTTATTCAGGAAGCAGGGACTTTTTATAGTCCCTTGGAGGGGGTTCAGATTCTCCAATGGGGGAAAAGGTATTGTGTGGCTTTGGGCCAACAGAGATGAGGGGATTAACATATAGGCAGGGAAAGGTTTCAGGTAGCAAGGTGGGTCACGCCCCTCTGTACCATGAGGGGTGGTCTTGGAGAGCCGAAAGGACTCTCTGGNTTTTACTGCATTACGGTATATTCCCTATATGGTTATTCCAACCCCTTTTTTGCAGGCTCCTCCCATGCTCTGCCTTAACTCCACCCCAGTTCCACCCCCTTCTGGAAAGTTCTGGTTGGACCCTATAAAAGGTGGAAACCATTTTAATAAATGGCCATTTCTGCTTCACACTTTTGAAGTGTGCCTCCTCCTTTCTTGACCTGATGTTAGAGCCACAGGTACTGTGCTTTTTTTTTTTTCTTTTTACCTTTTTAAAATCTTTTTTTCTTACTATTAGTTCACACATTTGGATCCTTGACTTAATCATGAATTTATGAATATGTTCCTTCTTATTGCTAGTGATTAAATGCAGGTGAGTTTCAGAAAGGCACCTTAAATCCCAGTATCCTCTTTTCCTGTTATTCTGCTCAGTGATGTTGCATTCTTGTTTATCAGTGAATATACAAATTCAATATTTGGTTGCCTCATACAGGAAAACTTGTGAATATAAATCTGCTGCATTTCTTGTTAAAGTGAAACAAGAAAAGTGAAAGCCTTCACTTGCTATCAAATTCATTCTCTTACAAAACATGTATAGTAAGTGTGATCTCTTTCCTCACTCTGAGAGTTTGATTTGGATTTTACTTGTTGTCTTTAATCAGGCCATTTGTCCTGTTTTAGTCAATCTCTTCTTGCTTGGTGCAAAATTTCTTTCATAATCAGTCTTATAAATTACTGTGGCATGAACTCCCTGTGAACTCCACAACTTGTCTCTAGCATTTCAAACAGATCAGCTGTGATGCATTGGTACAATACACAGTGAAGGGAAAAAATAGAGACGACCAAATACTGACTGTTTTCCTCAAAGATGTTATTTCTTATAAGGAGTTTGCTACAAAGGTGTTGGTCCATAGTTTTTCCTGGTTATCTCTCTTGGAATGCAGGAGAGGTGCCATATAATGTTTTCACCTTAATATCAAGAAACACTTTTTTACTGTGAGGGTGAGTGAAGAGTGGCACTGGTTGCTCTGAGAGTTTGTAGAGTCTCCATCCTTGGAGATATTACAAAGACAACCTGTAAACAGTCCTGGGCACCCTGCTTGAGCAAGGGGCTGGACCAGATCACCTCTAAATGTCCTTTCCAACCAGAACCATTCTGTGCTCTTGTGACCTTTTGCTTCTCCACCTTTCATTGGGAAGTAGATAATAAATTTTATTTCAATTGTTCTTCTGGCTGGCATTGGAAAAATTGGATTTTGTCGCTTCTCTACCAGTCTGTACCCTGAACTAGCTACAAGGTTCTTCCCTGAAATCACTAGGAGGAAATTGGTGCCTCCAGGACAGTTAACTCATCCAGAGACAGCTGTCTGTTAACTTTGAGGCCAGAGTAAGTGAGCAGTTTAGAGGACATGGGTAATTTTTGTCTGCCTACAGTTAGGGGAGGTGAATTCCACTGTAGGCTTTTCTACAGTCATTCTTGTTTGCCTTTTTTCAAACTGGCACTAATATATTAGTAGATTTTCTGTTTTCATTAGGGTTGATACTATAATATGAGAATATAAGAGGCAAAATATTGCACATTTGGCTTGTGTGAAGCCCTGATGTTTGGAGAGAGTGAGGTGAGGTTGCTCTGTAAGTTCTCAGTACCACAAATGTGAACAAGTATTCATCTGTTTTCTGGAGGTTTTGTTACTATGCTCTTTCCATTTCCTTGCCTTGAAAGCAGAGTAGAACAGTCTCTTAACCTTTTGTTTTATGTTTCCTTGTTATAGAAGGACAGACATCTTACAAGCTGGCTAAAGGTCTCATTCTTTGACTTAGTTGCTATTTATTTTGTGGTGTGAGGCTAGCAAATACCTGTCTTGTGTACCATGCATCAAATACCTAGCATTGCAGATTGAGTAATAGGCATTGGCCCTTAAAAATGCTCTATAGTCATGTGTATTTAATTTCTACTTGAATGGTTCCCTCTCCTGGAACACACAGCTTGACCTTTTCCCACCTGAGTGGTATAAAAAGAGCTTTCACCAGTAGTGGTAAATGAAATAGGCCTTACAGTGCACCTTCATATAGTTAAAACTGTCCTTGTAGTCTGTTCCCACTCCTTACAAGTGGGGTTGCCAATGCTGGCAACTCAATATTTGGGGCTAGGGCTTCAGGCTGTGTCCTCACTCTAACTTGCCAGTATAAAAAGGTTTTGTGGGCACCTGGATGCAGCAGATATGATGTTTTCTGTTGCCTGAATAGTGGCCCAAACACATTACCAGTGTTGGGGCTGGTGGCTCCCTGAGGATGGGCATCAGGAAGGATGGGGGCTTCCCAGGTGGGTGATGGCAGGCATGCAGGGCATGTCCTGTCTCTCCTCACAGGAACAGGGCAACTGGGGGCACTGGGACAGCCACAGCCCTGGGCACCTCCCTGGAGATTGGGATGAGCTGATGCCGGCCATGGGGTCCTGGGCCATGGGGTGCGTGTGGGGGGTGAGCTCTAGGAGAGTGCAGTGGGGTTCTGGGCTGGGGGGGGGGGGGCGGGGGCGAGGAGTAGCCCCAAGATGATTTCATTTCATCTCAGGTTTCTTTCTGGGTCACTTCTGGAGGAGTGATGAGGGAAACAGTGAGAGGTTGTGATGTTAATGATTAATGATTCAAACAATCACCCTTTTGCCAAAGCAGCAAGGTGCTTTGCTGAGAGCAGGTTTGCGCCCCTCAGCCGAAGGAAGGAGAGGGTTTTGTGTGTGGTGGTGATTCCGTGGTCCGCTTAAGGCAGAGAAGGTGTGCACCCACCACCAGAGGCCCCAGGCTGGATTTTGAGCCAGATGAGGGAGATAAGAAACAGATCCTGTGGAGGGGGGGATGGTGCTTTTTATCATGCCAGTGTCCTCCCTTACACAACTGGCTCAGTCATAAAACTTTCCCTGACTCCCTGGGGAAGGTACTGAGACATTCACATTCATACAGGACATTTGCACTTTGGCCTGAAGATATTCATCCTTTATGATGGGGAATAACTGGCTCGACTATGATGACATGGAGACAGCTTTTATGTCTTAGAAGGTGTCATAAACAAAGACTCTCAAAGTGCCCTCATACTAATTCCTGGGGCCTTCCAAGAGAGGACTGTGCAGGATCCACAGTGTTGCAACAGACAGTGTAAAACTCCCCTTTCCAGGGGAGGTACCTGGGCATTCCCATATAAGCCTTACCTGCTGAACGTTGTGTTTTGCAGCCTTCCCCCACACCCAATAGATCAAAATTGTGACCATCACTTTGACCAATGGACATTCAAATTGCAGCAATCAAGTCTTGTTGCCTGATTCATGGGTGGTGGTGTCTTTCTACTCTTAGCCTTATTCTTTCCTTTCCTTATGCATTTTCTGTTCTGTTATGGTCATGCTTTTATATTGGTATCTTTCTACAGATAGTAACCAAAACAGCTATGTACTCCTTTCCATTGCAATCAAATTGTTCTAAAATAAACCCTATAAAAACAAACACATATTTATTTGTAAACATCGGTCATTCTGTGTTTCACTCTAATCCACCCCAAGGGATGGATCTATTTACAAGAACCTGAGTTACCCTTACTTTCAGGGGTGGATCATTACAGAAACCATGTCCCTGTCTCAGCTCCCAATGGTGTTAGGTTTGCCACAGCACCCCTCACAGGAGTGCTGGTTCTCATGGTGGTTGCTGGAATCCTCTTTTCTGTGTCCCTCCACTGCAAATGTGGATCCATAGACTGCTGTCTGTGTAACCACAGATGATTGTTATGTAGGAGAAAATGGTAAAAATAATAACTTTCATTTCATAAAAATGCATGATTTTGATCTGTTCCTCTGCCTATTTTCAGGACTATCTTTTTTCCTTTGTGTAGCCTCACCATCAGGTTTGGAGGCTCTGTGTTCCTACACCTCTTCTCATACTAGCTCCACCCCTTCTCTCTCAGAGACTGGGGCACTCAGAGACAGACTCCTCAGCTGTAGCGCGATCTCTTTGCCCTATTGTACTTCACCCTCTCCTGCTTATTCCTGCATGCTTTTTGAGTTTCTAATGAGAGAACAAAATCTAGGCACTGTATAATGTGCACTAATAATTTTATGTGGTGGTAACTGCAAAACAGATAGCTATTCTCACTTGCTAGAAGGTACTGACTTTATTGTGAAGAGTTTTGCTTTAGTATGTCATGGAATGGTTCTTTAATTGTGAGCAATTAGATGTAAACTATTAGTTTTCTTCTAATTTTTAATGTGTATGTTTGGCTTCCTGATACCTATCATATGCTGCTTTCTGAAATTTTGCTATGTAATGTGTGATATTAAAAGCAAATAAATAGATATAAATTCTTTTTATTGTCTCAAGAGTGGTCATGTTAATTTTTTGTCTCTAAGCATCTCAGTTCATTTCTTGCCTCAAAAGTCTAGTCCTTCATCACATGGATACAGTACTGCATTTGCCACACAGGGTATGGTTTTTATTTGTGTGTCTCATAGGAATCATCTGTAATTTAGGTTTAATGTTCTGGGGTTGATAACTCCCTTTGCTGTATGGCTCTCTAACATTTGTACAGCCTGAACTTTCACTTTATCTACTTCTTACTTGGTATTCCACTCTTAATTTACTTTGCCTCATGGTACTGTGATTAAGCTATCAGAGAGTTAAAACTTTGGTTCTGTTGTTTTCCTGTGTCTTTATGTGCCCTTCGGAAGAAGTCTTTGTGCCTTACACACATTGATGCCCTCCGTTCATTTGCATCATTTCTTATTGTGTTCTGCTGCTCTGTCTTTGCATCTGGTGCTAGTCTGAACCTCACAGTCCATTTATTTTTTTGCTGTTCTGCACTTCACTGATGTCACATACATGCAAAAATTTGAATCACTGATTACTTTCTCAATATGGGGACATGTTTTTTCTCTGCCTTCCTTTGCGTAATGACTTGTCAAAATTTTTGTATGTGAGCGCACGTAAAGGGCATTTCATTATTATCTTATTTTCTTCCCCTCACAATAGTCATAGCTCCTTGGATTTTCTTCTTCTTCTTTGTGTTTGTATGCCTTTCTTTGTTGAATTTGTAGTAAATTTTCATGCTTTCCTTGCTCTGCCTTCTTAAATACCTTTGTGACTGCTTTGCTTATGTTCTCTGTTTGGATGTGAGTTTTTTCACTAGCTATGTATGTCTTTAGTTCTCTGTAGAGTTAATGGGACCTCTAAACATTCTCATTTGAGTGCCTGGATTTTTGTCCTGTCATTATTCTATCACAAATTAGTTCAGCCTGTACAGTTTGGTAATTGCAAGAATCAGTCATCTTTGTGTAGTTTGCCAAAGCTCTGACCCATTGTTCTGCGTTGATGGTTCTTGATTTATGGGAAAAGGAGTCTTTCATGTAGCAGGATTTTTTAATGAATTAAAATGCTTGGAAGCATTAAAATTTTTCCATGTCTGCTGCTGACGTAGTGGGATGTCACCAAATTATAAGACACCCTTTGCCCATAACAACTGTGCCAGTCTGGTCCTTTTGCATTTTTTTTTTGTTTTTCCTCCCTGTTTCCCAGAGCCGTGTCACAATGTTGTTTACTTCCTTTGTTTCAGGAGTTTTGTATGTTCTCTGTTTAAATACTTACATGCTCAGGCCCTAGATGATATTGTCCCTTAGCTTATCATTTTTGTTGTCTGTAAGATCACTTTTAATTTCCTGTTACCGTACAGGAAAAACAGTCAAAAAAGGTCCACATTCATATTTTGTTCCTTCCTTTACTAGTAAGGTCTTCACCACTCTTACAAAATCAAGCATTTTATACTTAGGAAGATCTCTACAGCTTTGTTCTGAAAATGTTACTCTCCCTTTTCTCTTCCCTCATCTCTTCACTCTGTGTCTGGCCTCTAGTCACTTGCTTCTTATCCCTCTGGTTCTGTTCTGAATCTCATAGCTCTGGCATGGTATCTTTGCCCAGTCAGCTCCATGCCCTGTGCTTCATCAAATCTACTTCACCTTTCCCACAGGGCATCTTTTCACAGGTTTGCTGCTTTTAGCCACTTTTTTGCTATTCCTCCTGACACCTCTTCTTGTCACACCTACTTACCCTATCTTTTGTTCTTTTGTGCAAAAGTCAGATTCCTGTGCCTTACTTGGGATTTAGCACATGTGATGAAGCTTGTGTGGCAAAGGTGTTGCTTCATCCCTGGAAAATGTGAGTGGGACAGCAGCTTTACCTGTTGAACCCTAGTTTACCACTTCTGTACATATGGAAAATTGGATGATTGTCCCAGCACCAGAAGGGTTGTAGCACAATCCATCTTGAAAGCAAATTTGCAAAGCCCGTTTCCTGATGCAAAACTTTGTCACTTCGTAGTTTATGCTCCAAAATATGTCTTGCAAAGAAAAGATCACATCTTTTAATACTGAAAAGAACTCCATGTTTTTCTTTCCCTAGTCTTTCAAAGTGACTGACCTATGGTAAAAGAAAAACTGCAAAAATCAGACTGAGCCAGTAGCAAGAGTGAATTTTATCTCCAAAACTTAATAGGTCAAGGTCACAAATAGAACAGAATATTAAAGAAGACTGAGTAAGACAATAACAATTAGTGACAAAAAATTTATAAAAGAAAACTTCAGTTTGAGCTTAGGAAAAAGTTAATATATAGGATCAATTACTTTAGCTAGTGTTGAAAAAACATGTTAATATGAGAGAATTTATTTGTTAAGGAGAAAAATCTTTCCTCGGGAAACTATGTGAGCTTGTTGTGCTCAGGGAGAAACAAAAGAAGGAGTGTGAGCATCTGCCATAGCTAACCTTACGATGATGAATCAAAGGAGAGAAAAAACTTTCCATGTCTTAAGAACATTTTGTTCTGTATCTCTTCACTTAAACAATTTGTTCTAGATAAAATCAATGTAATTCATTGGCTCTAGTCTTTCTTATAAATTCAAAATGTATTTGAGTGTAGATTTATTACAGCAGTCTAGATCTGATTTGACAGAGACCAAAAAGCCACAAGAGGATGGGCATTTTATGATAGCTGAAAATACACTTTTGGGCAAAACAAAGGCTACTTCTAAGTATAATGTAATTTTAATAACTTTTATTTCCAATCTATGTACTAATGGGATAACCATGAAATGAGCAGCTTGGCATTTAACCTCTACTGTTATGATGTCTTCAGTGCCTTCCTAGTACACTTTCTATTCACCTTGTCAGATTATTTCTGTTTCATAGCCTGCCTCTGTCACTCTTGAGTACTATGTTTACTTGCCTTCAATGTAATTGCAGACCAGGTCCGGATGCTGTTTCCCAAGTGCAGTAAGCTTTTGGATTCTAAGACATCTATTTTGTTTGGTAATAGTACTGTTTAAACTTAAGCAAAGTACAAATTGGAGCCAGGTTCACTGTATATGACATGGAACAAGAACAGTTTCTGAGCATTGACTGTGACTGAGAAGCCTCAGATAAAAAGGTGTTATCTAAACCAGATACAGTCTTGAAACTTTGTTCCCTGCACTATTCCCTCTGCCCTGTTCCCCTTGAAATCCTCAGCAATTTAAAACAGATTACCCATGTTTTACACTAGTGTGCAGGCATTATGAGTTCATTCCAGACTTATTCCAGGATGCTTTACTCCTTGATGAAGGGCCCATTTCATAGGATCATAGAACCATAGAGTAGAAACATAGAATGGTTTGGATTGGAATGGACCTTTAAGATCTAGTTGCAACTCCCCTGTCTTCCACTAGACCAGGTTGCTCAGAGTTCCATTCAACTTGGCCTTGTATACTTCAGGATGGGACAACCACAACTTCAAACTCCTTTCCATCAGATGAAATTAATGGGGAATGTTTTTCAAATTGTTGCTGTCAACATTTAAAATCTTCATACTATGTGAAGACAAGTGGCCTAAGCTGCTTGCCATTATTCAGTGACAAATAAGAACTCTATTTTGGACTTTGTATCTATTTTCAACTTTTTATCTGAAGGATAAATTATTTGAATAGATGTTTTTATTTTTGTTGTTTTTTTTTTTTTCTCCTGATGGGCCTCATCTTACTTTCACTGGAAGTATTTGATAGGGGCAAGGCAATAGAAACCCTTTGAGGAAAGAGGTTTGTTGCATCAGACAATATTTTCATAGGAAAAATGGATTCAATGCATGGTATGTGACAGTTTGTTTAGGACCATTTTCTTTTTTTTTTTTTTNTTTTTTTTTTTTTTTTTTTGAAACTTGGTATGTGTGGTACTGTGATCACAGCATTCTGTCACGTGAGCAAATAACAGAACTAACATCCCCATGTATTAGAGCTCATTGAAAAAAATTAAATTATTTCTACCAATTCTTGTATTTCCTGCCTTGTGTCACAGTTCTTCTGAAAAAAAGGGTATAAAGCTGCATGCATGCCAGTCCCCCAAACAGTCCTGAGGCTCAGGTGCTGGCCCTTGGTAATGCATAACTCTGTCCACATTCCTATTTGACCCGTGATTGCTAAGAGGCACAGTTTGGGGAAGATCATATGCTGAGGACATTTCCTGTGAAGTAGTATGGATGAGGCCATTCAGCTGTCCATAGGAAAGGGAAAGCTTAGCTGTTTGAAGGTGTCACATTGTGCCACTTGCCTTCTCAGTGCTAGAGGTCAAGCTCTGGATTACACAGGTGAAATCTAAATGGATCAGCTGACTGGGCAGAGGAGTGTGTTCCTTTTGTGAGTCTGTTGGCTTCCATGAAGAAATGCAGTTGACTTCACTAGAATGGAGATGTCTTTACTAAAATTGGAGCTGGAGCATTACTTTCTTTAAGCTGTGATTTGGATGTGGGCATTTTGCTGCTTTTATATTAGTAAACCACTTGCAGCTTGAAGGACCTTCAACAGAAGAGGGCTAAGAGCTGTTCAAACAGTGCATGTCCTTCTTACATATCTCTTTTGGGCTTCATTTGTTTTTCCCATATAACTCTCCAGTTTTAACTACAGTGTTTTGGACTTGTATAGTTTTGCCTGTTAGTTCTGCATACACTTTTAAACTCCATAGCACAGTGTGTGATAACCTCTCTAAGAGAAGCTGCGATTCAGGACAGGTCTGAAAAAGCTGAAAAAAGCAAAAAACTGATGAATATATTTAAAACCTACTAAAATACAATAAAAAATGCAAAGCTGTCATTTTATTGCATCTCCCCTCCTTTCCCCTGTAACTAGTTATGTATGAAAGAGACACTGCTGACTATTATCTTGTTAGTATATTATCACAGGTTACATCGTGATGAGCCATGACAGGTATTTTAAGTTGGATTTTTATGCTGAAAAGTCACAGACAGGTATGAAGCAGTAGGTCCTAATTCCTGATATGTTGCCGTGACTCACCCCTCACTCAGGCTGGCTGGCATGAGAGGGCACAGACCTTTCAGAAGCTACTTTCTAGTTTTGTTTTCAGCAGGAACCTACTGTGATTTTGATAGCAGCACTAGTTGGTCAGGTTTCCATGGCTAGTATCTGTGTTGTCATGTCTGGTCTGTATATCTGCTGACAACCACCGAGCACAAACCTGTGTCATTGCCAGACAGCATTTTGTCTTCTCATCCAGGCTCACTGCCTGATTTCTCTATTACTTTTGACACCAGTTCTGCATATTCTTTTTGCTCTATGTGCTTCACAAAGTTGATCTGACAATTGGTCCTGTAGGTCAACAGCCTGCTTGGCTCTCTTAGCTTGTTACCTACCTGCCTTGGCTTTGCTCATAGGCTGTCTCATATTTTTCTTATTCAGCAACAATCTCCAGGGGTCTCGTAACCCTCTGTCTCTCTAAGCTTAGGGCTGCCTTCATGTCTCTTCTTTTCCAGCTCAGAAAACCTGCAGGTATTCAAAATGGAAAAACTGGGACAACCTTTGTAACAAAGCTTGAATCAGGGATGTCTATCCACTTGCACATCAACAGGAAGGAAAATGGAAGATGAAGAGTAAATAGTTCTCATTGTATACAACCAAGCAGAATTGCCGCTTTCAAGCCTGTCCAGGAGTAGATGGAAATTAAAGGCTGCAATGTCAGCTGTCAAAATTTGAGATAATACATGAATACAGGATTTGTACTTACTGAAAGGTGGGCTTGAAAAGGAGCAGTATGTAGTTGAGCAATGATGCAAGTGTACTCATAGAGGGATGAAACTGGGAGGGTGGATGGGATGTAGGAAAGAGACATATTCTAAAGAGAAATAATTTACAAAAAGTTATTGGGATAAAAATTCCCTACTTGATTTTCTCCAGCTATTCTAAAGATCCCATATATTTGAGTGGAGTAGGATTTGTGTAAAATCAGTTTCAAGAGGTTCCTTGAGATCTTGCAAGTGATTTTTGAGAACTTCAAAAAAAGATAGCCTGAAACAGTAAGTCAGGTACTTGATGCGGACTAGATTTCCACATTTCTGTTGTTTGGCTTTTTTTGAGCTTCCAGATTTTTATGGGTTTTTTGTTAGGCTTTCAAAATGATTCACTACTGTGGTCAAGCTCTTTGGAAAATTCAGCCATAAACCAGTGTAGAAGAAGAGATCAGGAGGGGTAGGAAAGGTTCAGCTCTACATTAAACACTAGCTGCCCATTGTAATTTTCATTGAAAATGTGACACTTGAGAAGTTTCTGACTTCTTGATTACTTCAGAATGGCTTGTGGACCAGGGTGGTAAAATAATAGAGAGAGAAGTGCTACACAGGAAGACATGAAACTTTCTGTAATATAGTATACACTGATGTGTGTCCCAGTCAACATCCTCTTTAGTTTACTGGCTATTATGTAGGACAAATGTTCCATGTCCAAAAGATAATTTCAAAACTAAAAGGAGAGTTGTTTACTTACAGTAGTCTGCAAAAACACAGGAAGGACTTATTGTTTTTAAGAAGAGCCAACAGCAAATAAAAATGTCACCAATATAAAAATAAACTTACGCAAGACTGCATACAAAAAAAAAATTACCAGAATACATTCTTTCTTGGACATTCGTAGTCAAATTACGTCATGCACTTAAGTCCTCTTTTCCCCACTTGGAATCAAGGCAAAAATTCAGTGTCAGAGTAGAACTAGTTTTTGAAGGCCTAATTCAAGGCTACCTTGTGACAATAGGTCTGTTTTTGTGCTTTCAGTATAGATGCTTGTGCCATATTATTTCTACAAACCAGTATAACTTTCTTCCTTGACACCTAATATAAAGCAGAGTGTTGAGTAACTTCTGTAACACCAAAATCCCCCAAAGTGTGATTGGTCAGAGGAGTCACAACCTATAAATAGAACCAGCTGTACACATGATATGTTTTTTGTTCCTGATTCAGAGGGGGAAATCCCAGCAAACTTGCTGGAGTTCTGTGTAGGTGGATTCCACACGCTCTCATCAGGCTCTGCTTGAAGCTGGGGTTTGCTAATGGTGAAGTTGGGCAAGAATAGTGGCACATAGGTATAGGTAGTATAGAGAAGCAAGTTTCTATGCCACTGGAATTTGCTGCCCTTTTCTTTAGTGAAAATGTTGTTAACTCCTCTTATGTAGCTGTTCTGGTAGGATGCAATTATACAGACAAAATCTGCTTGTAAGGGGTCTAGAGCAGTGACTTTTCCAGCTTTTCCAGTGAGCAGGAAAACTCCTGGTATGGAGTGGACCCCTGGATCATAAGCTGATTAGCTTTCCCTAATAATCTTTAAACAGTCGCAGATCAGGGATAATGCTGCAGATCATAGAGCCATTTCTTTTCTGAATTTTTGCACTGTATTCCACAGAGCATCAATTCACTGGCCCTTCTCATCTGATCCCTCACAAGATAATAACCAGCCTGCCTCAAATAAAGCAGAGGCAATTTGCATCACAGCAATTATTTCTTAATGATAATTTTCCCAACAGAATTGACCTCTTTGCAAGAGAATGACACAGAAATGTGTAAGTCAAGTAGATCTCACACATTCTCACAAAATTCCCTTCTGCTACATTACCTTACAGGCAAAATTCCCCATTGGCTTCACAGTGGATTTATGAATGTGTTATGCCATACTTTTTGAAACATAAAGAAGGTGGGCGCAACAGGAGGGATGCGGAAGCAGGTCCTGAAAAGTGGATTTCTCTGTGAATTGTTATAGTTGCATGAAAGTATATAGATGTAAGGAACCATGGTTTCCTTGAGATGGGAGATGTCCTTGTTTGGTTCAGCATGGGTATAGGGAAAGCCTGATAATAGAAATATGGCTTTGTATGCTTTGAATTAAAGAGTTTACATTTTTCAATTAAGAAAATGTGCAGAAATTATATAAATGTAATAAGTTTTAAAGTAAACTGCAGCATTGTTGCTGTCAGTTCAGTTTTCTCTGTGGTTAAAATCTCTGTCTTGTAGTTTGGCAGGATAAATCCTTAATCAGTCGCCTGAGGTAACCCCTTGTAAAAGAAGTGGATAGTTTCAATGTACAACAACCTTTGTAGAATATCTGGAGCTGTTCTGGCATGTTAGTGGTCATGATGTTCTCTCCTGGTTCATCACAAAATGCCATTTAATGGGTTTCCTATAGGGAAGATAACGTGGAGGCATTTATTTTATGAAGTAGCCACAAGCAACTAGTTTTTCTGTGTGTAGCAGACTGTTCTCAGATATAAAAAGCAAAAATATTGAAAGATAATTGGTAATTTCCCATGTTCCTCAAATAGCCTAGTCAGAAAGTCACCAGAATTTTCTGCAAAATTTCTGCGACTGAGAGAATACACAAATATTTCTTTCATTGTGCTGTGCATGAAAAAATAACTGAACTACAAAAGCAAAAATACATCTCGTTCGAATGAGCTCTTTTATCTACCCCACTGTTTCCAAGGTTATATGTATGCTTGATGAATGAAGAAAGAGCAACGTAGTGCCACATAAGGCTTATAGACCACCATGTTTTTCCTGTGTTGGTACAGATTTATAATAAAGTCAGCAGGTTCAGGAAGCTTTTTGCACTGCCACAGATGCTGATGGGGAAAGGCAAGGCAGAGCAAGGGAGGGAAGGACCTGTGATGGTTGAAGCTGGATAAGGAGGAAGGATTGTGTCAATCTAGGAAGGGCAAGTGGGAAGGCAATGACAGAGGCTGTAATGGGAGAAGAAAAGAGATAGAGGAGGGCTGAGAAAAGAGTGTAATAATTTGTGTGGGGTGGCAGGAAATGAAGGAGGAACAGATGGGAGAATGTAAATGAGAGAGAAGACAGCAGCACTAGTCAGGCTCAGCCTGCAGAGAGATTGAAGCTGACACCTATGTTTAATATAATCCTCTATTTGACTCTTGCTTTGAGAACAGGGGTATCTGGGATATGAGTTATGGAATGATTTGCAATGTGTCTTTTCTATGTGACAAGTGACATCTCTTCTGCAGCAGCTGGTTTGAGCCATCCAGCCCAGACAGAACGAGTTGTGCAAATCGGTGAGAAATGAAGGAACTACTCCTCCTCTCTGTCTCACACCCTCTCTCTGGATCATCTAGTCAAAGAATTGGCATCCTGTGGAGGGCTTCAGCATCTTACCAAGAATACCTAGGAAGCAGAAGGACACTGGAACCATAAATCTAAAAGTCTTGCAAAACAAAATCTGTGATGATATACATAAAATTGATTCTCTACACAGAGCTCTAGAAACTGAAATTCACCATTTTGTCTTCTGTGAGAGAAAATACATATCACTTTAAAAATTCTGGAGAAAGGATTTATTAAATTCTTTGAGATGAATGCCGAATGAACTAATGACTTAATCACCATTCTCATTGCATTGTATATTTTTCATAGGTAGTTCATGTATATATTGGTGCTACATTGGTGGTTCAGTGGTAGAATTCTTGCCTGCCACACAGGGGACCTGGGTTCGATTCCCAGCCAATGCAACACTCGCCTCAGGCAGGATGGGCTCGTCAGCCGCCCGGCAGCCATCCTAGGAGAAGGACAGCTCTAACTCCAAACCTGGGCAGATGGAGCTCGCTCAGCCCTGTCAGGCCATCCATCTAAGAGGAGGATACTCTAACCAAACCTACATCCTGAGGACCTCGCTGTCACTGTCCAAGCTTGCTAGGCTCTGGCAGATGAACCTCAGGAGTAAAGGGTGGGGCCAGTTCTGCACACGCTGTGCCTCACCTAAAAAATCCACTGTGCAGGCTTGAAGGATTCACCCACTTTGCGTGGGTAAAAACCCTCCCAAATCTTCGTTCCTGAAGTCTAGCCATGATGATGATTGGTGCTACAGTAAACTATGTACATGATTCCCAATTTTTAGTGTTATAGCTTGATTCTCCTTCTGTAAAACTTTTAGACCACTGAAGTAGATTTCAGTACAGTCAAAACCAGCTTAATAAGCTAAGAACTGAGCACTTTTTTCTCCATACTAAAAGGTTATAGTTCTTGGACACCAGTGTCAAAAGTTGCATGAGGTATAGTATCTTAAAATACACAACATACCTGTCTCTTGAACCGGTATAACAGAAATACTGTGCTTTCTCAAAGCAATTATACAAAGTGAGTCTTGCCCTGTTTTGAACTTTGAGTCAAAGGACATAAATATTTTGAAAGGAGTTATTGGCTTACTAATGTGACTCCAGCTGAGACTTTAAACATCAAAGAGACATGTAGATGGAGATCAGTAAGAATTTATAAAGCCATATGACTTGGAACGTGTCAGCTAGAGATGAAAAAAGAGACCAAAGTCCTGCGATCTTTACTTTCCCAGAGTAAGTTCCCTTTTCCTGGAAATGTTGAATTGTTATTCATGACAAAATAGTACCATAAATGTTCATCTTCATATCTGTATAATATCAAATTATGGTCACAGAGAGATGAGTCATTGACAATTTTTTTCTTGTTATGTAAAGTTTAGAAAGAACTGTTTGGCCCTTTTCAGCTATCAACAAAATTTCCATGGTACTGCAGTTATTAGGCATTGCCCTTATTGAGACAGCAAGGTCAGGCACAATAAATAAGGATGAGACACCAGCAGGTAAATGAGCATCCTTAATCAGAGATGTGGGAGAAAGTTTAGTACACACTTTCTCTTGCTGAGGAGAAGGGGAAGGGATGTAGTGTGAAAGGAGCAGCTTCATGAGGAGACACAATTTGGTCTTTCACTGGATGGTAGTAGCAGTAACTACTGTGTGTCCTTTCTGCAAAAAGAATCTTCTGAAGTATCTTCACCTTTTGTGTGTGCTCACAAAGGATTTGAGCTTTTTTTTTCTATTTAGAGTAGCAAATCTTGATTGCACTCCACCTGACTCTGTTTGTTCTAATGATGTAGAATTGCATGTTACCTTTCACTGACAAAAAGCCAAGTGTAGGAAGACACTGCATTATATTCTGGTGTCATCTGTTGGTGCCTGTATGAAGGAAGAGGCAGCAGAAAAGGAAACTCTTCCATCACATGCAGTTTATTTCATCTGTAGTTAAACTTGGCAGTGAGAGGTTTTATAGCTTACTTTTAGGCTTTTAAGGTCAATTATACCTCACATTGGCAAAAGAGCTTGTACTCCCCTCCCTCCCCTCCCTTTTTTTTTTTTCCTAGCAAAGGATTACATAATTTTATCTTTTACCTTAAAAATTGCCAGACCTGGACCTTTACTTTGGCACAGCTTATGTCTGCAATACAGCCAATTCCAGAGGTGCCAGTGTCAGCCTTCTCAAAATACAGAAATGCATCATACTAGGAAACCTATGGTGAGGATCAGTCTGATTTCTTCAGTGGGGAAATCTGTAAGCAACCAAGCTTGTGAATGTGCCCATGTGCCATCTGAGCTTCACAGTAGGATTTTCTGAGCAATTTCTTTTTAACTCCCTCGTATTCTTTCAAAAGTGAAAGTAATGGTCTATATACAGTCATCTTAACAAGTCTCAATTTGAATTTTCAAGAGTGAGAACGCAAGCAGGATGTCTCAGAAATAAAGTCATTGTTAGCATAAAAAGCACCAAAAATCTACCTACAGTAATTTCAGAGAGAAAGAAAAAAAAAAGTTTAGATTATTCTTGTGAAGTCTCAAATCCTGATTTGACCATCTATTAGTTTCCTAACTCTTGGGCAATTTCTTAGCCTCCACTTGTAAAAAGAGCACATATGTAAATTCCTATTCAAGAAAACATGGATTTTGTTCCACTGAAGTTCCAAATGCTTTGAAAAGACCAGGGTTAAGTTCCTTGACAGACTTTCTCCCAGCTGTCAAAAAGAGCTTGTCATTTAGGTCAGATAGGCCACATGTATCTCAGGTTGGCAACCTCCTTCAGTTATGAAGGTAGTGTGAAAACTGTCACCCTCACTTTTGAAACCTTTCTTTACCATTTGGAAACCTAGAGGATCACCCAGTGGATCATCACAAGGAGACCATTTGGATCACAGAGTCAACTGAGAATTAGAGGGGGGGAAGCTATACTGTACATACATCTATGTAAGAATAATTAAACCTTAGCCATACTTAATCAATGCCTTAACATTTGCTGTTAATCCAAAGAGTTCATCAAAAATCTTTTTCTCAAATGAGTTAGACTTCAAAAAGTTTTTCATAGTCTGCTTCTGATATCAATCATGGTTACTGATGAGCAACATAAACTGGCCTTATATTCTTCGTGGCGATATTTGCTTAGTATGGTATGAATGAGCCTGAGAAGAATTCTCCAGTGTACTTCAGCTTCTGATCTGGGCTGAAAGCTAAACACTTGAAAGAAAGTCTAAAACACAGATCTAGTACAATAGGGCTTCTGCCTCTGTTTTAAATTTTGTTTTATTTCTAGTACTTCCCCTTTAACCCTTCTTTTCCATATTTAGATTTTGCTCTACCATGCCAGCAGCTATTTACTGGACGAGAATCAGGAAGATACACTGAGTATAGCACTCCCATACCAGCACTCCACAAGAACTTCCCTGGATGATGTTTCTGTCCAACATGCATAGCCTGGTCGTGTAGGAACAGCTGTTTCTGTGTGTCTTGTTTCTTACTGATGGCAGCACTGTAGCCACCATAATTGGGTGATACATATTCACTTTATAATTACTAGATTGTCCTTTTCTCACTTTGCAGTTAGGCTTCATTGTTGTGGTCATGGAGCAAAAAAAGGTTTCTTGTGAGAGATGGCATTACAATTTTTGAGGCTAGTTTTTTTCCTGGTATCTGTCAAATTTTATTTGCCAAAGAGTTGCAGAATTGGAAGAGTTAACCAGAAAAGTTTTAAAATAGTGCTTTATGAGCATGGATGAAATAGAACTTACAAAATTAATGAATCTACTGAACTCTCTGACACCTGAGAAGCTTCCTACACTGTACTTCCTCCTAATATTATTTATGTTCCTTTAAAAATAATTCTCCTACTTGCATTAATTCCTGCCTTTGTCAGTCATTTAATTTCCTTCAGACTTCATTACTTTCAGTGAAAATGGAAGAAAGAATATTTGTTAGTGTTTCTTCCTCCTTCTTTGTTCTAATGTTTTGGTAATCTGTTTTCATCTGGGAACTGAAAGATGAAGAGATTACAAAATTTTCATCTGGGAGTGTTCTCTATTTGACCACTTTTTATTATCAAATTACACTTTTCCTCTCTCAGCTAATATTTGCTGTTTGTTATTCATATCTACTGGCGCTGCTAGAACCCTGGGGTTTTCTTTTATAGGTGGAAAGTATAACTTCTGTGAGTAACAGTCTTAATCAATATACTTGTCCCTTTCTTTTCCCCCTCTTTCTCACATAATTTTGTTCGATTGGAGAATTGATTTTTAGCACTACATGGTAGATCTCCCCACTCACTGTCCCCCACCTTGACATTTACACAGATCTGAAACTGCATTTTGGCTTCTACTCAAGCTATTCCTTGTGATTTCCTTCCTGTCTCTGTTTCTTGCTTTTGTTTTGTACAAGGAAGCCTTCTGTTGGTGCGCGTACAAACACCTCTCTTTCTGTAGTCTTTGCAAATGCCTATTCCCATTCCTTTAGCTGAGGTCTGCTGTAATACATGCCTACTACTGAGTTCTTCCTCACTTTCATCCAACACTTTTACTGTCTTCTTTTATTGCTGTACATTTGAGTGTAGATGTTTTATAATAAAATCCCAATGCACCATTTCTTAGGCTGTTTTATGCTCATGTTCCCACTGGTTCCCCCTCTGTCACGGGGGATGGGAAGCCATCTACTCAAGAAAATTGCTGCTGAGTGCAGTTAAAATGCTAGGATCAGGTCTCCTAGTTACACCTTCAAAGGTGGGATCATGCAGAGATCCAATCTCTTTCATTTAGGGAAGCAATTCTCCCTTACTTGTTCTTTCTTATGTGTGCTGAACCACCTGGCCATGGTAGTTTGGATTCCATCTATAGCATATATTAATTTGTTCCCTTATTTTTCATTGGTGTTTTCTCTATTTACATATGAGTACAGTTCAAATGTCCAGTGGTTTGTTTTATCACTGGGCTGAAAAAAAAGAGGGAGATGAGAACATAATCATGTTTCTCTGAATTAGAATAACATCCTCTCCAGCTAACCGTAGTAGGAAATACTTTCCCAGTTTCATATTTCCAATCCTTTTTTAACTCCTTCATTTGACTGTGCATTTTTCCATCTGTGCAGTATTTTCCCCTCCCATTCCCCAATTCTTAACAGATGGATTTTTTTTTTTATCCTATGGTATTTTTCCACCTCTACCTCAATGACCTCTATCAATTCTGATTCCCTTAATTTTACACCTCCGTTATATAAAATTAATATACTTCAAGCTAAGTTACTTCATCTTCTGGTTTGGCTCTATCCTCATGATGATAACACCTGTTTAAAGTCACTTTTCTAATAGGACATCTGGTAGCCTCAAACCTAGCCAAAGAATCTATGTTATGAGACTCTGTAGGAGGAAGCTTCTATTTTTTTATTTTTTTTTACCTCATTAGTGCAGCACAGCAAAGGTCATGCCATACACTGGTTGAATTTTAATGGTGTTAAAAAATTAAACTTTGGATGTAGCTGAGAATCTAGCAAGCTAGCAGTAACTAGTGAAATGGGGATTTTACATCCAATTTGAGTGTGCTTTTCCGCTCAGGTCTTCCTGCTGAAGGCAGTTCAGCTTCACAAAGAAACTGAAACTTAATAAATCTTGGTTTCCAGTCATCAGAGAATGAGTTCTGATGCAAGATATGCTCTAGCTAAAAATTTTCCTTTTGTATCTGAAGTTAGCTCCTGAAAGGAGCTGCCTCTGCAGAATAGTTCTCTGCTGCTTGTTGTTTTCTAAATATGGTGGTCTTAAACAACATTCAGTAAGGTTGTCAAATGAGGTATTTTTATATGGGGGAAGTATGTACTGATAGCTGTTTATTTTGGTTTCAGGTAATAGTACAGAACTGACTCTACAGTGCACATACATTTCCAAATACCAGTTTATAAACTGTGCTGAAGTGTTACCATTGCCGCCTGATTTTTCATTGCTCATTAAATCCAAAACTTGCTTACACATGCATAAACATGGTTCCAATGCTTACGAATAGATTCATGGGATGTATTTGTATATCAAGGGTAAAACACAGAGACAGATGCTGAAAATGTAGGTCTTCGGACGTACAGCAATGATTTACTGAATTCTCATTCATGGAAATGTAGGTAGTGCAAAGAATTTGAGTTTGACAGCAAAAATGTCATTTTGTGTTCAGTTGTTGTTGTTTTTTAACTTGTAATAACTCCATAGTAGATATGTCAAGCATCTTGTAAAAATGTCCCAAAATGCTAACATATGTTTTGGTTTCTCTTGTGGTGTGTTTCTGCATGCCTCATTGGTTCCTCAAAGCTGAAAGTGCTGGTTTAATTAAGGCTTCGTTCAAGTCACAACTGACATTGAAAGACACCAATTTGGATCTCTTGTCCATGATAATGAAAAAGTCACTACAGGCATTATCAAAGGGTAACATCTTTAAATCTCCTATGTTTAAGCTACATAAATGTTTACAGTTATTCCTAGTATTTTCAGTAACTGCTGATAATTCATTAACCAGACAGAGTAAGTTAACAAGTATCTTAAATAAAACACATCCAACCACAACCTTCCTATGACTCCTGAGTGACATTGCTACTTCTTGGAGTTTTGGACACCAAAGTATGAACACAAGTGTTATTACTGGTGCTGTGTGTGCCACAGTTGTAGTAAGAGTGAAAGATGGACAAGGGATTAGGAAGTCATTCTTTGATTTTTGCAGTTGACAATCTGTTTAGTTGTGATCTTCCTCTGCTCAGCATTTTTACTTAAGTACAAGGGAAAGGATAGAGAAGACTGCTTTATAACAATGGGAGGAGTCAAGAGAAATGTTAATTTTTTTCTGGTAAAGAGAATATTTTAATAATCTGTTTAATTTTAGGGAACTTCAGAGGTTTCATTAGAAGTATTTTTAATAACAGTAAAAGGGAAGTGGTTCTGAGTGTTCTGCTGTGAATATAAGAACTTTCTTCCAACCACAAACTCTTATTCGGTCTTTTCGTGGAATCTCTGCATCCCAAGCATGTGACCTTTGTAGCTGAAAGTGAGTGTGCAGCTACATTGTCTTTGAAAAATTTATTTGACTTCAGGCTACAGTGCTCAAAAACCAGGAGCTGCCAGCTCTGTGTAGCTGGGAACTCTGATTTCAAATTCAGAGGTCCTGTGTGCACACAAACACTCCACAACTGAAGCTGTGGAAAATACATGAACTGATAGAAATAACTTTGTGCAAGTTTGCTCAGCAGTCTTTGCAATGTGCAACTGAGCCTCAGTAGCAGTCTTGAATTTCAGGCTAGCACTGAACATACTTGTACTGTTGCAAGTTTGTCTGAATTCTCAGTGGAAAAAAATCAGGGCTCTCTTGCTTATTGGTCGCTGTATGTTCTTTTATATTGCAGTATAATTTGTTTGGATTTAAATAGCAATATTGTTTTCTGGATTTTAAGATAAATTATGTGCTTTGTGATACAGTAGTTACATTGGAGATCTGTATTCTTTTTGCATACCAAAAATTTTCATATGATTTCATTTATGTTTAGTATTAAACTGTATGGACATAAACACAATGTTCCAATTTAGTGTAAACAATTGGGGCCTTCATTTATGGAGGACTGTGAGAAAGTCTGACAAGAGAAGTTCAAGGGAAAGTGCATAAAATCAGCCCCGGAATCTCCCAACATATCTAAACTTGTCAGTAATTAAATTCAGAAACTACTGGAATCCTTTAGAAGTTGAGTAGCTGGGGGAATATTTAATTTTTCTCCCTTAGTGGATTGATTACTATGGTATTTCTGTTACATGTGAAGAAATCAAGCCTCTATGTAAACCAGCCAAAATGCTCCAGGGCTTTCTTTGGAAAGAGACTTTTAGCTTTGTTAATAAGTAGTTTAAAAGATAGTGAGAGAGAGAGACAGAGACTATATGATGGCATAATGTTTAGGTTTTGGCATTGTAAATGGGAAGTCAAGTATCTGAATTTCTCCTTGCAGGGTAATGACAAGGAAAGCTTTAGTTGCTAAATACCTTTCACAGTTGTGCTCATGAAAGTTTGAGCCTGTCTTTCTCATTTCAACTCAAGGGGCAGGATGAAGGAAAGTGCTGAGTGTCTCTTAGTAACGAAAGACAACTCAAAGACTAGAAGGTTGCAAATATAGGTGAATTCACTTCCAAACGTAACTGGAAAGAAAGCTGTGTTCCTCATCTGGGTTATCAGCAGCAGCTTTTCCCGAGCCCAGTTCTGGTCTGCAATAGTGCCTGAAGGAGAGCAAGGTCTATTGATACAAACCTTTGTTTTTTCCTTTTGTGCAATCTATCATAATTACATACATAACTTTATTTCAGAAAGCTTTACCTCATTCTAGTTTTGATACAAGGTCAAGTGGAATGAATGCTAATGTAAACTATTGGATATTAAAATTAAGCCTATCCTGAGCTTTGTCTTTTTCTCTAATTCTCTTCCTAATAATCACTCTTTTTATTTCTTGAATTCAAAATGCATTTTAAAGTGAAGTGCAAAACTGCTCGTCTATTTTTAACTTTTAATTTTTATAATATCTGTAGACCTGACTTTGCAGAATTAATGCCTTAATTGGACTGTAAAGGAAAAATCTTGAACTCTAAACTCACTGACTGAATTCTAACATTGTCTTACTAAGGTATGAAAAAACTTAATGGTATCAGACAATTAAGCAAATGAGCAAGGAGGGTGGGGAAAGTGAGAAGTGTGAAGTGTCTGATCAGGATTAAAATATATGTATATGTAGCTGGTATTTTGCATAAAAGTTCTTGCTTTTTTTATGTTTTGACTTATTTTATGGGAATTCTATTTTGAAGATGAGAGATTTTGGGAGGCAGTGTCAGACAACATCTGCTGTTTCCATTAGTGAACTGTAGTGATTCTGAACTGTAAAACTTTAAGAGTTAAAAAGTAAAGTTCTTGTAGTGATAATTGTTGCCATCTCCTAAAGGTTTACTGTTAATTTTTCAATATTTAATGTTCTACTTTTAAACTTCAGTTCCTGGAATCAGATGAATAAATGAATTAATATTCCCATGTTAAAACTAAAAAGGAAAATTCAAATTTTCATAACTATGGAAAGAATCAAATAAATTAACTCCATTGGTATACAAACCAGAATGAGGGATCAAACACTTTGAAAACTGTAATATTTTAATATGTAATGCAAGATATTATTTAGTGGAATATGTACTGCAATGAGCCAAAAAAAAAAAAAAAAGAAAATATCAGTTGAGACTTCTTTTCCCCCCTTTCCCACTTTTTCTCTTGGATTTTGATGTACCTCTGTTTTGATACACCTCTTTTCAGAGCCAGGGCTTTGCTATTTTGCTCTCCAACTAGAGCAGACAGTTTGAGTTATTTCTCACAGTGCTTCTGGAGGAAAGAATGCAGAGGAATGGGAAATATTCTAAAATCACAGCAAAGAAGATGAGAACAGCCTGCATTTAGCCTTTTTTACTTTTCCTGTATACTAACTTTGGACATAAGTCTCCTGCAATAAAGAGCTTTATATATTTTAGCTGCCAATTCCAAAAGGAAATGTTGTATTATGCAACCAATGGAATTTCACAGTAGGTATCTCTATACAAATGAAACTCTTCTGAATTACTACAGTGTTCTAGGAGATACTTCTTTTAAAAAGATGCTGTTGCAGATTTCCTGGCTGTTCAGGTCCCCCATGTTTTATTGATGTGTTCTTCTGACCTGGGGTGGATACTGACAGAAGATGCTGGTCAGACGTCTGCATTGCTGCTGTGTTGGGGTACAGCATGGACCATGGGATGTGGGTGGAGCAGGGTAGGTGCACAGCTGCACCCAGCCAGAGTAGGTACCCACAGGCTGCCAGGGCCATGCCATCCCTGGCTGGGGGCAGTCCTACCATGCCCAACAAGCAAATCCAAGAAGGGCTGGAATGAGAACAAGGGAGAGCTGAGAGCTGGTGGTCACGAGGTGAAGTCAGGGTGACAGGATGGGTCCTGGTAGGCACTGGGCAGTCAACCTGCTGGCCAGAGGCAGGAGCCTTCATCAGTGGGATATGTGGCCAGGTGCAGGCATGGCTGTAACACAACTGAGACACAGCTCAGGCAGAGGCAAAGGGAAGCAGTCACAGCTAAAAACAGTTCCCAAAGGAAGGAGAGGCAGTGTCTGCTGGGGCCTCCCCTAGTTTTATCCACAGCAGCTTTCAAAGTCAGAAGATGTGCTCTCTCTAAGCTGGCCTAAGCTCAGGCAGTCAAAGTCCTAGGAGCAGGGCCATGTGCTTTAAGCCCTGTTACTGCCTGCTTGCATGATGCTATAAAAACAGAGTTCATATCAAACAAAATACTGGTAACAGGTCAGAACAAAGTTGTGTCTAGCTTGGTTTGCTGAATCTACTGATAAGTATCTACTGCTAAAAATATAAGGATAGGGCAAACATATAGGGGTGTTTGTCCAGGGACTTTTTTGACCTCATAGAAAATTCTAGTATTGCTGGAGTTCATCAATGTTTTCATTTTATCATAAATTCAGATTTCTGATAACCTTGCCCTAGTCCTAGGGTACTTTATATCAATCTCTGTACTTTCCTGCTGCTTTCCAAAGACATTTGTTTCACTGATGCTGGTCTCTAGAGAGACCTTTCAAATACATCTGACCAACATCCAGGTTGGCTGACAGAGGTGGGTTGGGGAAAGGAACATTTGCTCCTTGAATATCTTGAAAAAGAAATGAGCTGGATGTGTTTTCTGGACGGATAGTAATATTTGAGGGGTTTTCCTTGTGTGAACTTGACTAATATTCTCTTCAAACTAGGTAGACTTTGGGTTCACAAATTCTTCTGTCAAGGAATTCCAATAGTGAACAACACCTACATGAATATATATAAAAGTGAATATTCCAGTGGTTAACAGTTGCCTCTGTCTAGAAGTCTGCTTCTTCAAGACTTTTCAATGACATTTAGTTCTTACATTAAAAGAAAAATGGTTGATGACTATGTGCCTTCCTGCTGCTTGTGGTTTGAGACCCTTATCTTAATTCCTCAGGATTCCCTCTAAACTAGATGAGTCTTGCTCCACTTAGTCATCACCTCTATTGAAGCCCTTTCACATTACTAATTATCTTTTTCATGCATTTATTCCAATTCTTTTGTGCCCTTTTTTAAAACAAGGGAACAGAATTACACAGCTGGATCATTGATTATATATATATATAGGGAACATTCATTACAGTGGAATGTTTTGTTCTCAATTTTATTCTTAATAATTATTAATACTTTGTTGCAGTCCCATGGTCTTTCTCCTGAATGCTAGCAGTCAGGTCAGGGCTCATGATTTTGTGTATCAGTTTAGGACTGTTCCTCTGTTTGTGCATTTCCTTACATTTAACTCTACTGAACTACATCTGTCTTTTCATTATACAGTGTGCAAAGCACCTCTTCACTTTTTCATCACCATTCGCTCCAGTTCCTACTCAGTATCAGTTCACATTGTCAGCAGATATTTTCAGCTTGTTGCTCACATGCTTTCCAGATTGATCATCACTGTATGGAGCAGCACCAACACAAGGTTTTCTCTATCATAATGATCTTGTCCTGTTCTATTTTTATTCTGCTTTCTGTTTCCTGACTTTTAATGAGGTATTCACCATGCAATACCACAACTAATTAGTTTCCTGAAAAGGTAGCAAAGGGGTACTTTTAAAATAGCACATCTTTGGAAAAATGAGTAGTTTATATCAGCTGGATGTACTTGTTGACCCTATGAGTAACTCCCAGAAGTATGTAAGGCAGAACCCTGTGAAACTCGCTATTTTTTTCCCCAAATATAAAATCTTTATCCACATGTCCACTAATTCAGGTTCTTATTGTAGTTTCTGTTAAATTTCCTAAGTAGATATGACCAGAGTTAGAAGCCTGTAGTTCCCTTGTGAAATTTATTTAAAAAAAAAAAATTACTTTGTTTGCCACCTCTCGGTCCTCAGATGAAAGGACTAATAGAGATTACCAACTACTACTGCTTTTGTTTGTTTTGTTTTTTCCTTCCAGCTGTTTGAGTTCCTTTATCATTTTGGGTTGAATATCAACTCAATCCTGGTCATTTCTTATTGTTTATTTTTTAGCTTGTTCAATTTTAGTTTCTTCAATTGCCCCTTATTTAAGATATGTCCATTGAGTGAGTTACAAAAAGTGGAGGTCTCTATCTGTTTCCACAATCAGCCATTCTTCTGGTTTTGTTAGAGGTTCATTCAGCTAGGAATCTAGTCAGCTGGTAAAAACTGTACTTTCTAATTTGATCAAGGAAAAAGTCTTTGAAGTTTCTATTCCAGATTATGGTCTGACACTAAATCCTACAATGGCTAATGTTGCAATATAAGTTTCTGCTCAATAGTCTGAAGTGTGTGTTAAATCTCTTGTGAATTTTATACAAAACATAAAGCTTGCTGTTGCGCTTTATACAGTAGATAATAGGAGAGTCCAATAACTTATGACAACCATGCACGAGGGCAATATATTTTCATTAATAATAATATTATCATGCCTGGTGCCTAATTACATCATAAGAAGAGACTCTGATATTTTGCAGTTATATCAATAATGTTTATTCACAGAATGTACCAATGTACAGAGTAGGATGTTGAAGAATTGCTGACCAGAAAGGCAGCTTTCTGCCTCTTCAAAGCACTGGATAAAGTATAAACAAGTGGTGCAGAAAAGCAGATAATAAAATGGTTACTTCCTTATTATCTTTTACACTAAATGAGTGAGTGGCATTGAATCCTTTTTTGTTTGGAATGTGAAAATAAAAATAAAATTATTATATACCCTCTTGGCTATCTCAGATCCTCCTGTGGTTACAAAAGAATCTTTTAAGAGGATCCACATCAGAATGGAAATGAAACTAGCTTGTGCCTCAGTGTGCTGCTGAATTGTCAAAATTGCTGCTCAGGGTCTGTAGTCTAGAGTTACCCTAACACACCCAGTTTATGAAACATCACAGAGATGATGATGATACAGGCAGCAGTGACAATCATTTCTGGATTCATTTGTGAACAGCAGGAGGAATTTCCAGTTTGTTGATCTTTCCGTTACGGTATATCACAGAACTAGTGACAGGCATAATGAGCTGGGGACTCCCAGCTGTAGGCATTCATTTCCCACTTTTTGTCCTCATTATTTTTATTTTAAAATATCTTTTATAAAGGCCAAAAGTTTTTAATTTTTAAAATATTATTGGGAAATGTGCTCAAATTTGTTTTTTCTAACCTTTTAAATGACCTTATGTACAAAAAAAAAAAAAAAAAAAAAAAAAAAGGCAAACTCTTTTTGGAGGGGTGGATAGCAAAAGACTAAGGGGTAAAATAATAATAAGAATCTAGCTGTTAGACTGGATGGATTTGGGTCTGATTCTTCGTGCCACCTTGAGTGTACTAATAGCAAGTGTGTTCCATTAATAACTGCAAAAATTGCTGGGTTAGTTAGCTTTGAAGGGATGGCGATGTCAGATTTTCAAACAGATGCAACAGAAGCAGCAGTGGTTCGTTCCTCACATCCTTTGTCATCATATCAGTCTCCAGCCTGGAGGGCTGGCAGGAATGCTTATCTGCTGTTCTCATTAGAGCTGGCATGCAGCTGGCAGAGGGATGGAGAAAAACTGACTTTCTGGTTTGCTTGCACACTGTGAATTGCCCCTCCCCCTGCAGTTCTCCCTAATTTCTTCCTCAGACATTGACATTTTCTTGCTGTTTCTAATTTTCATTGAGCTCTTCTATTATTCTTGAGATTATCAAATGATTGGTTATGTTCAGTCCTAATTATGCAAATATAGGATTGCCTGGAAATAGAGTATGTCTATCTGGCACTTGTAGAGCTTTGCTGCAAAAAAGTGCTGCAAGTTTTGGACTGCTAGTTGACAGTCTGGGTAATGAAATGCTTCATACCCCTTTAGTAATTAACAGAATTTGCAAAATATATTTTGTAAGTAGTATTTGTATTGCATTTAAAGCAATATTTGAAAAGGAAAACAACTTGGAAGTAAGAAAATTTAAGAAGAAAATCTGTATTCAGTCTAGACTTTATCCCCATATATATGATATAACAGATTTTTGAATTGTTAATGACTTGGGTTTTTTTCCCCTCTGATTCTGCTTCAGTGAACGAGTTGATGAGGAAATGACCCTATTTTTTCTCCTTTATCAGTAGCCTTCAGTGTTCAATGCCCTTTCTTTGCTGTACATTCAGAACCAAGCCTGTTCTGAGTAAACGATTGTTAATTTCTGTGTGGGCTCTGCTGCTGATAATAAAATTTCTGTGTACTTCACAAGGATTATTTAAGTTACTGGCTCATGACCTTAGGGAGGTTGACGTGTATGACTGCCACTATACAGGTAGAGTACTGAGCTACAGAACACTTAAGATTATATGTGTGTGTTTCTGCAACCTTCATGGCTGCTCTGGTTGCTGCTAGAGTTCATTAGAGAGTTCTCATTGATTGTGGAGGCGGCTCCCTGAGCGTCTGAGGGAGCTGCCATGCTTGCTCAGTACCCTGCAGCCTGGGCTTTATGGTGCCTACTAAATGCCCTGTACATCCCCACCCTCATTTGCACTCAGGCTTAGGCAGACAGAGTGAGTAAGTATAAATATCACTCTTGAGTGCGGAAACTTAAATTGCTTTATGGCATGGCACTGGTCTCTCAACCAAAGGTATGCCCAACGCTCTTCAGGAGTTTGCACAGGGTGGACTATGGCACAGGGCTATTGGAGTGGTGGAATATGGAGTCAGAGAGGAAAAACAGCAACCATAAACCCCCCAGGGAGAAACACAAAGGAAAGAAATGCAGATGCACAGATGGCCAGGCCCTTGGAGCAGTCCCCTGAGAGAGGTCCCTCCTGTGGAGAGCTTGTTGTCTGGAAGGATTGAGCCTGTGAACAGGGAGACAATCTCTAGCTCTTTGATTTTTCTGGTGTTGAAGGAAGCAGGATATTGCACATTCCTGTGCTGTATCTGGCCTGCATCAAAGACACCTGACCCCCACCCACACATTTTCCTTCTGAAGGGGCAATTTTCAGACTCCTGGTATTGTTTTATGTGGCTTGACAGAGATGCTTAGGTTTGAAAGACTAACAGGTTTGGCTGTGCTCACACCAGCCTCAGATGTATTAAGAGAATATTCAGCACCCCTCCAAAGTGGATTTTGATTTACTCAACTAGAACTCAAAATAGTTGTAGGATGCACTTGCACGTAGGGTACTTGCTAGACTTCTCTTTTATCCCCACCGCGCCCCCCCCCCCAAATTCCCTCATAGAGAAGAAACATGCTTACCTAGCAAACCTAGATCCTCTCAAGAGGACACAGATTTTATCCCACTCATGATAATGGAAAAAGACTTTGCTGCTGGTGTGAACAGTCATCAGAGGTGGGTAATCTGCACAATTTGCAGTTACTGGATGGCTGCATTGGTTACTCAGGGTTCAGTAGCTGACTTTCTTCTGGTGGTGCCCAGCTCTGCTTAATTTCTCCCATCTTCAAAATTTCCCAGCCCAAGCCCTTTTTCTCCTTCCCTGCTTTGCCTGTGCTTTTCATTCAGGAAGATGAGAGGTGCATCCTTTCTGATATTTTAGTTTGGCTCAGAAAAGAACTTTTCAAGTCTCTTTCCCATGCATCTCTATTACCATGGTTTCTTTGCACTACAGATACATTTGAAGTATACAAGGTAGATTCCTTCTTGAGAACAAGAAAGTGGCACGTGTACTCCGAGCATCTACTGTACCCGTGTGCATTCAGTCAGCAGGACTAGGCCAGAGATAATCCAAAGAATTTTCTCCTTCCTGTCCAGTAGACCTTCCTTCATTTGCTGTTCTGCCACACTATTTGCCAACTCCTTGTCCAGTTCTCCTTATTGCAGTATATATTGTAGTTTTTGTCTTATGGCATTATTGTCTTCATGCCTTCCCTCAAAATCAAAACTTTCACCGTTTTGCTCAAAGCACAAACCATTGGTTCAATATTAATATATCAGTGGAGTTTGCATCCTATGAAACTAGTACAAAGAAGGACTAGGGTTTGGGATACTGTTAATTGCATATTCAGACTGAGAAAATAAAAAGAACTCAGTAAAATGACTTTGCTAGCAATGTAAACGTGGAAATCTAACTATAAATATATATAGTTTTGATTTTGATAAGTAGTATCTGAAACTTCCAACACAAGGATTTTCTAAATTCTGAAGGAAGCCTTTAGAAGGGCAGTTGATTGGTCCATATAAGTCTGGAGGTGTATAGCACTTTTGCTTACTCAATTAATTAAAAAAACCCCAAAAAACACTCTTCTGTACCTTATTCTAATACATTTACACTTCCTTTCTCAGTTTGCATTCTTTTACTCATGAGTGTTGCCTATATTATTTCCCATTCCTTTCTTTCTCTCTGTCCCTGCAAAGCTGCCTTTTAATGTGTTGTCCTTGGATACCTTGTATGTTCAGTTTGATATGTTTGATTATGGTTTTCTTTTGAAGTTTCATTTGGAACAGACCATGAATATTGTCCTAGAAATTGTGTGAAGCAAGCAGTCTGGTTTCTCATTGCCTGATGGCTAGGCACTTTTGCCTTTCTAAACCACACCAGCTCTGACAGTCTTAGGAATCCCTTGTATAGCAGACAAATATAAGCTCTGAAAGACACACCCAGGCACATTTTCTCTATTGTGTACTGTATATAAGGTATGTGTATTATATATATTGTAGCTTTTTGTGGCAGTTATATCTTAGCAGAAAGCACCTTCAGATTATTTACTGGTGTGGTTTGAAAATCATGTTGTTTCACAGCAGAAAATATCAGTGTAGTTGCCCCTGATTGAGAAATTGAGCCTTTTTTATCTGAAAAATCTATTTTCCCGTGTTATTTTTTTGAATAGAGATGAACTAGTGTTTTAAGAGGAAATAGACCACTTTCAGGCTTTAAGAGTCAAAAAGAGAAAGGGAGATTCATATCATCTTATCTTTGGGGTGTTGGGTTATTTGGGCTTTTAGGGTTTGATCCATCAGTAAAGTAAGTTTGAACAGTTTTTATAGTCTCAGGTGAGCACATTGAAGCTTGCATATGAAAGCAAGTTGTTCTTAAGGGGTCAAATTTCTTCTTCTATAGAGATTATCAGTGAAAGCTAAAAAGATATAGAGATGTTAATTATCAAATGTGACCCATGATTAAAGATCAGATTTCCATTTACTGGATTGTTGTATTTGGTGTTAGCAAAAATTTCAGAAATATCTATATTGTAAGCTAGGCTTCTTTAACCTAGTGGAGGAAACCTGAGGGTTTTAGGTTGCTTTTGTTTAAGGCTGTGGACAAAATCCAGTGGGGTATGCCTTTACAATGCCTTTTTTAACAAGAGTGAAAATTCGACTTGAGAGACCTTAAAACAGATTCTTAAAACTGGAATTTATAAATTTAATCTAAGACACTACATTTATGCGGATTCTGTCCCATTCCACAATATAATGTGCTCTTACACAACTTAGATAATCCCAACAAAATCAATAAAGTTACCTGACGTCATTATTTGTTTCCTATATTCCATTCCCTATGTCAAGGTCCATCTCAGACATATTTGATTAATTTTTTTTAGCAGCACCAAATAATATTGAAGAGGACTTTTCTCTGCTTTGACTAAGAAGATAAAGAAGCAAACTTCAGTCAGAATTTATGACCTCTATTTTCCATAAGTATGGTTATTCACTGATTTGAAATTTGTTAATTTAGTGGTGAAAGATAAAACTCAAGCAGGGAGATTAATAATAATCTGGTTCCAATTCAAACAGTTTGATGAACTTATAGTATCTGTCTATGGATGGCAGTACCATGAATGACAAGAATTCATATTTTGACCTTTAATTTTCACCAGTTGTTTCAATTCTCAGACTGTAATTTTTTTCTACTTCTATTATATAGAGTTAAAAAGGTGTTAAATTTGTTTAATAAACAATTTTTTTTGTCATAATAAATGAAGCATTTTAAAAATGCTTTTTTTCTTGATTTTCTCAGCCTTCAGACTCTGTAGCTTTGATTATATTATTCCTTTCTACATTACAACAGTATCTTCATTAAAATTTGAAGCTCAAGCAGTGCAAAATATTGATTTTTTTTTTTTTTTTCTTGTGGGCAAGATTCTTCATTTTAATGCACCTTTAGGGAATTAAATATGGATTTGAAAGAGATGTCCAGCTGCTCATACCATTTGGCAGAATCTATCTGAACTGTGAAAGTGGGGGACAAATGCAGACATCTTGAGCTGCTCTAACCTCTTCTTGACTCGACAACTCCATCCATTATGAATCCCCTGGGCCGGATCTTCACTAAGGTAAATTAGCACTGTTTCCATAGGCTCATTGCTTCTGTGCTGGCTTACACCAGCTGGACCTTAGACTGTATTCTCCTTAAGTGGGCTAAAGTAACCAAGGCACATCTGCAGGACTCAGAGCTGAAATACATTTCTGTAAGTACTGTCTGGCTTTAGTAGCAGCACTAATGTAATGGAGGCCTCCAATACCCTCTGCAGACTCACTCTCAAGGGAGAGAGTGAATTAGGGTAATATACCCACAGCTGTGAACAGTTGTCCATTGAACAAGACAGAAATGTGCCAGATGAAGCAGAGGAACTATGAGCCATACTGGCTGGTCCTGGACCTGCTGTACATCAGTCCCAGTGCCCACACTGTTCTGCTACGCACCCTTTCCTGGTAATACCCTGGCCCCCTCACAAGTGGATCCAGATCTTTCACAAGCCTGTTCCTCTTTTCCAGTGTGTCCACTGCAAAAGCTATGGAAAGGTTTCTGCAGGAGAGAATGATGCTTTCCAAGGTGTTACACTGCATGGGAAGTTTTGGTGTTCCTCTCCCTTGTCTTAGCCAGAAGCACTGAACAGAGGCAGCACTACAGATATGGTCTGAGGAGCAGCATGTATGACTAGAATAATATTCCCTCTAGAAGGGAGAAAGGGACATTTTTGATAACTGTGACAAACATAACACATGGCTTTTTCATAAAAATCTCAGATTTACTGCTCTTCTAATGGAGTGATAAATAAACAGGTTGGCATCTAATCTATATTAAATGCTAGTAAGTTCCTAGACATAGTCCTAATACCACCAAGACAGGCTGTCAACTGGATGAATGCTTTCTGGAAGAGTTAGAAAGGTGGCTGCTTCTGCAAGATTTAAAATAAGCTCATTGTCTTCACAAGCCTTGCTCCTTCTGTGTCCAGTAAGTGGTGCATGCGGAGAGGAATGTGCAGTCTTGACTAGGTCAGAGCCCTGACATCCCCTTTAACTAGTAAATCTTGCTATTTCTGAGCCTGTAAATTTGACAAAAAAAGTGGAATCAAATGGTATTATGTTGCTAACATATGTTGCATTTTTAGCTTGGGTAATGACAGAGTACTTGATGTACATATATGTGCAAGATCCTATTTAACAATAACGTAAAATGAATGAATGCTTTCTTATAAAAATGAAATGTTTCACAAGTTACACAAAAGCCTATTAACTAGGAATTTAAAAGATTTTCATTGCCAGGGGAGAAAAAAAAATTACACAGTATTCATAAAAGCTGCCTGATTTTATTGGCTGATTGCTCAAAACACTACCAGCATGATACACTTTTTATTTGCTGAGTGGCCATTTTGAGCTTGTCTTTGCTGACTGTATTGGGCTTGGTTTCAAATCTCTCTTAATCCTGCAATGAACCTTTAATAAAGCTTTAAATCAGTACTTTGAAACATTAATTAAAATAAAACAGGAGGAACCTGAAGATCAAATGATCTATTGTGGTGGTGGTGGTTTTAAAATCAAAGCTCTCTTCTCCACCCCTCTCCAGAAAAAAAGCAAGCCTTTGAAGGCTGCAGCTGTATGACTTCCAACATGGTTTTTAAGTTGGCCTTAGATTTTATTTACTTTTGCTGTTTTGGGTTGGCACTTTCTATATTTTTGGAGAGCTGTTTGGGACACTTTTTTCTACTCTTTCCTTCAGAACAGCAGACGATAAAACAGTCAAAATTGCCATGAATAGTGTGACAGGGCACGGCAAGCCCACTCAGCCTGATTTGTTCTCTCTTACAGAGAGCTCAGTCTCCTGCAAAGGCTGGAAATGGCCCTGAAAAGTTCTGTTTTCTGAGCCAAGTTCTAATAGCAAGCATATCCAATGCTGTGGCTCTACCATTTTTATTTATTTATTTACTTTATTTCCAAGTGACCCTCAGCGGTCTCTTTGTTTCCTTTTCTGGTACTAGTTAGCAGTGTGTTCTGCAGACAGTGCAGCCTGTAGAGTAACAGCACTGCACTCCCAGTTGTTCAGTTCCACTGTGCCTTGAGTCTGCAGAACTCTGATAGCAGAAAGAAATGCAACTTGAAGAGAAATATTATCCTCTCTGAGGTCTGGTATTAATTACCTGTTATGGTTATACTTCAGGAACTAGTTCGGGGACACCTGATCCTTGCTGTCAAGGCTGCTGTATTGTAAGTGAATGATCTCATCAGTTGTTCACAAAGCAATTGATCTTTATTCTTTGTTTATCAGTTCCTGCACTCCTTTAATATGTTTCTTAGAAAAAAAAAATTAATTGTATGAGAAATGTATCAGCTGTGTCAGAGGAAAACCTGATAATCAGTAGCTTAACTCTTGCCTCAAGTGTCTTTCATCTGCTTGAACTGAAGACTTCAATATATTTGACAGTATTACTGAAAGTGAAGCAGAAGAGGGGTTGTGTAATTTCCTGCAGACTCAGTTTGGTAGGCGGTCACGGATCTGTGTTCTGAGGCTGTCACCAGGAAGGTAAAGTAGAGCTGATACAAAATGTGTGACTTCAGACACAGGTAAGGGGGTCTTCTCAGGAGGAGGGTGAGAGATGTTAAGCTTACAGCTGTTGTATTTGTGTTGCTGAGCTGTGTAACACAAAGTCCTGCAGGGGTTCACTCAACCTCCGTCTCCCTCCTCCCAAGGACCAGAGGCTCAGCCCTCAGGAAACCTATAAGGACAAACTCTCAAGGCCTCTGGTGATTTCTCGATGTTACCAAATATCAAATACCACTGAAGCCAGAAGCAATTGTATCAAAACAAGTGCCGTTGTATAGTAGGCATGTAGGTGGCTTGTGTTGGAACACATGCAAAACAATACTGCTTTTAGCCAATCTTACAGTCTGAAATAATGGCTAAGGAAGAACAGTCAAATGCATCCATCTGGGATGGTCATCTTACACCAAGGAGAACCTGAGGTGGGTGGGAGGTGAGAAATACTGTAACATAATCCCAGACTTTGCTGTCACTGGAGTGGATAGGAGTTCTATTGTTCTTTTCTAGAAGAATGAATATTCTGGTTTTGTCCTCTATCATGTCTCAAATCTGGGACTTCCTGAGGAGGAGGAAGAGGAGAAGGGTTAGACAGACAATAAAATATACAGCTACTCGTTTTCTTGGTGTAAGTACAATTATTTTTCCACTGCATTGCTTTGCACTGTGCTGAGTAGGAGGGACGGAGGTGTCAAAAATAATTATGGAAAAAAGGAAGCAGAAAACTTAAAATAAAAAAACCTAAATGTTGAGAGCAACTGCAAGCTTAAAAATGTGAGTTCAAAGTGAATTACTTCTCGTATAGCAATGTGTTAGCTTCTCTAGTGGGCAAACTACTCTTCTTGATATAGTCACACAGCATTAGTCATATATACTCTTGCCAGGCACCAATCTGTTAGGTTTCCTGTTACAGCAGCTAATTGCTTTTTGAGCTAATGCATACAAATATAGTTACTTAGTTAATCTCTCTCTCTGCCCCCTCTAACATGTTTGAAGTGTCACCAGCATTATGAAAACTTCCTGAAAATATTTCTGACTTAAGTCTCACAAGTCAAAAAAGGACGATAAGAGAATAGGAGTGTAGCAGGAGAGGGGAAGAATGATGCAAAAGGGGATTAAACTCTTTCCACAACCACTTTCTCAGCAGATCAGTATAAAACAACTGACCTGAAAGGAATTTTGCAGATTTATACCCATGGGAGATGTGATTCATTGCCTCATTTCAGTATGCTCTATGGCATGTTTTTAACTTATTTAGAAGATGCCTTTTAAAAATGCAGTGACAACCCCAGAGCTTCTGACAACAAACGTTATATGTGACCTGAGGAAGAAAAAAACTGAACCCCAAACCAACAATCAACCAAATCCACATTCTTTTAATTAAAAAAAAAAGGTGAAATCACTTTTTAATTATTTTTTATACTCTGCAGTGCAAAAGAATGGGTACAGTGATTTCAACAAATTAGATATAAATCTCTTCCTAATTATTATTATAGGAAGGTAGGTGGTGAATGATGAACATAGAATGTGTGGGAATGAAAAGAATAAAAGTTGGAAAAAAAATTAAAGAGAAGAACAAAAAAGGGAAACTAACTACAGCATATATAGAGATTTCTGTGAGACCTTGCAATTTTAGTTTGGGAGGTGTTTGTTTGAAATATTTGCTTTTACATTTCTTGATAACTGCTTGCCTTAATGATGAAATGACTGAAAGTAACACGTGGTCAAAACCAAGCAATTGGTTTTTACTGGGCATACTCTAAAATAATCTTTTTGTCACAGTATTTGACATTTTTAGTAATATTTACTTCCAACATTGTATTTGTGAGTAAAATCCCAGGTGGACATTGGAGTGCTATTACCCTCGCTAGTGCAGATACTCAGAGTTACTCAGCATATTGTCAGTGGTATTTTATTTCCTGAAAAATCTTGGAACCTAAGGGTGTGCCAATATTGTAGCGTTGGGGAAAATAAAGGCTTTTCCAAAATAACTTAAAAGTTCCTTAACTCAAGTACTGCTTTCAGTGTTTTCATGATGCTCAACACAGTTTGATTCCACCTGAGAATCCTAATAAACATGATCTATTCAGTACTGAGGTTTTTGGTGTGGCTACTTCTCTGCTTACAGCCTCTGATCTAAGTACCTTGAATCTGTCTCTGAAATGTTTTTCTGGACAGCAGGAACTGGGGTGTAAACATTTTCTGAATAAGGACTCATCGTCTCAGTTGCTCAAAATTGCCTCCAGGCTCAATAGCGGATGGTTCAGCCACCCATGCTGGTTTATTCCCAGGTTTCTTTAAAACATGGACCTGTTACAAGGTCTCAGTGATATGGCCAAGTCTGGAGGAGTATCTTATTCTTTGTGACTTTGCGTGTTCCCAGCAGGTCTATTCATTAGGAACAAAATACAGTGTAGAACAAAAGCTTTTGGCTGTTCTTAGCACATGGGTACCAACATGGGTCATGGTGGAGAAAAACGAGATATAAGGAAGAAAGTTTTTACAACGCAGGGCATGAAACACTGTAACAGGCTGCTCAGTGAGGTGGTAGATGCTCCATTACTGGAAACACTTACGGTCAGATTGGATGAGGCTCTGAGCAGCCTGATTTAGTGAAAGGTGTTCCTGTTTACTGCAGGGGGATTGGACTAAATGATCTTTGTAGGTTCCTTCTAACCCAAACTATTCTATGATTCTATGGTATCTGGGTAGTGTTGAAGCACTTCATAATGTTTATTTCACTAGTCAGAATAAAGTCTGTAGCTTCTGCATACTGAAGACAGGTTTTCTTAACAGCTGGACTCACAGGGATAGCCCCTTTCTAAGAACCATTATCAGTAAAAGAGGAGCCAAAGAAATGAAGAAGGTGGTTTAATCTGATCTAAATCTGATCAGGTGGGAGGTTGAAGCTTTGGGCATCCAGTGCTAGCCTTTACATTCACTTCCTCTTCATCCATGAAGAAGTTATTTTCTTAGAAGTCTGTATAGTCTGCTTTTAAAGAGCCTTCCTAATTTGAATAATTTAAAATAGGAAATGAAGGACCTTAGAGGCTTTAGGATCTTAATTCTAGCATTTATAAAGTACTTTGAAGAAAATGGACAATAATCTTTTTCTAGGCTTAAATACTGTCCATGTAAGTAAACAGAGATTTTTATCCATTCACAATTGCTTTGAGTATCATCTTTGCTTTAATCTCCTATTTTCAATGAGAACTATCTGTTTCTCATTTATTCAAATTGTTGTTAGTGTAATTATTTGCCATCAAGATAACATTTGCTGGAGATTATTTATGGAACACTTTGTTATTTGATAAGAAAGGTATATTAATGAGTGTTCAACACCTAGCTTTCCACATATCTGTAAAAAGGAAGTTGACAAAATTAAAATATGATTTGTACCCTCAGCATAGCTTAATAAACTTTGAATCACAGAATAACAGAATATTCTGAGTTAGAAGGGACCCACAAGGATCCTTCCTTATCCGGCTCTTTAGTGAATGGCCCATACAGGGATCAAACATACAACCATGGGTTATTATTACCATGTTATTTGCACCATGCTAAACTGCTTGTATCGTTGACTTGGTAGTAAGTGAAAGAAGAGGGTGTTTTTTTTGTTTTGTTTTCCCTTTTGTTCCAAGTGCTACATGAAATATTAATATGGCTTTAGAATCCAGGTTAGTTTAATGTAGTCCATGAAGTTTAGATGGAAACAAAATAGCATGGCCAGTTGCTACTATCATAATTTTCAGAACCTGCCAAAATCTGTCATCAAGTTGAGCAGCTCAAGTCATTAGCAGGTTGAGCTAACACCTTTTCCACACCTCTCGCACCCAGTCACCCAGTGTCTCTGTTCAATGAGAAAACAGTGTAGTAGAAGAAAGAAGACAAGGAGATTAAAGCAGGCCCAATTAACAGTTACCCAAATGGATGTGTCTTTTGGATTAGTCTCATGGTGCAAATAGTCAAATTTATCACAGCATTTTTCTCCCATGTGTTTAAAAACCTCTGTGACAAACATACTTACTGCTGATCAACTCTGTAAGAGCCAGACTTGTATGGAGAGCTCTGAAAGCAGAGTCACTGCAGTGCAATAGTCAGGAGGGAGTGCAGAACTGTGCTCAGAGAGATAAGGATAAATATCTTAGTTTTACGTCAAGAGCCATCTCTGTAAAATTCTTAAGTCAGTCTGATCTGTGCATCATACAAAACTCCCAGAGTAGGTCTGAAATAAGACAAAAAAAAAAAAAAAAGGGGGGAAAAAAGGGGACAGATTTTTATTTTCTTTGATTTGGTATCTCTGAGCTTGCACTGTTTTACCTCAATTCTTCACTCTCTGAGCAGGACCTGAGTCTTCAGCTCTTGATAAGAGAATGTCACTATATTTGGCTCTAAATTTGACTACAAGCCGTCATAAAGTGAAACTGCCAAATGTTTTTTAGCCACGTGTGGCTGAAACCCAGCAAAGAGCTAATCTGTGGCTGTTACATTGAACTCAAAGGGTAAAGCTTAATAGCTTCCCTTGAGACCTTGTAGCAAGCCTGACCTGTTTTCTGCATTTCTACCTTTACTTTATGCCTGGCTTTGTAGGTGTTTCTACTGCCTCTAGCTCTCATAACTCTCAAAAATTAGGCCTATGTTTATCTCCCACGTTAAATGCTGCTGCCACCTTTTTCTGTAACCTTGAGAAATCCTTGCAATGTTCTGTAAAACAAAAACCAGCAAATGAAAATGTGGGTTTTGTGTGTGTTTGTTTGTTCTAGCAAGCATTTTTCAAATGCATGGCACTAAGTTAGCATAGTAGCGTTCAAATTGTAAGAATGCAGCCTCAGAAACACTTGATGGCAAAGAGAACCAGCTGTCTTAAATAATGCAGATTTTTGTGCATCTTGAAGCATTTAATGCAAGTGAATGAGCTGTCAGAAATATGCCTCAGAAATACCTAGCCTTAGTTAAAATCCTTGCCTTCTAATTCTGATTCTATTTACTTAACAAGAGTCTCTGTTCTCCCAGCTGCTGTGAATGCTGTTACTTACCAGGCTGTGATGCTCCAGAGTGTTAATATCCACCAATTACGCAGCATTAGTCAGCTCCTGAGTGGGCACACTGCAGATGATGAAGGCAAACAGGGAAGAATTTGAGTGTCTCTCCAATCACAGGTATTACTCTTTGCTTGAAGCAGGTAAAACAGGACTGTAGTTCCATACTGGATTAGTATCCATGAAAGAGGAATGTCAAGCCTTCTCTTGTGCCTTTTTTTTTCTCATTTCATGTGCAAAACCAAGAGACCCCTCCTGCTGCCTACCTGATTTTTTCAAGATCTTTTCAGAATCTGGAATAACCTCTCTACTATAATCTAGTCTATCACATTAACAATTGTCTGAAGAAACTAGGGTTTTGATTAGCCACAAAGTGTGGTTCTTACTCTCCTTAAACCTGTGGTTTTTCACTTCCTTTATTTTTTTTAGGCCTTTTTTTCCGCCGGGCNGTGTTTTTATAGTTCTTTTTTCCCCCCCCCCCCCCCCCCCCCCCCACACACAAAATGGATGCCCTAATGAACAGTTGCCTGAGATCACATGTAGTCAAGGGACATGTGGACCAGTTAACCCAAGGCAAATAGAGCTATCCTGATTTTTGACAAGCAGTAAAGCCATCACGTGACTTGAGTACAGCTTGGGGCTGTCCCAAAGCGCACTTGGATGAGTCAGGGCTATGTTTCTTGCTTGATCAGATGTCTGTCTTTCAGCGTGCAACATGCTTCTTTCACTGGCTTTCAAATGCATGGTTGGCTGCTTTCTCAGAAGCTGCCAAGCTACCTTTTTTTCTGGTTCAAGTCAATACCTGCAGTATTTCCTCTTTGATCATGTACCTATAACCTCTGCTGAGAGTCCCTATGACTGTCGGAACAGGACTTCTGTAACCTTCAAGCAAAAAAAATGGAACCCATTAGAACAGCAGACAGAGCATAATTGATTTATTTAGAGGGGTTTTTTAGTAACAATCTCCTGATCTTTTTTTTTTTTTTTTTGGGGGAAAGCACTTTAAAGGGAGGTGCTGCTTTTGACTCTGTGTATTCAGGCAGTGAGCCACCAGGTCCATCACAGCAGGATGGGTCCATCCCATTTCACCAGAGAGGAAAACTGCAGCAAAGAAAATAAAACTATTTGTCCAAAAGTCACATAGGAGAGAACCTGAGCATTAACCATGAGATTGTTCTTTCTCATAGTATATTTTCTTGGGCAGAGCAGAAGCTTGGGATCTATCCAGGCAACCTAGGGAATTTTCCAGGCTATTGCAGGTGAGTGCTTGGAGAAGGTCTGAAAGGGGTAGCAGGTCATGTCAGGCACTGTTTTGTATCAATGGTTTGATCCTCTGAATTTTTAAAAATAATGATGTTCTGCTTGCAAAAAAAACCCCAACACAAACACAAGCAAAACAAACAAACAAAAAACAACCCCCCCCCAACAAACAAACAAACAAAACCAAAAACACCACATCAGGAGCTTGAATCACTGGGGACAGAGCAAAGAGCTTGCAGCAGTAGTTCTGAGAGGTCCAAATGGTTCATTCATTTCTGCAAGATAGCTGGCTAGTAATGGTAATTTCAATGTCAGACTTGTTAGCAGTTTCATTCCTAATGAAAGACCTGGCTTTACAGATAGCTTTACTGGATAACTTTCCCAATAAAACCCTACTAATGGAATCACAGTTATACTAGCTAAAAAGTGCTAGAGCTAGCATAGTTTACAGTGGTTCAATGTGTGAAATGAGCTATACTGACAAAAGCACTTTTGTACAATATAACTGCTTCTATGGTATCCAGCAGATTTGTGGCAATGGATTAAAACTAGACGGTCGAAGGGGTTACTGCCCACAACATGATTTATGTCCATTTTTCTGCCTAGCAGTATCTGTCAGGAAGGTGCAGAAGGATGCCTGGGTCATCTAGTTTTAATGTGTTGCCACAGATGTGTCAGTACACAAACCCAGGTCTTTAGGCAGCATCCTAATTATTTTTACAAATCAGATGGGTACCTTTCTATTTAACCAGTAAAACTGATCCTGCTAAAATTTTTCACATGGTTTTATGTATGGAGTTGCCCCTAGGTTTTCATGATATACTGGCACATGGACTTGTACCTGGCATATTTTCTTGATGTCAGAAGTTATATTACTTTTCCTGACAAAGAAACACATAAATCAAGAAACATGGCAGAGCTACTGAGTACATTTGAGCTATACTCTGGAGCTCTATCAACACGGTAATCTGAGCATTTGTGTAGTACACTGCATGTAGCATTTCAAGTAAGCAAAAAACACAGCCTCTGCCTGTACTGTATATAGAAGAATTTGCAACTACATTGCCATCTAAATCCCACTCAGCTATTCTGATTATTTACCTAACATTGAGTAGATATGCCTGAAATTTTGAGTAAAAATACAAAGCTGTCTATCAAGGGCTGAAGAAAGCAGTGTGAAAACAACATTTGTGAATTTGGTGTTTCAGGATGAATGTTTGGATTTGCATATTCACAGAGCTGAATGAAAATTGTCTTCACATGCTCTGTACCGATTTTGTTCTTCAAGCTGCTTTCCAAAGAAAACAAATTTTCTGTCTTCTGTTACAGAAAGGCATTTGGTGAGTGCCTGTACTTTATGACTGGTTTGAAGATTTCAAACCTGGTTCCCAGTGTACCCTTTTGCCTCTGTTATATACCAACCTGAATCTGCTTTCCCTCCTTTGAATCACAACACTAATTGAATCTAAATTACTTCTCCTTATATTCTCTTAAATGTTCTGCTCTGCAAGTCCAGAGGTAATGCACAAATGCATTCTCCTTAGGCTGAAACTGAAAGACCTCAGTACAACTCTGCCTCTTCCCATGTTTTTGCAAGTGTTAGTCCAAGAGACCGATGTAGAAATAAGGACCAACACACCCCAATAATGAATAGTTGTGTCACTGAGGAAAAAAACAAGGCTGTATCACCAGGGTATCATCCTGTTTCTTCACCAAGTTGTAAGCAATAGTCCTGGGCTCATGAGCCATGTCAGTCAGAGCTTCCACTGTCAAGAGAAGTACTCTTTTTTTATTCACCTTCAGGGATGCATCTGTACATTCCTTTATTTATGATAAAATAATAGTTTTCCATAAGTTGACTTCCCATCTTACCTTCCATCAAAGCAGCATGTGCACAAAAGAAAACTGCTTTATTTGCTAATGCATAATGCTAGGATTTGAGAGCTATATATTCCTACCCTGCTTTTACCACAGGTTTGGTAGATTATCAACAGTGTAATAATAAATTGAACTCCTGTGGTTGTTGTCAGAGGAAGGGAAAGTACTACTGGCCTTATGTTTCCTAAAGTGTGTCTTTGGACATTGATTATGTATGTTGCAGAGTGTTATGCTGCTAGCTTTTGTCAAAAATGAAAATAGAAAACAAATTACTTGCTCAAGCAGCCATTTAATTTAAAAACATTTTCTTAAACAGTCTGACATTTTATTTAATATGTGCTTTTATTTTTATTTTTTTTTATAGCAGCACAGGCATGAATTACAAAATACATTTCTGAAACAGAAAATACAGAGCTTTAGTGTGCAAATGTTTGAAGTGCATGACTTTCATTAGAAAATTCATTTAGTGGGGTGAAATCCTAACTGTGTTAAAATCAACAAGGCTTTTGCCATTTGTTCCAGTGGGCTATTAAATTTTCAACCAAGAATAGTGTACCAGACTGGGTGCAACCTCCCCAGCTTCTCTGTGGTTTTAGAATTATATCCAGGCAGAGTTGGAATAGATGGAGAATAGCTCTTAACTCTGACTTTGAAAATGCTTGGTAATTCCCATAGCAGTTGTTATGTGTGAACTGGTGTTTATTCTCATTTTAGGAGTAAGAAAATTGAATAGAATGCCCCAGTTGTCCAAAATTGCTCAGAAAGAGTCAAAAAATTTAGGGACAAAACTCTGACTAGTTGTGAATTCTGGCTATTCAGTTTTTCTTGACTCAAGAACTGAAAGAAAGGATTGATGCCTTTCAGTGCCAGAAAGGCTGGAATCTGCCTGTAACCCTCAGAAGATATGAATAGCACATTGAAGCATGGTGTACATTTCTCTCTAGTACTGATTTCCTAGTTTGCATCACCCCTGTTCATTCTGTCTTGAGTCTATTTGCTGTTTCTCTGATGCCCATGGTCCAATTTTTAGAGGTCTTGTATGGATTTAGAACTGAAAGTCTACAGCAACTTGCTTGGTAGTAGGCATAAGTGATGGATTTGAAATGCAGCAAGGTTAGAAAACTGTAATGTTGTGTATATATATAAGTAACAACTGTGAGCAATAGAGGGTTGTTTGCTCTCTGCCCTTGGAAGTGGGATGGAGGTGTCTGTAAAAACAATAGAAATTATAGGTTAAACTGTACAGAAAATGCATTGTTTCAAATCCACTTTTAGCAGACAGACCAAAAAGCTTTTCTTTCATCAATTAGACTTTTTTTTTCCTTTAAACCTCTCTGAAGTATCCATTTACACTCTAACCTTGTAATGCATAATGCACAAGTCTCAGAAGGTCACAGCTGGGTGGAGTGACTAGGTTTTCATTTGTTGCTTTGAGAGAGTTTGCAGCTTGTGCTATATCTGAATCTTGTAGGAAGAGTAAGTATTTAGAAAGCCTCCAGAGCCAAAGCTTTGAAGCTCAAAGAACTGCTGAGGTCTCCCAGTTTTCAGAATAGAACGATGCCTTGACAACTGCCACCTCTGGATTATTTTGCTGAAATGTTACATGAGGCCAGCTGAAACAGCTTTGTGAAAAGCAGAATCTTAAACAGAGCTTCCTCAGTTAGGATCTATTGTCTGCGAGGCTCGTCAGTATTGAAACACTTTTTGTCCATTGGTCTGTAACAAAATCTCCTGCTCATGGTATTGACTGTGGCTTTAGGAAGTGCTGCCGGAACTGCAGTTCCTGTAAAGAAAGACAGCTCAATCCCTGAGTGTAGCATTAGGAGGTTCATGATGGAAATGTGCTCCTCACAGTAAGTTTACATTTTTTCCCCCTTAGCAAATTGTAAGTTTCTGAGCCAAAAAGGGAGGAGAGAGAATCACAAACCTATAACTCAGGGTAAATTAAAGCAGATCCATATGGTTAATCTGTCAGCTACTACTTTCCCCTCCCATCTGGCAATAATCAATACCAGGCATAATGTAAGTATGTGTATGCATGTGTGCATGAGTGCGTTCTGCACTTCCGTTCCATTCTGAAATCCCATCTGTACTTCTTTAGGGAGTTGCTTGGGTGATGTCGCTTACCAGCATTCCACACTTGCAGTGTTGCTGTGCTCCACAGTGATATATTTCATGCGTTTGGCTGTGACAATGTAGAATGAAAAGCTCTGCCAGAAATGCAGTTGAATCCCTCAAGTCTATGGAGGCCATCACATGCAGGGGAACACAGGCCTGCATGCGTGCGTGCACACACACACACACACAAACAAACACAAACAAGATCACTCTCTCTTTGTCGTTCAGTCACTGGATTTAATGTTTATCATCATGGGGAACACTCTTATCCTATTTAAGCCTGTCTAGATGGCTCTAGAATTTCAGGCAAATACCCAACTGAGAAAATGTAATCCAATAGTACTTTGTTTTAGGGAGCTGTTGAATGGGGATGGAGAAGACCAGGTCTGTTTTAGCTATTAACTTTTTCATGTTCATCATGCTGATTGCCTTTTCCTTCTTCAGTAGCTATTCTTGTTCCCTTATGTGCTCTTGCTGGAGGAAAAGAACTCTCTGGTTTTGAAAGGCAATTAAGTAATACCTTCTGAACACAGAGGTACAGAAACAGGGATCATGGTGCATTCATCTCTAATCACTTCATCATCTTAAGAAAGGACTACTAGAAATTGTAGCAAAGGTGTAATATTCCTTTTGAATTTCTGTCATGGAATTGTTCCAGACATTTGAGTTACTACATAAATACATCTATAAATAATAAATTTTTGAAGGCAGCATACTAGGAATAGCTGAGTTGTGTGGTGATGAATTTATGGTGAGCTAAGCGAGTTGTCCAAGAGAGAACTGAAAACTGAATTAAAATAACCTTTGCTTCTCTCTTCCCCTCCCACCTGCATGCCATATTCCATGGAAAGAATCATCACTTTTGACAATAGAGTGCACATTATGTTAGGTATTTGCTTGACAGAGAATAAAGTAAAGTGTGCTGCGGTAAGGCAATTGAATGTATGTTGTAAAACATGATAGATTTGAAGGTCAATGGATCCAGCATTCAATCTAGCAAGCAATCTATCCAGCTTGATTTATCTGTCAATATTTAGAGCCAGTCAATATTTTCTTTCATGAAGGAACATTTGTACTTAAAAATGTTGTTTAACTACATTAGTTTCACTTGCAGAACAAAAACATTTGACAAAAAATTCATATATTCTGATTCTGTACTGAAATGTTAAGTCACTCCATATCCTGGTATGAATACTTTACCATGGGCTAAGATACCTCCCACTTTATACTATTTTAATAAAAAACCCAAATGTAACCAACAAAAAAAAAAAAACCCCAAAACCGAAAACAGAGCAAAGAATGTAAGAAATGTCAAATTACCAAACCTTTAGGAGGTAAATTTTCTGCTTCAAGGAAGTGTTTTTAGCATCCACATCACAGAAATTGCTGAGCAATTATCTATTATTAGTAAGTTTTTAAACTATTTTTATGTAGTGTCCAAGTTAAACCTGTAGTACCTATGGCTTAGTTGCAGAACAGTAAACAGGCAAGCCTTGGTTTCTCTCATCTTTCTAATCCATATAAGAAAAGGTCTGCTCATGGGGATTACGTTAAGTGACCAGAAGACTAAGCTCATTTTCTCCATTTTTATTTTAAAATTGGAGCAGAATGTATATTGAGTTGGCACACTCCCCCTCCTGCACCCCATGCCCCCAAGCTCCAGCAATAAAACCCAAAACCCAGAACTATACACTATCTTATTTAACTCCTTTTAGGCACTGGCTGAGCACAAAGGAAACATAAACTTTGGAAAGACAATGAAAAAAATAAAAACTCTATTTTTGGACACTAAAAGTGATTCCTAGGAATAGTTGCACTGGGTTTGCAGTGAACTCTGTGGGTTGACCTTCTGCAGTGAGGCTTGAGGTGTACTTGGTAAAGCACTCATTGCCAGCAACAAGAGGATGGGTAAGATACAATACAGTTGGAACAGGAGATGCACTGGAGAAAAGACAGTTGTGGAGCTCTGAGCATGCCAGTTAGTGTACACAGATTAAATACAGTATTGTAATTATTGATTTGTAATCTGAATTGGAAAAGAAATGCAGTCCCTAACTGCTCTAGCCTTGGTATGGTGAGTGACTAGAGTGACAATAGATCTCAGGCTTTGTATAAAAGGCTCATTTCTTACAATAAACAATGAAATGGTGCCCTTCTCCCCTCTTTCTAGCATGCACAGAGAAAACAACACTTAAAACGCTCTTGCTATGCTAGATTTTTTTTTTCTGAAGGCATTTATCCTATTACTGGAAAAAAATCTCAGTCAATAATTCATGGAAAACACCCATAGTTCACTTTCTGACCTTCCATTTTGGTAATAGATCTCCCTCCAACTCTCATAGGGCATGAATGAAGTGTTTTATCTGGTGCACAGGATAGAAGCCTTCTGTCATGGAAAAAAGGTCTGTTATTTGAGTTATATATCAGAATGGCATATAAACCCTTATATGAATCATACAGTATTGTCTGTTGTTTAGGGTGGGGTTTTTTTGAAAGTAAAATTTAATACACGACAAAATAGGTGGTTTGTGTAATTTTTTTGACTACATAAATTTATGTCTATGGTGAAATAATTTTAAAAGATGAGAGGAAAATTCCGTGTAATGCAAATATTGCTGTTATTCAGCAACATGTACCTTTATCAGGATTATCATTGCAGGTGATTTTCCTCTTCCTACAATATATTCCAGATGTGGAGTTACTTTAAAGAAATGGCAGGTAAGAACTGATGTCAATTCTATTATTAGACACCTGTTCTATGATTAAAAATTATATATATATAAGAAATTCAATCTTTATAAAAAGACATAAGTAATTAAAAAATCAGAGTGAAATACAAGTGTGACTTGAGTTTATCATGCTATCAGCATATTTTATAGTGAGCTGAAAATCTATGTATAAAGAATTATCCATAATTGCTAAAAAAGATGTATTATTTTCATTGTCCTGGGTTAGTAAAATTCTAGACATGGCAAACAAGGAAGTTCCACCTGAATATGAGGAAAAACATCTTTATTGTGTGGGTAACCAAGCACTGGAACTGGTTGCCCTGAGAGATTATGAAGCCTCCCTCACTGAAGATATTCAAGATCTCTCTGACCCCAATCCTGTGCAAAGTGCTCTAGGATGATCCTTCTCAAGCAGGGAGGTTGGGTGAGATGAACCACCATGGTCCCTTCTACCTTAGCCATTCTGTGATTCTGTATGGCTCCGTTCTCTATTGAGCAGGGAGGGTGAGGTGTCAGGAAACACCTTGCAAAAGCGCTCTGGGCTCCTGCAGAGGGAATGGATCTCTGGGCCAATTTACCTCCAGTATACATATGAGTACTTTTTGCACAATAACTTCACTACCAAATTAATCCATTCATTTATCTTAGATATATATATGAGCTCTCTTTTCAATGGAAAAAAAAATGGAAAAGAGAGAGATCCATTAAGATTTAATTCCCTTTAAATTCCTGAACAGCCTTGAAGTGCCACCCCAGACAACCTCTGTGCCAAGGACCTGAGATTATGGAATTGTGGTATTACTGGTGATATTATTCATGTTTTCAGTGTGAAGAAATGTATCACCACCAGTGCCAGATATATGACAATACAGTACAGAAAATGGATTCCCTGAGATCAGCTTGTTTTGTCATGCCAGAGACACAGACCATTCAAATACATGTTACAACAAAATAAAATGTCCAGAAGTGGAAATATTTGAGCATGACTAGATGTCACATTTTAGGCAGCATGCTACCTCACTGTTGTCCTTTTCTTTGTACCTAAAAATATTTAAGAATACTTTATTTTTTTCCTGACATGAAATGGCAGAATAATAACTAGGAGATCTCAGGGCATGCAGAATTCTCAGAAGTACATGCATTTTAGAGAATATTAATTTTGCCCCTAAGGCAAAGGGGGTCTCCATCTGCTCAGATCTTTCATTGCTTAGCCTGTGAAAGACTACATTAATTTTCAGTGAATTCTTAATCTCTATAGGAATGGTTACTATGCTGACACTGCAAACCAGTGCCACCATTTAAAATTCCAATTATTGCTAATTTCTTTATGAACCTGTTTGCTAATGTTTAGTTTCTAACTTATTCCTTCTAATGTTATATCTTGAGATAGCTTTGATTAGGTTTAGTCAGCTTGGAAATGAACAGTGAGCTTACTGGAGCTCTGCCAACAGGCAGTATGATTTTATGCTGTTTGATCTTATTTGGATGTCTTATGGGTGTTGGTTCATAAAGGCTGGAAGATCTGGCTATATTAGAGTCAACAGTAGCAGTGAGAAATTACATTTTGTATGTTATGGCTTCTGTGCTGGTATGGGGTCATGTTTTGGTACTGTTCTGGAAACAGCATGGATATTACAGGAATGCATTTGTTATTCCTGAGATGTGCTTACACAGAGCCAAGACTTTTCTGCTCCTTACCCAGTGAGAAGGCTGAGGGTGTATAAGAAATTGGAAGGGGGCATAACCAGGGCAGTTGAGACTAAATGACCCAAGAGATATTCCACACCATGTGGTATCATGCTTAGTCTGTATAGATGGGGGAAGAGGAAGGAAAGAGATGATGTTTGGAGTGATGACATTTGTCTTCCCAAGTCAGTTTTATGTGATGGAGTCCTGCTTTTCTGGAGATGGCTCACACCTGCCTGATCATGAGAAGTGGTGACTGAATTCACAGTTCTGCTTTGCTTAAGTGCATAGCTTCTGCTTTCTCTATTAAACAGCCTTTATCTCAACCCACAAGTTTTCCCACTTTTCCAATTCTGTCCCCCATCCCACCTAGAGGAAGTGAGTGAGTGGTTGTGTGGGACTTAGTTTCCACTTGGGATTAAATCATGGCAACTTCATATGAAGGAAGATAGGCAACTGAAAACTCTCTTATTCGGTAAACATGATGAATAGATCAATCAGAGACTCTTGTTCAATGTCTCCTACACATCCAAAAGAAAGTTCTTTGGCTTCCTATAGACATGAGTAACATTAGCATTAGCTTGAACTGATAATAGTACTTTCTATAGGAACTCTTAACTCTTTTCTTTCCTTAGTGATGATTTCTGAAACATTAGGGCATGTTTTGTTACTTCAGGTTATCTTACACTCTTCCACTAGTTTAGGAATTTGCTTCTCCAAAATGTTTCATAAGGGTTTGTAACAAGCTCATCTATACAAAGCACTTTGTTACTATTCTTTATTTTGAGAGGTAGATTTATGTCCTCTAAATCCAAGAGAAATCTATGATTTCTGTTGTGAGTTGGATAGTTGAAGAAATGCTAAGCTCTTTGAAAGATTCCCATCAAAGATAAATATGTAAATTGTTGGACATGAGGTAGTTGTGTCTAAATACCCAAGATCAGTTTCATGTACAATAGTATGAATGTGATTTCATATTATCTCAGCTAAAATAATGATATTTATGAGAAGCTTGCAGATTTCCTTTCTTAGTTAGGTACCACAGTTCTCTGAGTGCAGAATGCAAGTGTGGTGCTTCATTGGGAACTTCAGTTTCTATTGGGAAGGTCTGATTTAGCACTATACTGCTTCTGAAATGATGCCTGTAATGATCATATCTCTTAAATAGAGGCTGACAGATTGAGAGATGAATGGTCCTAAAAATGTTGATGCTATTTTGTTATGTGCTGTAAAGAGAGAATAATTGAAGAGTAAGAAAAAAAATCAGTCAGGAAAATTGTGAGTGAGAAAGAAGTCTGGCAAAGGTTATATTATGTGCTATTAAAGATAGGACTGTGATGACAGGATATGGACTCTTCTGCAGTAAAGACAAAATAGACTCCCAATCCAGAAATTTTGTCTACTGCTGGGTCTTTGCAGGTGAGCAGCTTAGCTATTTAAGTGGGCTGCTTGAAGCAGTTTTTTCAGCCTTACTTCTTTAAGTGCATCCGTTCCCCCATCTCTGTCTTTCTTATGGTATGCTGACCCCTTCTGTTGCAAAACACCCCCCTCCCTAGTTGTAAGGCTCGTTGGTTACCAAGAAAAGAATAGGCCTCATGCAAGGGCATCTTACTCAGTTAGGGGTACAGTGTAAGAGTGACACCACTCACCACTCCTGTCTTGAATACTGTCAGTAAGGGGAGGACCTTATATTAGGTATTTTATTCACTGTATTCCAGGGTTCATGGACCCATGTCTATCTCACTAACCTCTAATACCCTGTTGATGCTGGCTTGTAATGATGTCCTCCCACCTACTGCCCAAGGAAGAAAAAAGGGAAAGGCAGATAAGGTTAAACACTGTGTAGAACAAGGCAAACTAAATTGTCTCTGCATTCTATTACAGGCGTCAACCTAGGAAAACTGCAAGCCTCTCAAAGAAAATGTTCAAAAAGCCTTAATGTGCTCCACAGCTGTCCTTTAAGTCAGTTCAGCTAATCTAGGAGTTGCAGGCTGTTTTGTGAGGACTGTGTTACCAGTGCACACACTACTGCAGTAAAGTGTAAGAGTATCCCAGCCACCTTCAATTTAGATGTGTCAAGGGCCAGTATCTGATTATACATGATAACCCAGAACAGAGGGTAAAGACGGAACAACTATTTGCTATCTTTTCCAGTACACAAACCAGGTGGTAGTAGATTAAGCTATCAGGTGGTGTGATCAAACCAAACAAGAAAGGAGACAATGCATTAGCAAACATACAATAAAGCTGTGTAACCCATACTGTGGGACTATGTGCATGATAAAACTGCACGTAGGACCAACATTTGGAAATATGTATTTTGCAGAAGAGAGATTACATTGTGGAATCTTACACACAGATAACTGACTCAGGAAGTCTAGTCTGCAAATTGATAGTAATTTGGTAAATATTTAGAACATTGCTACAAGCCTTCCTTGTTTCTTTGCTCTTTTTCAGACATCCACATTTAACAACTCATGGAACAAATGGAATAAGATAATGTGCTGGATGGCAGCTTTATATAGGTAGGATGAGCACAAGCTGAAAAAATCTTTCCTTCATGAGAATTGTGGGCAGAGGGGAGTTCAGAGGTACTCAGTCTGCACTGGGGCAGCAATTAGAATTTGTGGCAATATTCTGGTGAGTAGAAGCCTCCTAGAGACAACAGCATGGGATGAAAAGAGAACTAGGGGTTTTTAGCTGCCAAAAAACCACCCAAACCCCAAACAATTTTAAAACCACCAACCAGAAAAAAAGGCAAAGAGCCCTGAATAAGACCCTGGAACTCCAGACAGATGGAAAAAATGAGGCCTAAAGGCTACTGCAGTGATGTAAAAACTATCATTAAATGAACTGTCTGCCTGGAGTTATACTAGCATTTTAAATGAAACTTACCCTAAATTGCTCAGTTGGGACCTGAAAGCTGTCACCTGACTGGTGGGACTTTAACTAGTGAAATTGCAGAGGAGGACTGAGAATGATTTTTTGAAAAAATACTTTATTTTTAGAAATCTTTGCAACAGAAGTTACATGAATATTTTATGCAGTATTACTCTCAAGAATAGACAGCAAGTAGAATGATCAGTGGTTTACCATGAGAGAGTCATACTGCACTAATGTACTCTGCAACTGATGAGGTCAGTTCTCTTGCTCCTAAGATGGTCATTTTAGAGGTCAGGCTGATCTGTGGGAAAGGTAGTGTCTACAAACAGCACATGTGCCGTATTAGAAATGGGGTGGCATGTTTGCCCCAAGCACTTCTAAACAAGGACACTCCTTTAGCAGGGCACTATTGGCCCTGACTGTCCCTGTCATAGCTCTGACTGGGTCTTTCCCTCCACACACCCCATGGCTCAGGACCTCATTTCACACCTCCAGGGCCAATAGCTCCTTCCCCAGTGATCCCACAGCCGGGCCAGTCTCCAGCCCCTCACAGCCTTGCCCTGCCTGGCCACAGGCCCTGACAAAATGGGCCAATCTGTGGACTCACACCCCAGCCTGGCCTCAGGATGGGAGATTCCTGATGCTGGGACTGGTGCCCCCCTGGCTGCCCTGCTCTTGGTTAAGGTGATGGGACAAGTAAGTCCTGGCTGCCAAGCCCTGCCATGACTGGCCTCAGGCTGCCAAGGACATTCGTGGTACCTCTGCTGGTTTCATTTGAGTATGACCATGCACTTTCTTCTGTGAGCAGAGCTGTGGGTTTTTACAGAACAAGAAGCTCAAGAGCCAATATTGAAAGCTGTGATCTTTGGTTAAGGGAGCCAAAAGATCAGGGGTTTGGGATCATAGATGTTTTTAAAAGCATGTATGGTTATTTAATTTATTGTTAGCATTAGCTTTACTTTCATCCAGACAGAAACGTGCTAGAAGTATGCCATAGAAACATTATTATTTGTGTAATGTTTTAATATATAACTAAAGGAAAATTACCACAATTCTTAGACCCTCAGATGCCCATGACAGTGTAAATATTGATGAAGAACAGAAAGAGAAAATGCCAGTGTAACTTGAACTTTTTCTATGACTTGATCATACACAAATTTGGAGATCCTCTGCTTTTGTATTTTCCACCCAATTTCAATGGATTTGGCAAAGCTGTTCCATCTGATGATCTGGCCTGTGCTTTGAGTTGCAATGATTTTAGAGGGTGTGAGACTAAAATTTTGACATGTATGACCAAGTAATCTTCTCATGTAAACAGTTTCAGTGTTTTCAGTAGAATAAGGCTTGGAAAAGAAGCTTTGTCTTGTGATTCTTTTTTTTTTTTTCCCCCCGAGAGGAACTTTCTGATATTTAATAATGACAAATGTGTCTAGGAAGGAATAACTCTGGGCATTGCCAGCAGGATGAGGGAGGTGACCCTGCCTCTCTACTCAGCCCTGGTGAGGCCACATCTGTTGTGCTGTGCCCAGTTCTGGGCTTCACAGCACGAACGAGACATGAAGCTCTAAGAGCAGGTCTAGCAGGGAGCTACTAAGTTGGTCAAGGGTCTGGAGAATTATCTCTTAAAAAAGGCTGAGGGAGCTGGGCCTGTTCAGCCTCGAGAAGGACTGATTGAGAGGGGACCTCATTGTGTATAATTATCTAAATGTGGGTGTTAATAGGATGCAGCCAGGCTCTTCTTGGTGGTGCCTAGCAATAGGAAAAGTGACAATAGGCAGAAGGAAATGCACAGAAGGTCCCACCTAAACAAGAGGAAGAACTTTACTGTGCAGGTGACCAAGTGCTCAAACAGATTGCCCGAATTGGTTGTTGAGTCTCCCTCACTGGAGATATTCAAGAACTGTCTGGATGCAATCCTGAGCCATATGCTCTAGGATGACCTGCTTGAGCAGGGAGGGTGGACAAGAAGACCCACTGTGGTTCCTTCCAACCTGACCCACTCTGTAGTTCTGTGACTACAAATGGGCGCTTCACTTCATGAAGAATAAACTTCTCTGAATCTGGTCATATCCCCTAGCATTTTCCTCTTGTTGTTAAACAATTAAACAGCTATTCAAACATCCTGGAGGAAGGACTTGAGAAGAAAACATATTTGAAGAGTTTTGGGATCCTCAAAGCCACGTACATTAGGATTATTATTATTACTGGAGAACAAGTCCAATTGGAAAATTACATTTTGCTGTGGGCAGTAAATTCACTATTGCTACAAAATGATTAACAGTCTCACCATCTACTACAGGTGTCATGATAGCTGACAGATTTATTTCTATCTAACATTGACATGATCCATTTTTGCATTCCTGTCTGTCTTTTAATTTATCATTTTCTTCCAGCAGTAACAATATATTAAATTTTAAATAATATGTATTTACTGATTGAACCTAAAATTTCTTTTTCTGTTTGAACTCTTTAATTATCTCTACCAAGACCTAAAGACTTAAAAAAGTCCTAAAATATGCCACTAAATTGGAAAATCGTGCACTGGTTTTTAAAGATTTGTTGTCACAAGACCCTGTCATATAGGCTCAGACTGAAGGTCTGTTTAGCTTGCTGTTTCCTATTTTGATGCTAGCTCACAGATAGTGCTTAGAGGGAGAACAAGAAGCAGGGCAGGCGCAGAACAATGTTCCTTTGAAACCTTCCAGTTTAAGGCATTTAACAGGGCAGACTTTCAGAGCCAGGGGCTGTTATTTGTCCATTGTGTTTAAAAGCCTCTAGTGGACCTGTCTTCTGTGATTTTTGTCTAGTTCTTTTTTGAGCCCGTTCAGCCTTTTGGCCTCAACAGCTTACTGTGTCAACGAGTTAGACAGTTTATTATGTAATGTGGGTTTAAATTTGGGACCCGGAAATTTCATTAGATGCCCTCCAGTTTCTGAATTGTGAGGAAATATATACTGAATTCTCTTGTCCTCATTTTCTGACTGCCTTCAAAATCACTGAGAAGCAAAGATTCTTCTGGGGTTTGAAGGAAAACTATAATGTAACTAAATAAGAAAAGTGTCCAATTTTATCTACTAACAAAAAACATTGACAAAAATCACTGATCCCAAGAAACATGTAAATGTTTTACTTGCCAAACGAAATTGGGTTAAGCCCTGCTGCCTTTAAAACTTCAACCCTTTTTCTGTCAGTAGAAATATGAAGGTAAATTCTGTTTTTCTCAAGCATTCCAATATTGTAGCCATCATTAAGAAAATCGTAACAAAGCTAATAATTTTCTATTAGGGTACGATCATCTATTTTCTGCACTTATTATAACAAATAGGAGGGAGTAATCCTTTTGCAGCCCCTTGTATAACCTGATGATTCATTACTAGTGGAGACCATACCACAAATCAACCAAAGGGCCTTCAGGTTGTTTTTAAAACCCTGAAGATCACCTGCTTCTATCTTCTGACAAAAAACATTAGCACATTTTGTCTTTGGTGGACATAACAGTGTTAGACTTTCTCCATTCTCCTAGTCTGATCTTTCATGTAACATATTTGCCATTCAGAACATGTTTTTCCCTGCCCCCATCCAATGAGTAGAAGCAAAGCACCAACTGGAGGCTTCAAAAGAAGGCTTCTAATAACACGTACAGCCATTACTGCCTGAATTCACATGAACAGCTTGTATATGTCTTACGTTTTTAGGATCAATATGCTTTGAACTCCATCTTTGACAACAGAAGTTTGGTTTGACTTATTCTGACCTTTACTTTTAGGGCAAACTGTCCTTGAGAATGCTATGTTATCAAACCTGTTCAAGCTCTGCCTTCATTTTTAGATTTCATGATGAAATCTAAACAAATACTGGGAGGAAATCAGGTCTGTGTTGAGCACAGATAATTTAGTAGTTTCTTTATCTTCTTTAAGTGCTGCCTCAAGCATGGAAGCTGACTTTTTTGTCTGACATTATGCCCTGCTTTAAATTAGATCTAACATATCTTCATTCTTGAAACGTGGGACATTTGCCAGCTTCCAGTCAGTTGGGAGCTCTCTGGATTCTTAAGGCTGCTCAAAAATCATTGAGAGAAGTTTTCAATGACATAAGTTATCTCTTTGAGGATTCTTGGATGAATTCCATCAGGCCCCATAGATTTGTAGGGACCCAGCTGGACCAGCAGATCTCACGCAATTTCAGAATCATCTGGAAGCTGATTATTCTCACAGTTATGGTCCTCCAGCTCAGGACACTGAGATCTACTTGGTCCATCATTTGTGTTGAAGACAGAGGCAAAGAATGCATTAAAAACCTCTGCCTTGAAAAAATTGACAAAACCCAATATTAATATAACAGAAAAATCAAAGTTAATAACTATTTACTTGCTTATCTTTTTAGTAAAACCACTTTACTTACTTGCACATAATTCCCCTTCTGTGCTAAACAGGTGACACAAGTTGTCACAAGGCAACAGTTCCTAACACAAATTAGATTTCTACATGGCAATGTTTTGCTGCATAAAAAGTACTGTAATTTAGTTATTTAAGTATGAATTAAGTCTATTTTGAGTTCTTTAAATATGTTTTTCAAAGTTGAGGCATTTGCTATAGTAAGGCAGACATAAAATCCTGGGTTCATGTCCTCAGAATATTTAAATATCTGTGGACCCAGTTTTGGTATCAGACATATCCATGTAAGTTGGCATTTTTTGTCCTTAAAATTGTATAAAATATATAAATTCACTAAATATTTGTTCATATATCTGTTCTGTTAAGACATGGTCTAGATATTAATGAAATGGATGATGAAAAGTGGGATTTCAGTACCACACAAAGGACTTTGAACTACTCCTGAAGGTCACTGGGTTAAGTTTGTTCACCTCAATTGAATCAAACTATTATGTGGAAAACTACACTGAGCTTCTACGTGGAAAGGGATCATCAGCATGCAGCACTTCTGTTGGTTTGTTTGTTAATTGGTCACAATTTTCTCATTTGGGGATAATTTAGCTCTCTATTCTTTCTGCTCCTTATAACTCCTAAATGTTTACATTTCATATGCTGGGAATCACGAAAATCACACAGTCTTGTTACTAAGAAAGTTAGAAATAGAAACTTGACAGGAATGCAAACCCAACAGAGCAGAGCAACAAGGTTAATAGGGAAAAGCAGCAAGGAGCAGATAGAGAAAGAAAATCCCCAGTGGTGTAATGCAGTAATATGTGCTTGTCTGCATTGAGCTGATGCTCATAGAGTTGAGCACTATGGTGTGTTAGGAAACAGTGTTTCTGTTAGTCACAGTAAGATCGGAGACTTTTACATCCTCTGCTATTATGCCCATGGAATATCTTGTATCCTTTGTCCTTTCCTTACAAATGTGATCCAGGTTATAAAATGTCCAGCATTTTGCATACTTTTTCCTTCTCATGTAGCCATGAAAGTCCCAGCAATTGCTTGAGGACTGATAGTAAAAAATTAAGAGATCTCTTAGGTGCCGAGTGCCCATCCAGAGATTGAACAGTTTTAACAATTGCTGGTGTGAACATAGCTAACTATTTCACTGAAGGTCCTTTGAGTTATTATCCTTTTAAGGCCTTTTGATCCCACAGGTCCAAACTGCTCTGTTCATTTCCTCAATGACTTAAATGTCTCCCTGCCATCTCCAATGGCTTCTGACCTTGGTAAAGTAGTTATTCTTTTACGCTCCAAAGCATCTCCTGTTTTCAGACTAGAGGGAGAGAAAGTAAAATAAGACTCAATGATTTTCTGTTTTCTAGACATTCCATTTCACTTACTCCTGTCTAACTTTTCTAATATACACCTGAGAGAGATGCATGGTTTGCCATCAGTGGCAGAAATAATAAGAAATGCTCACTGAATTGTTTGAGCAAAGAAATTTACTGAAATAGGTCTTAGGTTAGAGGTCTGGGGCCTTGCTGAAGAACCTAGATTTTATTCAAAGCTGAATATCACATCCTTGCCTGAAGGCTTCTTTGTAATGATGAATCTGGTCATGATATGAAGCATGAAGAGAAGCCTGTAGGTAGGAGGAACAACTCTATAATATATGATCTCAGGCTTGAAGGATTTCTCCGGATAGCCAGTTTTACACACCGATTTTTAAAAGCGTGTGCCTATGACTCCAGAACTGGTCCAGACTATGCCAAAGTCTGAGTTTAATTGGAATGTATACATGAACGTGAATAAAATTCAGAAGAACTTTAGAAGAAATGTTTTTTTGATGATTTGATTGTAACACAGACCTTTTAATGAAATTTTTTTCAAACAAGTGGAGAAAAAGGTGAAAACAGTGTTAAGCAAAATACTTTCAGTAATAAACAAAGTCTAATATTCAAGATAGCTTAAAAAAGCTATTTGCAACTATTATTTTGGTTTAAGGTATTTTTGAGTTACAGGAAGATTTAAAAAGAGAAGTGGAGAGAGTATTCCCATGATCCCTTGAAAGGTCACAATGGAAGTATGAAGAGGGACTTAAACCACAAGGTATAGCCCACCTTGTTGTTCAGTAGGCAGGGACAAGCCAATGTTAAACAAACAAAAACAACTAAATGCCTTTTCTGAGCTAGACTGACTTTTTGCCATAGGTCAGAAATAAACTGCAGAAAAGTAAGATTCTTCCAGTGATCAGTAGGAAGTCATTGCAAGTGAGGGTTGAAATACAGCAGTGAAAACATCCTACTGCTTTAAGTGACCTGATTTTTTTTTTTTTTTTAATGATGTTCTATATGTCATTATTTGATGAGAAACTCTGGGGAAGAGAGATCAACCAGTCCAAGGCTTAGTGAAGAATTATGGCTCTGGGACAAAAATATTCAGGATTTCAGGCTTCATGGCTTAGTGGCCAGATTTGAAAAATACTTAGAGGCAGAGAGATGCAAGTAGACTCTTTAATCCCTAATTGAAATAAGCTGAAATAGACTCCCAGGAATATTTGAAAACTCCCATAGGTGTCATTGCCTTGACTAGAATGACCTAGATGGTTGCGTTCTTTTTCAGATTTACTCAGGCACTTAAAAGTCCTACCACTTGGCCTGCTTTTTCCTAGATATGTAGCAAAATTGCTTGAGGTATTGTTGAGCCACTTCAAAAGATAACAAACTGTTATGAAAAACTCATGGGCTATGTTCAGTAGAGAAGAGGCTGGATTGTCTTCAGAAATGTGGGATTTAATACACAAGCTGGACATGTTAATGGTGTTTCTTGTTAGGATAGGCTTAAATAGATTATTTCCTATACAAAGAAAAGAGACCTGGAAAACAGGAAATAATATTTTATTAGCTGGAAATGTATAGTTATACTGCACTCAAAGGTCTAATGAGTTTTTAGATGGAAAGTTCACAAAGCAAAGGTAAAAAAAAAAAAATCTGTATAAAATCTATGTTATGTAAATTAATGGAACTGCCAGACTGCAAGTTGATAATATTCTACATGATACATGATCAATTATTAAACTCAAGACCTCATTTCTCTTTATAGAACATGTTTGTGCATGGGCATTATGAGTTGTCTTCTCTGAGGAAGAATGAATTAATGGGATTAGTATAGACCAGATCAAAACTGCAACAGTTGGAACTGGTTAATTTAGTCAAATAATTAAACGCAAAGTATCTCTGCCTCAGTCTTCTGGGGGAATTTTGTTTCTATTTACAGAGTACGTAGTCTGACTACAGTAGGTATTGTCTCCAAGTAGAAACAAGACTATACTGTGTAAACAGTGAGTTGCCAAATAGTTGATGACGCATAACCAACTGCACAGGACTTGCCTGGCACATTTGTTAGACTGTATATTTGGAATGGAGTTCTTGGTGTAGCACTTTGCACGTGGCTTGTTTAGGCTGAAAGTGGGATTGCACAGCTACACGATGACTTGACTGGTCATTTTAAGGGCAGATGGGAGGGATTTTGGCTTTCCTACATTTTCATCTGATACAGTTGGATTGTTGTTGTTGTTGGCTAGACTTCGTGAACGAAGATTTTGGGATAAGCCTGCGCAATGGATTTTTTTTTTTCAGGTGAGGCACAGTGTGCGCAGAACTGGCCCCACCCCCTTTACTCCTGAGGTTCTTCTTGCCACGGCCAAGCAGCTCAGACAGCGACAGCGAGTTCCTCCAGGATTCGAACCAGCGTCCTCAGAGGAGGAGCCGGCTCCACAGGCGGGGGCCTATGCCACTCGGCCAATGCCTGCGGCCTCTCAAGTGTAACATCTCAGATTAACATGCAAACAGAAAAGCAATAATGTCAGGCTGTTGAGCAATCCTGGGAGCCCACGTGGGTCAGAGCACCAGGGGAAGACCTCGCCTTATCCTCTCTGTCACCGAGTGACACAAACGTGGCACTGCAGCCACGCCTGCAACACGAGCTGGGGCAGGTGGCAACACAGTTGGATTAGAGAAACATCAAAAACCTTTCACTAGGAAGTGCTATACCAGTTCTGCCAATTCTGAGCTATTTTCGTCAAAAGAGACAGGTACTAGTAGCATGAAAGATAGATGTTTGGTGCTGATATATGGGAGGAATGCAGCTCTCTACTCTATGGAGAGGAAGGGAATGACTAAGAAATTCAGATAATTTCCCTGTGTCTTCTTTTATGGTGTTGTTTTGTGGTTCTTTTTATTTGCCTTTTTTTTTTTTTTTAGTTAGTTTGTTTGTTTTGTATATATTACTTTGAATCAGGCTAGTTCATTTGTTGCTGGAAGAGGGAACAACACTGTTAAAATTTGGCACAGGTTGATTTTCACCATAATGGAAGTCAGTAGAATATAACGAATATAAGGATGAGTTCAACCAGCATGGCCCTTCAAATACACTAAGGAAGTGAAATTGCAAAAGGGCCATGTAGATATTCATGAAAGGACCCTATGAGAGAAGAAAGGTGACAGGGAGAGGAATAAAGGCTCATTCCTCAGCAGTGTTGGAAGGGTTCTTAATATTTTCTTTGTTGAACCTTTTCAGAATACCAAAAAGCAAATAGAAACCTTTTATTTTAAGTTACGTAAATGTTTGAACAGTGGTTTCTATTTTATTCACAGTAGGTCATCAATTCAGTTTTTAAAGTGCACAATAACTAAATATTCTACGCAAAAGACAGTACATCAGAGAAAGACAAGCATTTATATAATAAGGGCCTGTGAAGAAACATAGATGAAATTTCAGGATGACTTAAATCATTCTTTTGCAACATAAGTACAGGTTCATGATCAGAATTTAGCTTGCGTGCTATTGCATGCATGTAGTAAAACTGTGAAGGCAGGAAATGGGTATATCATAAATGATCAGTCTGGAAGAAGATCCAAGCCTGTAAGGGAAAATGAATTAGAGGCATCAGAACGTCCTTTGCTATGACATTATTTCAGATTCAGTAATTTTCCTGCCTCAAAGTACAAAAATGGTACATTTTATAGCTATCTCTGACAGTAGTACATTAACAGAGAATGTGTCCAACCAGAGAATTTGACACATATAGCGAACTGATAAAGTAAATTGGTAGCATAAGACAATTTGTAATTTAATATGAAGTAATTTTAATCTTGATTTCCTGTCTTTAAGCACAGATACTTTTCTTGGGAAATTATATTTGGCAAAAATGTGCTTTTCTGCAATAGTAATTTGTATTACTTCACACATTGATTTAACCATCATATAAAGAATAAGGACGGTAACTGAAAAGTCCAAATGAGCATTTATCAAAATTTGCATTAAGGTTTTGTGAATTATGCTCAACAGGTCATTTTTAGACCTAGCAGAAATTTAATAAAGTGCCATTAAGGAGTCCCAGAAGTCCATACATAATTTATAACAGTACGTTGCTTATAACTGACTATAGCACATATTATCAATGACTGTGACATGCTGAGGACTGTTATTAAGAATCTCTTAGTTATTCATAAATTATTTGTAAATGGCATAATAAATGATACATGCCTAAAACTTTCTGTATTTCCAAAGACATAATCTACTTCATGATTAGCCAGTTACTGACTATTTTTAGTGTCACTCCTTTTGTGTAAGTAAATTTTAGATCCTTCCAGTGCTGTGTAATTTGATTTTAGCTGGAAGGTTGTTTATAAATATATTACATATTGTTAACTATAGTCAGATGTTTCTTTTTATTTTTTTTTTTGTTTTGTTTGTGTGTTTGTTTTTTTTTCCCTGTGAAATCAATTTATATGATCTCTTCTGCATATGAAACAGTAGGTACTGTTTTAATTGCTGCAAAGTGGCTGGCAGAATTATGCCCAACACTGATACAGATTTTGTGCATCTCTGCAGCAAGATATTTATCATTGTCATTCTCTAAAAATGATGTCCTAATATCTTCAGCCTAGTCATATCATTCAATGTGGACAATTTATGCAGCTTTTCCTCTTTTCTTTTACTCCTCACTGTCTTTGTCGAGTAGGACTTCCTGACCTTGCCTTTCCTCTGCTGTTCTTATTATGACTACCATCACCTCCTCCAGATTTCTCTGTTGACTTCCTCCTCTAGTTCCTCTCCCTGGTTGGTAATTTCAGACTCCAGAAACTGAAGAAAAGAAACTGTGATCACCATTGCCCTCCACCTCTTAATTAAAAAAAAAAAAA